>CM023453.1:77097832-77475332 GCA_013339765.2 Haemaphysalis longicornis
GAAAGTTTCCAATGATCCAAGAGAAATATCAAGAATTAGAGTCCGACGCACGTCTCAAAAAACAAAAAAAAGGTTTACTAACGTTTTGACTGCGCCTCTACTTTTTGATTCGTATATATATATATATATAATATATATATATAATATATTATTATATATATATATATATATATAATATATATATAATATAATATATATATATATATATAACTATATATATGGGAAATGAGGGGCTCGGTGAAATAAGACGGAAATTAAGGGTTGGCAGTCAAGAAAACCTCGGAAAGCAAAGGGGAGGTTGTTGTGGGTCATTGAAACACAAATGAGAATTTTTGATTCAGAAAGAAAGTGGTGAAAAAATGCCCGCCGGGTGGGCATTTGTATGTATGTATGTATGTATGTATGTATGTATGTATGTATGTATGTATGTATGTATGTATGTATGTACGTATAAAGCAGTAAAACTTCTCGAGGAGCCAGAAGAAATATTTGTGAGAAGGATTGACTCACGATTAAAAACAAAAGCTTGGTTTACTGACATTTTTCGACTGGAGGACCAGCCTTCAGTCGAAACGTCAGTAAACCACTGTTTTTGTTTTTATCGTGAGCCAACCATTTTCTCATATATATTTGTCACGGTGGCGGAATAACGATGAGGCGAACCATGATTGATGAGGCGATGATTTTTTGATGGGTGTCAGCAATCTTGGCACGAGCACGGCTATGTCACTCGATGTTCATCTTCTTCGACGGTGGACAAACATGGCGGAATGCGTAATTGTCCACTTCGTCTCTTCCTCGTGACATTTCCCCCGGTCAAGGCCGCAGTGACGTGACGAATGCGGTGAAGACAAGTGATGCGATTCAGTTAACAGTGAGGTACTTGCCGCCATGCTGGTCGACGATTTCGTGGATGATGCGGGGCCCAGCTATAGCGATGTCCTGAAGGCAGCGACGAAGCGTCATGTATACTAGGAGCCACATCGGACGAGAGGGCTGGGGACACGGCGTCATCGGCTCGTCTCGTGTGGTCTCAACTCGTCGCGGCTGGTCTTCATGGGCTGGTCACTGGCTGGGGACACGGGGCGGGGGACGTGGTCATTCGGTGCTGGTCACGGCGGGGCTGGGGCTGTCCGACATGGCCCGCGTACCGTCGACGATCGCGGTGAGGCCGGCAAGGGGTGAAGATGGGGCCAGGATGGGGTACCCCGCACCCATACCACAATACTACGTGGCGTGATAATGATGAGGCGAACCATGATGGATGGAGCGATGATTTAATTGGCGTCAGCCATCTTGGCCCAAGCACGTCTATGTCGCACTGTTTCCGTCTTCTTCGGAGTTGGGCAAACATGACGGCATGCCATGCCACTTCGCATCTTCCTATATGATATTATGTATATATATATATATATATTATATATATATATATATATATATATATATATATCAGAAATAGGAAATGAGGGGCTCAGTGAATTAAGACAGGATAAGGGTTGGCAGTCAAGAAAACCTCGGAAAGCAAAGGGGGGAATGCGTTAGGTCATAGAAAGAGATGAAGAATTTTTTGAGTCAGAAAGAAAGTGGTGAAAAAATGCCCGCCGGGTGGGATCCGAACCCATGACCTCCAGAATACCGGTCTGGTGCGATAACCACTATGCTACCGGCGGGGCTGTTTCCCCACCACTTTCTCGGGTATTTATGTTAAGGTATTTTTTGTTTCCTGCAGTTGTGGGTGGTAGCCAGCGCCATTCGGACTACTCGGGGTGAAGAGGACCTTCTTTTAACCCCCGGGTCGTGACTCGAGTGTCTACGACATGTCGAGAAGTGGTCGACCAGCGTTGAACCCTCTTAAGCTACCTTTGGCACCAAGACTGCCAGAACAGAGGCCCTCGCTATGCATGTAGCGAATGAGAAATGAGGGGCTCAGTGAATTAAGACAGAATAGGGGTTGGCAGTCAAAAAAACGTCGGAAAGGTTTATAATATATATATATATATATATTATATATATATATATATATATGGCGTGGGTTCGGTCCCCACTCTGGGCGCGTGTTTTTCTTTCTTTCTTCTGTATATTAAAAAAATGTTCACTTCATTAACCGTAGTAAAAAAGAAAAGAGCCTAACCACACCCCTATGCCTCCTTTGGCGTCGTAGACTGCTGACCGATCTTTCGTATATATAAATAATATATATATATATTATTATAATATATATTGATATATATATTATATATATATATATATATATATATTATATATATATATGCAGTCAACCTACTTCCGTAGAATACGAATGGGCAGCAAATCCACTTTTATCGCACTAAAATTCACTGATGGCGTAAGTTGATGAAGCCGATTGTTGGACGGCATACCGGCTGGTCATGCCGTCTGGTCTGCTCATTGTGCTGTTTGAACGAAGTATCCTATAGTGCTGTCTATACGTCGATTTGTTTTTCTTTGACTTGGTCAGTGACCTGTACTTCGTCTTTCTTCTAAAAGACACTGTGGTGGTCATTCAACATTTATCCACAATAGTTGTTGTGTCTACAAGCGAGAACGGGTGTTTCTGCTGCGACGCATGTTTGCGTGTGTTCGTGTTTACGACAAAATAGAGCGCTCTAGTTTTTCACGATTCTTGCGTCGTCGCCTCCGCGCTGTTTTTGACGTGTTAAATAGGCGTACCCAAGTAGCCCAACGTCAAGCCTTGGTATGCATACAACTACACGAATAGACATTGTGTGCAAATTTACAACTCGGCACTATGCCTGACTTCTGGGCGCAGAAGAAGCGCAGCGCGGGGGCAGATGCCCACATTCAGTGAAAATGGCCCCACCGACTTTCGATACTCTTGAAGGTTCGCCGCTGCGTAGGCTTCGAGCTCCAGTAATTAATTAGTCTAGGTAGCGAAATATAAAAAAACACGTATCAAAACAAAGGAAATGCCACCTTCTTTACTCCGCACACGCTTCCGCAGATCGCATTAGTTATCACAGCCAAAATTAATTGAACGAAACTGCCTCTCCCTTATCGAGCGGCGGCTCTCGACGAGAGAAAGCCGCTGCTCTCCGCGTGTCAATCGATAGCGAGCCCGTCTCCCGTGCCTTCGCAAAAAGGAGGCCGCAGAGAACGACGGTGTACGCGTGCACAACGGGAGATTCCAGGGTTGTTACACTCTCACAACTGGCCCGAATCGCTGAATTCTAAACAGGGCGGCGTTAACGAGGCGCGGGTTTTCGTTCAAACAACGTTCGCCCGAGCGAATACGAAGTGTGCGCGCCGCGAGGAACCTGCTCCAGGTGAATTTCTGCAGACACGCAGTATCCGAAAGTTTTCACAGACATGATCTTCAATCTGTCACATTTTCCTAGCCTGTTCATCCTGCTTCCACGCTGTATTATATTCCGCAGTTTACAGCCTCCCAAATTTTTAATAATATAGCGGGAGCGACGATTGATCGGCATGTCAGCGCCTTACGGTGCTCACCGGCAAGATAGGCGAGAGTACGCGCACGCGCATAGAACTATCTGTTGTGGGAGCGTCGTCTGCTCCGCTGTTCTTCTCAGGGCAACACAACCCCTTTTTTTCTTCACCTTGCAAGGCCGTTTCGCTGGTAGCTGAGCAGTGTGGGGCACAAAGTCATTCAGATGCAGTGGCAGAGGGTGTACCACTATCAAGGAAACAGTATAGCAGACGACACTCATACAGCAGATAGCCCTATGCGCGTGCGCGTACTCTCGCCTATTTCGCTGCTGAACACCGTGATAAGGCACTGACATGCCAATCGGTCGTCGCTCCCGCTATATTATTAAAAATTTGGGAGGCTGTAATGCCTAGGAAGCGAATCCTGTGCACAACAATTTTTTTTCTTGCTCCTATAATAAAGTCATCCATTCCATTCCATTCTTGCGTCATGCTTATTTTTTGAACTCGCCTACAGAGTCCAGAAGGAAAATGTCCTGGCTAGCAGCCTCCGTTCCATCTCCGACTTCCCCGTTTGAGCTGGATGATGCCACTCTCCTGGTGACGAGAAAGGAACACCTCCGGCTCCGCACACGTGCTCTAATTCCACCGTGTGCTGCCACCTTCCCCCCAGTTCTTACCCGTGCCGAGAAGGTTGCGCTTAGGAGGATTCGGGTGGGGGTGGCTTTAACTCCCGCTGTGACACGCCAATGGCCTCACTTTCGAGATTATTTTGCAAACCCCGGTTGCCCAGTTTGCCGCCGTAGCGACGCGATAGCCGTGTACACCACTTGCTGTGGCCTTGCCTTGCCTTGCGTCCGACGAGACTGCGGCATCTTGCGGCGACGGGCCTCCGCGTATAGACGACGCATCCGCATACGCCGCATGAGTACATGGGCGCCATCATCGCTCCCTCCTGGACTTCATCAGTGAAGCGAACATTTATGTCCATCTAATCACCTTTCATCATTATCAACTCATACCCCGTTATCCATGCCCCGCGGCTAAATAAACGCTCTTTAAAAAACGTCCCCGCTTTTTAATTGCTATGGCTCGCACAGTTGGAGAGATTTCTCAAGTAAAAAAGCCCCAAAAAACATCCCCCTCGCGAGGGGCACGATCAAATGCAGAGCATTTCCGCGGGGGGCGCGCCTGCAAGTCGTATGGATTACGTATTGGTTGTTGTTGTTGTAATCGTTGTCTTCCAGCGTAGACATTGTCGATGAAGTCGATGGTGAAACGTGAAACGTGCCGTGAACCCCCTGCCGCGGCTATGACGCAACGTGGCGCGGCTATGAGACGCAACACAATCCACTTTAATCCAATCCAATTCAAATCCAATCCAATCCAAGCCAAGCCAAGCCAAGCCAAGCCAAGCCAATCCAATCCAATCCAATCCAATCGAATCCAATCCAATGCCCCTCGCGAGAGAGTGTTATAGCGCCGAAATCGCGCCACCACACGAACGCGTGATGTTGACGTCACGATCACGCCACAGATGTTAGCGACCGGAGCGCGCGCGAACGACATATGTGGTTTAAGCGCGAACCGACCGCGGCGAGAGAGCGCATTGCGAGCGCCCCCACCTGTTCTTGCGCACGAACCGACTGTTGCTCAGCGCGAACCCAACGCGGCGAGAGAGGGTGTTGCGCACGTTCCCACCTGTTGTGCGCCCGAACCGAACGCGGCGAGAGAGGGTGTTGCGAGCGGAGAGAAGGCGAGGAGGACGCGGGGGAGAGGGCGCACCTGTGGCCGACGGTTGAATGAGTCAAGGATATAACCTTCCATTGTGTGTCGGCTTTGTGGCGCAGTGGGTAGAGCACCATGTACCTTGCGTTCCACCCGCAGAGTCGTGGGATCGAAACCTGGCGCCGGTATTATTATTTTTTTATATAGTGTAGGGGGAGCGATGCGGACTACGGACGTCGACGCGGGTGACATCGTGAGTTACTGAAATGCTCTGCATTTAAAAATAAAGATACAGATGCCTCTTAGAATTCGAGGCGTCTCGAAACCGCAGCGTCTCGAACACTAACCACCGAGTGGGGGGGGGGGTTAGTGCACGGGAGTGTAGTAGTATCGGGCAGAATCTTTGGTAATGAAGCTCGAGTGATGAGAGGCGAGCAAAATGCACGTAGCCAATCACGGAAGAAACCGACTAACACCGCCGTGTCAAATTACACGTCTTTTATGCACAAGCTTCACCGTTTCTTCAGGCTACTAACGTCACGGGCGTTGACATCACTGTGAGTGATAGGAAGGCGATAACAAACTGTGACATGCCTTCTATTTACGCCGCCATTAATAATGCCACGTTTGGTTGAAGTGTTTATTCTGGTTATAAATGCACGTGTTCTTGTAACAGTTCGCATCAATTCGTAACACAGATAACTAGAAGTTTTCGATCACGGTATCAGCGTGCTCTTAGTCCTTGAGCTAGCCCTGACGTGGCCATTTTTATTCTTAATCGCGGTGCCTTACACGTCTGGCGCCACTCAATTTGGGGATTTTGCAGACAGAGAGAGAGAGAGAGAGTAAACATTTATTTCTGAAAATTGGTGAGGGTAAAGAGGTGTTAAAGAAGACGGGCAAGGGCGGCCATCCTAGTCCGGTAGGCCACGGGCCACGGCCGCTGACCTAGCCCGTTCGACCAGTGCAGCCTGGTCCTTCAGCTGGCCGCTGCGCAGCCCGCACTCCCACTGCTCGTGGGTTGAGGGCGGGGGTGAGGGGTTAGTAGGGCAATGCCATACCAAGTGGAGTGTTGACAATGGGAAGTTGCAGTGTGTGCAGTTTAGGGAGTAGGTGGTCGGAGATACGCGGTGTAGATGTTGGTTGTTATAGAAAGTGTTGGTCTGCAGGCGGCACCAGATCCGAGCGTCCGCGATGGGAAGGGAGGGGTGAGGTGGTGGGTAGTGGCGGCGGGACTGACGGTAGTGGGAGAGTATATCGGCGTAGGCGGGGCGTAAAGGCTGGAGGGTAGGAGCGTCTGGGGGTGGTGGGTGGTTCATCCCCTCCGGCAATGTCCGGTAGGTTAAGGCGCGAGCAGTGGCGTGAGCCACCTCATTACCGGGAAGAGACGAATGCCCTGGGATCCATACGAGACGGATGTCCGGTAGTGTGAGTCGTTGGGTGAGGATGGAGAGGGAGAGGTTGGTGATGCGACCCATGGCGTAGCGACGGCAGGCGGATTGGGAATCAGTCAGGATGGTGACGTGCGTAGCAGGCGTGTGTGCAATGGGGAGTGAAATGGCCGCCTCCTCCGTAGTGTCAATGAATGTGGGGCGTATGGTGGCTGTAGTGTGGTGTTGCCTGTTGAGTGCATGATTGCGATGGCGTGTGCAGGGTGTGTGCTGTATCGGGCGGCGTCTGTGTAGTAGGCGGTGGGGTCTGTACTCTAACGTTTAAGTAGTAGTCGTGTGCGGTGTGAGCGGCGCCCCTTGTTGTAGATGGGGTGCATGTGCTTTGGTATTGGGAGTACTTGGATGGCAGCTCGTGTTGTGGGAGGGAGGGTGCATAAGGTTTCGGGAGTGGAGTTGGAGGGGTAGCCGAGGCGGGTTAGGAGGTGGGGCGGAGCTTGTAGCCGCTGGCGTTGACTTGTAAGGTGTGCTTCAATTATCTCTGGGCGGTATTATAGATGCCTGGCCGAAGGAGGCGTTCCGTCGAAGTGAAGTTGGGAAGCCCAAGGGCTAGCTTTATACGACTTTAGTATTAGGTGTGTCCGAGTTCGGCGATTTCTTGGGATTTTAGAGCGCTGTATGGGCGGCCATACACAATGCGGGCTCGGGATCAGTGGAATTGCACGATCCGGCAGGTGCCTGATTCCCGGAGTCCGTGTCGACGGGAGCATACTCGTTGGATAAGGTGGAGTCAGTTGGGATACCGTTGTGCGGATTTTGGGGAGAAAGGCTGCCCCGAGCCAGTGTGATGGTATTGCACGCTGAGGATGCGTAGAGTTCTGACCGTTGGTATGGGCTGGGCGTTGATGGTACCCGTCGTGTCGGGGGTGGGCTGTGGGCGGCGCCCGCTAGTTCTGTCACGTAGTATTAGAAGAGCGAATTTGCTGGGTGAGCAGCAGAGCCCACAGTCCGTAAGTAGTGCGTGATAGTGTCTGTGGCCTCTTCGCAGCCGGTCTTGCTGGTAGCCAGAGAGCCTCTTGCGAATCAGAGAGTAATGTCATCTGCATAAAATGCATGAGGGACATCTGGTATGGAGGATAGGAGTGGTGGGAGACCTGCCAGAGCAATATTAAATAGTAGAGGAGATATAACAGAGCCTTGTGGTGTGCCCTGCGCTGACGTGTGAAAGCGGTCCGTCTTGTGAGGGCCGATGCTCAGAGTAGCATCAGCGGTTCGAAAGGAACGCTCGGACATAGTTGCATGTTGCGGCGCCGCATACGGTGTGTTGGAGCTGAGTTAAAATCACTGAGTGGGTTACGTTATCAAAGGCCCCCTTTATGTCTAGTGCTAGAATGGAGCTTGAGTTGATCTTGCTTAGTTTGTTGGATGACTTTTTTAATTGGAGGTATATGTCCTGGGCGGAAGAAGATTGGCCAGGAACTCGAAATTCTGGGAGGACCTGGGCAGTGCTTTCGAAGTGGGCTGTGAACCGATGGGTGACCAGGTATTCCAGTAGCTTGCCAATACATGCTGTCAGGACGATGGGCCGAAGACTGTCTAAGTGCATCGGCTTCTTGGGTTTTGGTAGAAGGCTGATATCTGCATGGCGCCATTGTGGTGGTAACGTGCCGTGTTTCTAATGGTCATTGTAGCATTTGAGGAGGGCCTCGAGATGTTCGCCGTCGAGATTTCGTAGAAGTTTGTAGGTGACTTGGTCATGTCCCTGTGTGGTATTGCGGGCGAGTTTAGCGAGGGCTTGAAGGAGTTCCGTGCTGGTAAAAGGTGCGTCGAGGTCCGGGTTTTGGACCCATTGGTAATCCGGGTGATGGGGTGGCGTGACGGGTGTTGGGAAGAGTCGTTGGCGGAGCGTGGAGAGCAGCTGCGCTGGGTGTTTGCGGTGGTTGTGTATCAGAAGTGCGATGTCTTGGTTGGTGGCCGTTTTGGAGGGGGATGGGCCCATGAGTTTAAGGAGAATGTGCCAAGCCCGTTTGGTCGTTAGAGCCCCCGCTAGTTGATCACAGAATGAGCGCCAGTTCTGTTGTTGAAGTTCTCTGGCATACCGCAGAGCCGATTCTGTTAATTGAGTGATGCGGCGTTTTAGGCTGCGGCTGTGTCGGTTGCGGCACCAGCGATTCATGAGGCTTCGTCATGCTTCCAAGATGTGGTTGAGATGGTTGTCAGCTGCTGGGAGATCCTCCGTTAGGCGGATGGTTCTGGTGTGTCGAGCCTGGGTGTCGATTATGCTTTGTGCCCAGTGGTCCAGGTCTTCTGCCTCCAGGTCTCCAGGTCCATGCGGAAGGCCTCCCAATCTGTTAGCTTGGCCACACCTGTGCGGTGTTTGTGATGAGGAGAGGGGACGGAAATTTTTATCATTACGTGGTCGCTACCCAGGGTGTCTAACTGCGTGGTCCAAGTTGGATTTGTGACGTTGCGAGTAAAAGTAAGGGTCGGGAATTCTGTCTCGGGTGACGCTGGTGCCGATACGGTTGGGTTGAGTAAGGTCATTCTGTAATGTGAAATGGTGGTGCTGAATGGCGTTTAGCAGTGCCGTGCCTTTCCGTGGGACTTTAGGGTACCCCCATGTGTTGTGGGAACGTTGAAATCACCTATAACGACGCAGGGGTCCGTTATGGCATGGCTGCTTGTGACTTTCAGGAGGCCTTCAATGTCGGTGGAGGGTTTCTCGGGGGGGGGGGGGCTGTAGACGTTTAGTATATAGATGCTGGGGGTGGTGGGTTGCTGGGGGACGAGTTCAAGGAGCACGTGGTCGATGGGCAGCGTCGAGGGTATCACTTGAGCGGTAAGACAGTGCCATATCAGTTATGCGAGCGCAGACAAGGACACATAATTTGCATCAACGCTTGCATCAGCGGTAATGGGTGACTGAGCAGGCGGAAAGCGTTTAAATAGCATTCTTTAAAGGAGCCATGAAGACAAAATACAAGTTGGGTTTATTACAAAGACTGCTTAGTCCCGATAACAATGATACCAATATCATCGCAATCTTCGAACAAATAACGGATATATTATAGAAAACGTGTGAAGCAGTCGCGACCCCCTAGCCAATCTCCCGCAACTTTTCTATGACGTCACGGAACCTTGTTTGTGCGATTGGTGGCCGCCTAACTGACCTGTCGCGACGGCACATGACTGGACGTCTGTAATGGGGCCTCTAGTTACATTTGACCGCATCACTTGAATGCTAACGTGCAGTTAACGCACTGAAAATTACGTTTTATTGTTGGCCCGTATGACGTCATTCTTGATCATAACACGTCACTGTGGCGCAAAATTTGAAAGTTTTTATATACTTCTTGCTTTTTTTTGCGTTAAAAACATATTTTGCGTCTGTAGTGAAGCTGAGTGAGATACTGAATCCTAGTTCTTTTAAATTAAACGAAGTTGTATTTTCTCTTCATGGCTCCTTTAAAGCTTTTGGTTCCGCCGTATCGCGTTGCCGAAAAAATGTTAAGAAAGAAAACCGAGCGCACGTGTGTGTGGGCCTTGTGAGGAGCGCCTGGAGTCGGCCACCTCTACTTTCGAGAACACTCTGCCCGGCGTTCGTGGCGGGATCACTCGCGTGCTCTTTTCCACGCCAGTTCACGCATGTTCGAGCCTGAAGTGGGGAGCGCATGTAGACGCCGAGTTCGCGCAACAGACGCCAATTTCGCGAAGCCAGTTGCCGTGGGTTCTAGCGCGTGCTAACGCTGTCCACTTTGGGATAGATGTGGAAGCCTCCATGCGTGCGGAGAAAACGCTCCCGGGCGTGCAAGTCACGGAGAACTTTCAGCGACAAGTTCGGAAATCCATGTGAGGTGCAACACCCGGGACTCCGACGAAGGCAGAGGGGCCGCCGGCTCAGCCGTTTCTCCAGCCTTTCATTACTAGTGCCAGCTGCACCAATGTTTTTTTTTTTTAATTCTCGGTGCAGCTGACCCCGGCTGAATGTTGTTTTTTATTTGTTTGCAAATTACAGCAAAGCTGTCCAAATTACAGCACTGCGTGTCTAAGTTGCACAGATACATATGTGGTGCAGGCTGGGAACCTTTTCCCTATCACAGTCACCCTCAGAGCTAGCACGTACCCGCTGAAGGTTTCTGGCAACGCTTTACAAGCAAGAATGTGCGCCGCTTTCATACGATGTTTCCTGATTGGCGCAGCCACACCATTTGTCATTTTTTAGCGGGGCGGGAAATTTTCAATTGTTATTGGGACTTTTATTACACTGATGAGAGCAAACATCCACAAAAGTGATGCGGATCCGAAGCCGTACGGGAAACGGTGTTGTAACGGACCTTCCCCTTAAATTTACGCTGGTTTACGCTGCTTCGACCATGATCGCTCCGCGCTTGGTCAACGTGAACTTGTGAGGCTCCAGCACCAGACACACATCCTAATCGAAACCAGAGTCCATTGCCTGCACTGAAAGAATTTTTTTTTTAAATAACAGTTTGCACCAGCAAAAAATGGTACAGTCCGTTCCGCACGCGTCTCCCGCCAACACGGATTGACATTGCTCCACTTCGGGTTCAGATTTGATTGATTGATTGATTGATTTAGAGTTGATTGATTGATTGATTGATTGATTGATTGATTGATTGATTGATTGATTGATTGATTGATTGATTGATTGATTGATTGATTGATTGATTGATTGATTGATTGATTGATTGATTGATTGATTGATTGATTGATAAGTTTAACGCTCCGAAGCTACACCTGGGCCATGAGGCGCGCCATAGTGGATAGCTCCGGATTAATTTTGACCACCTGGGGACCTTTGACGTGAGCCAAAATGTCCACACGCGTGTGTTTTTGCTTTTCGCCTCCATCAGAAAAGCAGCCACCACTGCCGGGAGCGAACCCACGTGCTTGGGCTCAACAGCGCAACGCCTTTGCCCCTCAGCCACCGCGGCGGGTCCATTTCGTTTGTATGAGCGCGCGTTTGAACTCGCATTCAGAACGACCCTAACTCACGGTAGTTCCCTTCAAAACTCGTCCCACAACCTCGTGTTAATTTAGGGTGTGATCGCAACCCCGCCTTACCCTCTCCCTCCCCGGCTTCCTACTCATGAGCTGCGGGAGAACCTGGTGACCATCAGCAATCCGGACGTCTAAAAACTCCTTGCGTTCATAGCGAAGGCTGCCCGCTCTACTCAGCAATTCTTGGAAAGAACGGCAAACCGCAGCTCACTGAAAGGCTTTGCTCTTACTGCTGCTGCTGCTGCTCCCAGGAGGTCGTTTGCCCACCTTGACAAGTCATATTTAGAGAGAAATGAAAAGTCACCAAATAAAGGCAGAGAGAGAGAGAATAAGTAAAGGAAAGGCAGGAATGTTAACCAGGCTACGGCCTAGTATGCTATCCTGCACGGGGGAAAAGGGAAGAATGAGCAAAAAGAGGAAAATAGAAAAAGAAGGGGAAAGGTACGGACAGAACGTGGAATGGTGTGCCCAGCGGTAGGACACTATAGACATTGTCTAAAGTTCAGACAGTTCGTAGAGAGTAGTCTTGCGCTACAGTCTTTTGTGCAATTCCGTCGTTTTGAGGAAACACAGGAGCGCTTTTGTCGCCTTGTCCGCAGACGACGGAGAAGGCAGAAAAAACCTAAAATCTTAATACGGAAATGTAAAAGCATTCTAGCGCATTAGCAGTGCGCGTCGATCTCTATCTCGCGGCAAGGCGTTGCGCTGCTGAGCACGAGGTCGCGGGTTCGATTCCCGGCCGCGGCGGCCGCTTTTCTGATGGAGGCGAAAAGCAAAAACGCCCGTGTGTACGAGATTTCGGCGCACGTTAAAGATCCCCAGGTGGTCAAAATTAATCCGGAGCCCTCCACTGCGGCGCGCCTCATCGCCTGCGTTGCGTCGGCGCGTTAAACCCCACAATCAATCAATCTATCTCGCGGCACACGCAAGTACTACGGAAACAAAAAAAAAAACGTGGATCCAATCAAGACACTAATGCATGGTTGACATTTAAGCGCATAAAAAGGCCATGAAAGTTGCAGTAATAAATGCTGTTTACCTGATGTTTAAGGCGTCCGGATATGAGTTACAAAAGTTGCATATATAATTGCCATTCGATACGCAGCCGTCGGCGAAGCGACGCGACGCAACGTGTTGTCCAAGAAGCATTTGCTGGGAAACGTGCATACACGAAAGCGTTTCGCTGCTGCGTGGAGCGACACGACGTAATGCCGGCAAAACAGTCCGTGCCGCCTTCTCTCGCACGCCCCACTTTCCGGAGTTGTGCTGTTTAAACAGGGTTTCGCAAGACCGGTGATGTTGTGCTGAACATGCCGGCGTTCCAGACGCATGGCTATTCCGTCCTAAATGCATAAGCATTCCTATGTGGGCAGAACTATGAAACCCGGATCTCGGTCAGTAACGCTTCATATGTCACTTTCGCCGGATACGAAAATGCTATTAAGAAAAGGCCACATGCCCTTTATGCTTCAATATCAGACTTGATCGAAAGGGCTGTCGCCTCCAATCAATTCTCAAACCTCAAAGCATGCTGGAATGAGGACGTCTCTTTGAAGCGTTTCCTTGATCTAATTGTTTCTCTCTCTCTCTCTCTCTCTCTCTCTCTTCTCTCTCTCTCTCTCTCTCTCTCTCTCTCTCTCTCTTCTCTCTCTCTCTCTCTCTCTCTCTCTCTCTCTCTCTCTCTTTTTATTGTCCCTATGAGCAGCCTTCTAGCAATCACGGTTGTTATAGCAGTGAAGACGACAGTTGGCAGCGCAGTTGCGGCGCTTGAACACCGCCTAATCTTCTTGCTGCTTATTTGCAGGCTGTCATCGGCGTGCCTTGATCTAGCGGCGTGGATTTGTCGCCAGCATCCCTGCCTCACCTGCCACGTGACCCTTTCCTTCAGCATCCCTTGAGGGCTGCGCGGACGGCACGTGACCTCACCGGAGGAGACAAAAAGGCGCAGCAAGGCCCAAGATCGACAGTTGGCAGCGCAGTTGCGGCGGTTGAACACCAGCTAATCTTCGTGCTGCCTATTTTCAGGCTGCCATCGGCGTGCCTTGATCTAGCGGCGTGGATTTGTCGCCAGCATCCCTGCCTGTGACCCTTCCTCAGCATTCCTTGCGGCTCCGCGCACGGCACGTGACCTCACCTGAGGAGGAGACAAAAAGGCGCGTCAAGGCCCACAAGATCAACAGTTGGAAGCGCAGTTGCGGCGGTTGAACACCACCTAATCTTCGTGCTGCATATTTGCAGGTTAGTTGTTCGGTACTGCAAAGTCTACATTTTGGCCTTTCCCACGACGCAACTGCTTCTCCATCCGAATTTTTCTGTGAACCTTGAATTGCAAAATGCCCACTAACGCTGAACTTGCTAAGAAAATTGAAGAGCTTGAGACTTTGGTTACAGACCTCGCTTCGAAATTTGAGGAGAAAACAAAAGACAAAGATGTAGATGTTGAAATCGCTGGCTTGCAGGCGCGTGTAAGATTCATGAGCGAACAGTTCGGCGACATGGTGAAGGAACGGGATGAGTTGGTGGCGTCCAACAAGGCGCTCGTAGCGCTAACAAGGAACTTGTGGCTAAAAATGCAGCGCTGGAAAAGCGTGTCGCTAGCCTGGAACAGTACTCTCGACTCAATAATGTCGAAATCAAGGGTGTTCCAGTCACCAAAGGCGAAAACTGTGCAGCCACTTTGACAGCCATTGGGGACGCTATCGACTGTCCTGTTTCTTCGGCTGACTTGGATGTCATTCACCGTGTGCCCACAAAATCCGACGATCTGAACATAATTGCCCGTTTTGGTTGTCGTGACAAGAAAAATGATTTCCGTCCGGAAAGGACGCAAAGCCCGTTTGAGTACCAATCAGATTGGCTTTTCTGGCACACTAGCCAGTATATGTGAAGAACCATCTGACGTACGACAACAAGAAACTGTTTGCTATGGCCCTCAAACTGAAGAAAGAGCACTCTTGGCAGTTCCTCTGGACTGACAATTGCCTAATCAAAGCCAGAAGCAGGAAATCATGCGATAGTAAAGTATACCGCATCTCATCCGAGGCTGACCTGCGTATTTTCAGGTAAAATGTTGGATAAGGGCATGTGCTCATCAAATCAAGATTTCTTTTGCTGCCCGCGGGTGTCTGTAAATCTCTGCTCACTGACGATCCCCGATCAGTCATTCATTTTAACGCAAGAAGCCTCCGGAAAAACATTGACAGTATCACTAATTTTATTTCATCACCAAATCACTCTTTTTCGTTTATTTGTACCTCGGAAATGCGGCTCTGTGACGCTGACTCTGACTTGTATGATTTCCCATCTTATGCTCCCGAATACAGCCACCGCGAAATGGATAGTCATGGTGGTGCTGCCATTTTTGTTTCTTCTGGCATTGCGTGCAGTCGCAGGCATGACCTTACCATTGACGTCAGCAACTGTGAATCAGTTTGGATAGAGACCGACCATTCATTCATTCCAGATAGTCGCAAATATTCATTCTGGGCTGCATTTATCGCTCACCATCATCTTCGGTCACTGGATTTCTATTAGCTCTGAATCAAATTCCTAACAAATTATCCTTTGAAAAAACGAGACATCTTACTTGTAGGCGACATATATATAAATTTATTAGATGAAACTTCCAATATGTATGCAGCTTATACCGATTGGTTTACTGGCTGGTGGCCTTGAGTCATTAATTACTTCTCACACAAGATGCAGCTTTCGTGGGACAAACAGCCTATTAGATCATACTCTATCAAATGTTACGCCACCCTCAGTCTCTGGCGTAGTTGAAGTTGATATTACCGATCATTTTCCGATTTTTGTTGCTTTCCTTGGTGAGGCATCTCCAACGAAGTCCTCGTATTTTACAACTGTCTTTAACAAGATTAAGTTTGTTGACGCCATAATTTCCACTTACTGGTCTAATGTTAATTCATCATCTGATCCCGTTGAAGCAGTAACTGAATTCTGTAGCCTTTTCCTTGAAGCAGTTTTTGTCAGCTCGAGGAAAGTGAAGTGCAAAAAACATCATAACTTTCCTAGTAACCCTTGGATGACGAGTGCATTGTTAACTAGTTTAAGAAAGAAGGAAAATTTGTATAAAAAAACTAATAAACAACCTTTCAACAGAACTCTAGCGGAGCGATATAAAAAATACTGTAACGTATTGAACAAACTATTGAAAGTGGCCAAGCAACCCTTCTATAGCAATGCATTAATAAGTAATAAAAATAATCCCAAAAATCAGTGGAAGCTTTTAAACGAACTTTTGAAGCCGTCCTTTGCTCCTAAGACCATACCTAAAATTCGATTTAACAACGAAACATACACTCAGCCTGACCACATAGCCAACGCTTTTAGTGCCTACTCTTCATTATCTCACGAGCACAGACTAGGAACGTATCAAATAGACTTGCCTCGTCCCGCGCGTTCATTTTTTTTCTTTTTCCCGTAACGTCGAAAGAAGTATATCGAACAATCGGCAACTTAAAAAACACGAGTCCCGGGTTAGACAGTATCTGCGCACGTCATCTAAAAATAGTGGCGGGCTTGGTCTGCGTACCCATGAGCAATATAATTAATCTAATTTTCAAAACAGGCACTTCCCCCCCCCCGTCTTAAAAAGCGTAAAGGTCATTCCGGTGTATAAAAAAGGTGATAAAACGGCAATGTCTAACTATAGACCTATTTCAATTCTTTCTTCCTTCAGCGAGATTATTGAGAAGTTGTTTGTTAAGCGTTGAACTAATTTTCTAGATAAGTTTAACCTACTAAAACAATGTCAATTTGCGTTTCGTTCTGGAAGTTCTACTAGCCTAGCCTTGCTTTCTTTAACTGATCGCATTAAACATTCAATTGACAATGGTTACCTAGTTGGCTCAGTATTTCTGGACTTCACCAAAGCTTTCGATACCATAAATCATAGCATCTTATTTGCAAAGCTTGAAAGCTTTGGGGTAACTGGCCCGACCTTAACTCTTCTAAAAACTACCTTTTAAACAGGGAATACGTTGTGAGCACTAATGGTAAATTTTCAGAATCAAAAACTGTTAATCAAGGCGTGCCCCAGGGGTCGATACTTGGACCCCTGCTGTTTATACTGTACATCAATGATCTTCCTAATTGCCTGAATTCATGCCATTGCGTTTTATATGCGGATTATACTACAATAACATCTTCAGAGAAATGTATCGATGGCCTTACATCTAAGTTAGACACTGAACCCGCGAACCTGGCTAATTGGTGCCGTAATAATTGCTTATATATTAACCCTGAAAAAAACGAAGTATGTGATCTTTAAAACTAGTCAAAGGCAAATACCCTCCGTTCCTGCTTTAACGTTTGATACCAATCTTATCGCTGTTTGTAACTCTGTGTCGTTTCTTTGTGTTTTACTGGACTCTAACCTAAAATTTAATTCTCATATCAACCTTATTAAGAAAAAAACTGCATATGGTATTAGGGCCCTAAATAAAGCTCGTCCGTTTTTCTCACATGATGCGCTTTTATCACTGTACTTTTCTTTCATTCATTGTCCTTTAAATTACGGGACTGTTGCATGAGGCAACACCTATTATTGCCATACAACATCAGCTCAACACATCCAAAATCAATCAATTCGCATTATCACCAGGAGCCATCCTCAGCCGGTACCGGCGGTTGTCTCCGCGCATGAAGCGCTGGTGCATTAAGCTAGCTGAGTGCGACTATGAGCTGGCGTACCGGCCCGTCAAGTCCCATCAAAATGCTGATGTCCTTATTCGGCTTCCTCTGTCATCCACCGATGACGAACCATGGCCTTCCCCTGACGTGCTAATCACGGAAGCACTTCCGAATTCCCCACTATCTGCTCAAAAGATAGCCTCATTGACGCAGGAAGACCCGACGCTTCCTCAAGTCTACAATGCGGTGCAAAAGGGCAGGATTCGTGACCTAACTGCGGACACCTTCAAACCTTTTCGTAAAAAGGACGCCGAGTTGTCGACACTGCGTGGTTGCCTGCTTTGGGGCTCGCGGGTTGTGATACCAACGGTGGTTCGACCTGAAGTTTTGAAGCTTACCCATGCCGGTCACAAAGGTGTGGTAGCGATGAAGGCGGTCGCACGCAGTTATGTGTGGTGGCCTGCTATAGACCAAGAAATCGAGCGAACGGCGGCTGAATGTATTCAGTGCCAACAGTCCCGGAGAGACGACGCTAGAACTCCTTTTCCTACTTGGGAACACCCATCGCGCCCTTGGCAGACGCTACATTTGGACTTTGCTGGCCCGCTCGGCGGCCGAATGTTCTTGGTCATCGTAGACGTGTACACCAAATGGTTGGAAGTGCGGTTCGTCGCAAACGCTACTTCGGCGACGGTCATTCTGGAGCTCCGTCGACTGTTTGCTACATTCGGAATTCCGGAGAAGATCGTCACTGACAACGGTACTGCGTACGTTTCAGCCGAGATGACCACGTTTCGTCAGAGGAACGGAATTCGGAAAATCACAAGTGCCCCGTACCATCCGGCAACTAACGGCCAAGCGGAACGCATGGTGTACGAACTTAAACTGGCGCTGGCACGAGAGAAGAGTACGGACATCAACCTTCTCTTTGCCAGGTTCCTTTTTAAAGAACACTCCACTGTTAGTTCGTCAACAGGGAAAAGAACAGCACAACTGATGCTTGGTCGGGAGTTTCCGACAAATCTACAGCTGCTAGCGCCTACTAGGCCCAGGTTCCATCCAGAACACTCCGAAACTTTGAAAAAGGATTGGCAGCCACAGCAGCAAGTTTTCACAAGGAACTTCGGCAATGGGCCTCGGTGGCTTCCTGGCGTGCTCCTTGAGAGGAAAGGCCTTCGCTCGTGGTTCGTCCAGACGTCTACTGGACCGGTTCGCAGACACCTGAACCATTTACGCGTAAGGCGGATGGAGTACCCAGGTCAGCCGTCTTCTTTACCAATGCCGTTAGCCCTGGACACATCGAATCCAGAGCTAACCCGGAAAGAGAGGCTTGATGCTAGAGATAGCACAACCGCTGGGAGCACTTCTGTAGAACAGCTATTGCCCGGCGAAGCAGCATGTCCTCAGCCAGCATTGCAACGGCGCACAAATCCACCGAGGAATAGACGTCGTCCTGCAAGACACAGAGACTCCAACTAGCAGGGGGGAGGAGTGCTATGTACCGGGCTAGGGTGCACGTGCCCACGAATGGCAGAAGACGAAGACGAAGTCCCGGTGCGCCAGAACGTGCAGCTGACCCGACGCCATGTTTTAGCTGCAGCCAGCGGCTGGACTCTTTCTCGTTCCTGCAATGAACGGCATCGAACTTGACAGAAGGCTTTATTTTCCCAACTGCATTTTAATTTCATCGACCCCAGATTCTTAGTAAACCAGAACATCACAAGATTTGCCTCAAATAAATATTTTCTACTACCACGTGTTTTAACTAATTACGCAAAATGACTTCAACTTTCACAGCCATATCAATTAGGAATAGTCTACCAGCTGCTGTCAAATCCACTAAATGCGTGCCTTCATTTAAATCATCCTTAAAAAACCATCTCTGGTCTGATTAATTGTTTCTATCGCTTATTCTTGTTCTTGTTAGTCTTTCCTATTGTGTAATTGATATGACGGCCTTGTACACCTACCTCGTACTTTTTCTGCTTCTATGGTTTACTCGAAATGTTGTAGTTCTTTTTATGTTGTAATTGCCATACATTTCCAATTGAATTTGTTTCTGCTATTTATTGTACATTTATATATTTATTGCTTGTCGCTATTTATTGTTTGCTGCCTGAAGTTTACTCAGTGATTACCCCTGTTGTTAACTTACCGAGGGTCCCGGTATAGTCTTCGACCTTGGGACCCTTGTCTGAAAAAATTTGTACTTTTATATTACTTGTCTACTGCATTTCAATAATCATCTTCTTGTTTCTTCTTTCTTCTTTGTTTCTTTCTTTCTTCTCCTTTTTTTCTTCTTTCTTCTTTTCGTTCTTTTCTTTTCTTTTCTTCTTCTTCTTCTTCTTTTTCTTTCTCTTTTTCTTCTTTCTTCTTTCTTTCTTCTTTTCTTTCTTTCTCCTTTTTCTTTCTTTTCTTCTTCCTTCTTTCTTCTTTCTTCTTTCTTCTTTCTTCTTTCTTTCTTCTTCTTCTTCAAGGCGGCTTGTTCTGTAACAGAGTGAAATATACAGTCAACCCTTGCTGCAGCAAAATCGCTTCATTCTAATTACCGGTTTACGTGAAGTGTTCCATAATCCCAAGTGCAGCGCATTCAGAGCACGTAATGTCCCTTCAAACAACGTGTTGGTCATAGCGATAAAATGTTCCTGTTCCAAGAAGTTCGTTACAACGAGGGTGTGTTATATGGCGATTAGAGAGAATGCCCTTTAATGTGAACTGGTGAGGTCAGCCCTGCTAGGGACAAGGCTTGCTACACCAGATGGGGGGTGACTACGTTGATGAGTGGTGGATATCAGACATCAGGGTTACAGCAGGAAGAAGACAAACATGAAGCGTTAAAAAGGACAAGAAAAACAAGAGAACGCTACCAGCAAAGTCCGCACATAGAAATACAATTGAAAAGGAAATCGTCAATGGAAACGCTGAAGCAAAATGACAAGTAAACCATCGGGGGAAAATGAGTAACAACACCAACACAAGAAAAATAAATACATGAACGCCACAGTGCAAAAGAGTAGATATCGGGACACACTTGCTCTGTCTGTGATCTACAGAGATTTATTCAGTTCAATCTCTACTGGGAACTGGACAGAACTTTTGTACCTAAGGTACTGTCAGCACTATTGGCCCATGGCCCAAGAAAATGAAAAAGTTCGAGACTGCATCCATGACGTACACTAGAAAGGGAGCTCGCTGCAGTTTTTCGTGCAGCAGCGAATCGAGGGCAGACGCACAGCAAGTGATTTACAGTCTCACGCACGGCGCAAGTCCGGCACAGGGAGGAATCTTCCCAACCTATCTTGAACTTAAAACTCCGAGTAAACGCTACATTCAGGCGCAGTCCGGTGCAACACTCCTTCACACCGCTTGTTGAGGCCGCGTGGAAAGCGGAAGTTACAGTGCGGGTCAATAGCCTGAAGTGGTGGATACCTGCGGTGAGGTTCCCGCCACTCCGACATTTGTGCAGTCCATCCACTTGCGAGGATAAGCGCGTTGCTGCCCTCTCGGGAGAAAGGAAGTTGGGTTGTGTTGCTCAGCAAGTGGCCTGCGCTGGCGGCTGCGTCGGATCTAATGTTGCCTTGTACGTCCGAGTGACCAGGCAGCCACTCCAGAATGATGTCATGACCTTCGCGCACTGCCATTGTGTGAATTTCGGCAATTTCACATACAAGCTTACTGCGGTTGTTGTGAAGGTTTCGGAGCGCTTGTAAGGTGCTGCGCGGGTCGAGGAATATTAGTACCATTGCTGGGCATGATGTCCGCTGATGTAATGAAGTGCAGCCCTCACAGCTGCCAGTTCGGTAGCAGTCGAGGATGTTTCGTGGCTAAGTTTTCTTTGGATAGTGCACCGGGGTGATGGGATCCACGCGCCGATGGCGGATGAGCCCGGGCGAACCGAGCCATTCGCATAAACATGTGTGTAGCCTTTGTAAGTGCTGGAAATATACGCGAGTGTGAAGAACTTGAGCGCGGCCACAGGCATGGCAGACTTTTTGCTAATTCCGGGTATCGTCGTGCAAATTTTCCATGGCGCCAGTATCTACGGTGCTACTATCGACTTTTGAGGTCTTTGAAAAATCGCCGGAAGCAGGTGTCTTGCATACTGTGTGGAGACGTCTGCCAAAGGATGCGTATGACACCGAGTCAAATGGCGGAAAGAAATTCGAAGCACCTCTTGGCGTTGCAGCACTGTGGCGGAAAAGCACGGAGCTTCGCAAGGAGTTCCAACAGTCGATATGCATTTAGGTAGACCCAGGCAGGTGCACATAGCTTTTTCCAGCACTGAGTCTATGACCTTCGGGCGTGTAGGCGATAGCTGATGTAGGGCCGGCAGGCTGTAACGCAAGAGGCCGACAAAAAGGGCTTTATATAGACAAAAGAGTGAGGATACAGGGCAGCCCCACGAATTCCCACCGAGCATACGCAGAATGTGCACAAAACACAGAAGCCGCTCCTTCATTCGCCGAATATGTGGAGCCCATGCCATTGAGCGGTCAAACGTGACACCGAGAAACTTGTGGGACGACGAGAACTTTCTTGCCGGTTAAGGCAATCGCTATTGAAACTACGAAAATAGCACGGTGAGCAGCGCCGGGAGTGAAGCCGAACTTCACTTCTTCGTCGTCGTTTTTTTTTTTTTTAGGTACAGTAATTCCTCCCTATAACGAACTCGCTTTACTCGAAATATTGCTTTATTCGAAATTTATTCTGGTCCCAATCCAAACGCATGCATTTTAGGCCGCATTACTCGAAGTACAAGAAGAGCTTGACCGGCTTAGAGCGAAGTTGCGAGCGGAGGCATGGCCGAGCAACCCAGCGGCGAGTAATGCTTCAAACATGGCGGACCAACGCAAGCTGGTCTTTTCTCCGGCGATTTTCTCGAGCCGATCATGCTCGATTCGCGCCATCCGACTTTACACAAACAGTCCGAATGCGTGGTAGCGTCATTGGTCAATGACGTGGACTCGACGCTGCGCGAACACCCACACTCGAACCGTAGCAGTGTCGTCGACAACGGGCGCCGGAAAATTTTTGTTTTGCAAACTTCACTGCTGCACACCTCGAAAAAATTTCCCAGAGATCATGCAAAGCCACTAGTGAAATCCGGTCCGTTTTCATGATTGCGCTGGGCACCCAAAATGAACAGCTAATCGTTTTTTAGCGCAACAAACGCAACCTCAGACTCGAGCGACGGAATTTTGCGGCGCTTTCCAGCGCGAAACTCGCGCAGTGTTCCGTGACGTCCGCACGCCCCCCTGTTAATTGGCCACATACACGGCCACTTTTATGATCGCGACCACAGCCTCATGCAATGCTTGGCCAAATTGGAGGAGGGCATGCTCGCGCCTGGCAAGAACTAGAAACAACCAAAGCTAGGTGCCTTTTTTGCACCTCAATAAAGCTTTTCTTCACTGAATACACTCTGTTTTGATTCCTTGCAGTTGTGGGGCAATTAAAGCTGAAACTTTTTCTAGTGTTCACTTATATCAAAATACCGTTTATAACAAAATTTTTCGCCGTCCTGCTGACTTCGTTATAACGAGGGATTGCTGTATTTATTAGAGTACTTTAATATTTCTACAAGAACATACATATTGGCGCTGGAAAAATGTCTTCACAGCAAAGCACCTATGTATAATGGCGAAGCGGAATTTAAAGACACTCAGTATATACGGTTCCCAAGATTTGCAGCGGAATTGAATAAAAGGCCCTAGATCCTTTATACTTCGCTATCAGACTACCCGGAAAAATTCCCTCCCAGCAATGAGCAAATGTGCAGTAATGAAACCAACTTCAAAAGAGGCTGGTGCATAGACGGGTGAGGGGTTGAGGAGGGGATAAGTATCGATTCGACAATGCTCACTTAGGAGTTTCAGCAATATTTTTCTTTTGACTCCTACTACGACCTCCTCCAACTCTACCTCTCAAATTGTGTAGGCCTTCACTAACTACCTAGATCCCCTCGCTCCCCATTCAATTCGGAAACCCAACTCAATCTAGTACAAAACAATTCGTGAACACCAAGTAAGTATTTTGTGGTGCAACCATTCCGCACTAGGCATACCTTAGCCAGCGGTAACACACATTCCTGCCGCTGCAATTAGCACCTTGTTCCAGTCCTTATGTCTCCAAAGGGGTACCACTTTGAAGCGTTCATAAAACTCAAGGTATCTCTACTCGCCGACAGCGAGGGAAACAGAGAGAGAGAGAGAGAGAGAGAGAGAGAGAGGAGAGGAAGGCGAGGAGCGAGTGACCGAGAGAGAGAGAGAGGCGAGAGGGAGAGAGAGAGGAGAGGGGGAGAGTGAGAGACGAGGAGAGAGAGACACCTTTATTGAGTCCTGTGGTTCAGCGGTGCGTGGCGGCCGCCGGTTGAAGTCTGGCGGCGACGGTGGCAGCTCCTGTGACCAAGAGTGTTTGCACGTCCAGGTCCGACCTGTCCAGCGTACCACTTGTAAACGTTCATCAAACGGAACGTAATTTTACTCGGTGACAGCGAGGGGAACCCAGCAGTATCACGCAGACTGGGCGTCCCGGAAACATGGGTGCCTGATTAACAAAAACGAAGCACAGCTAAATTTTTATGCAAGGCGTCACCGGCACTAAGCATGGACGTTTTCAAGAACTTGGAGACTCCCAAGTGGAATTGATAAATTAGCAGCGAATGGGACGACCTCTCGCTTATAACATTATCGTGGTCAAGGCACTTGAGTACCAAATACTTCCATTGCTCCCCGCTCCTTTTTTAGGGTCAGCAGAAAATGAATAAGCAAATTTAGGGGGCGCAAGAAATGGTTGCTGTCAGAATTGCGCGCCTCAAATAAAACGTCTTCCGCCAGGTACTTGGGGCCACGTCTGCGCGGTATAATCGGCATCAAATCATTTTTTTTTAGTTTCCACACGTAAACTTACCTGCACGTTACAATCGGGGACGCATTGGAATCGCAATGTGCGCACGCGAGAAGACGGAGAAAAGAAATCGAAGGAAGAGGTGCAACCACGATGTAGAAGTGAAGCGTCTGATGTGTACCACCAGGGGAAACTGTAATGTTTTCGCGATGAAAGCAGGTAAGCGACTTCAGTGCCCAGAGGAATTATTTCTCTTGTGTGTAGTCTTATACCATGCCCCATATCGGCGTCGTTGACTAATTTATTTCTCCCTATGTCCACATTAAGCTTTTCCCGCGGCGACATATATACAGTGCGTTTATTGTGGTCGAAATGTTAACAGGGCGTTGCCGTACATTCCTGCATAAAATGTAGAGAGAGAGATAGATAGAGAGAGAGAGAGAGATTAGCAACATGTGAAAACACTCCATCCAGAACGCTCCAAACCTAATTTGACCAAGCTACTATGCCACAGCTACTTTTCACGCCTACCAAGTCACACCCCCCTCCCCCTCTCCCCGTTTTAGGTGACGGCGCTGCTGACATAGCTAAGGATGATTACTTACTAAGAACACAAAACTCCACACTGCAACTTGATCGATTTCTAATGGCCCTCCGACTGCCGTTTAAGACTGCGTGAACGATAATAGTCGGGAGATCTTGCCGATACCCACATACTCGCGTACGTTTGTTTTGTATCGTGTTTTATAGCCAGACATGCCTGAAAATATTGTAATTTTACTCTTTGTCGCGCTTCGGCACGCTCAACTGCTACAGCCGCTCGAGCACTCCTCCTTCTCGTCTACAGCCACGCTTGGTGCGCGCGAAAGATTTACGACCGACGCCACGTGACCAGAGAGCTATTTTGGGGCAGGGGAACGCTGTTCGCCGAGTACGCATGTACACAGGCGCGCACATAACACACACACACACACATATGGGCAACTAGGCGGGCAGGCAAGCAAGCAGCACAGTTGACCGGACAGGTCTTCCTGCTAGGGCCGAACGAGCGTAATCTTGCCATAGGCCGGAGTTCCCGCGCGACATCGGGTCGTGATCGGAGCTGACAGAGACGAAGTGGTTGCTGTCAGCCTCGCGCCGTCTCGGGTGTCGGAGCCGCGCCTCGAGTGCAGCATGGCCTGCGCGGAGCCAGCAAGAGAGGGACTGAGTGCGCGTAAGAGTGCGCAGGGGCAGCCCTCGTGCGAGTGGAGCGCTCCGGAGGTGACCGGGAAGATTTGGCGGAACGTCAGGCGAGAGATACGCAGAGCCGGATGCTATCTGCGGGGATCCAGATGGAAACGCCGGCTTCTCTCGGCGTCAGTCACCTTACGGAAGAACGTTCTGTGGCGTGAGCGAAGTTCTAATGCGAGTGATGTAAATGGTAGTGTTGCTGCCGCCGAGACACTTGTCGTCATGGCGACGAAGGAGAATTGCGTTGCTTGGGGTTCTTTGGCGTGACGCGATAGTTCTCACCGGGAGTGTTTGGGTTCGCGTTGCTTGCGCTCTTTTCGCGTGACCACAAATCATTTAACGAGCGATTCTAAAACATTGTCTCCTTGCCCTTCTATCTAAAATTCGCTTTTTTCTGTTGATGCGGAGCGAACATTCTGCGTGTTTGACTTGACTTGATTTTATTGAAACCTAATCCGGCTCCGTGTCTGAAGGCGGATCAGTAGAATGACTCTCTAGTCCAGGGTCCCTGGCTATGGCCGGCCGTACGAGCACGCCTCACCAGGTTGTTGTTTTTTCTCTCAGTCAAATGAAAGCATCGTCCTTCGGAGGGAATTCTAGTAAATGGCCAGTTATTCATTAGCTGACATTGAACTGACACTAAAGGTCCAACTTTTAGGCTGACGCATACATAAATTGAAAGATGTCGCAACGTTGCTTTTGGAATCGTTTGTTTGTTTTCACACCAGCGCCTGGCCACGCAGGGTTATAACATGTGCTCAAAGCGGAGTGCACAGTTGGTTCCTTTGGCGTTTGTTCGCGCCCGGCTATATTGTTTGACGTGGAAAGACTGCGAACCACTCGCAACTTGACCAAACTGTTCTGGTTTGGCCGACAATATTCTCGATCTGTTTGGATGTCTCTGGAAAGGACCGCACTCAGAAAAAAAAAATGCGTGCAGTCAAAACGCCGCGACATTCTATTCACCGGCCCTCGACTGTGCGCTTCATTCTGTTTGGCTGCTTCGCCGACGATTGCTCTTGCTTATATTCTGCTGCGGAAGCGAGAGTGCGCTCTAGGAAGTTTTCTGAACTGCAAGAGCTTTGCGTCGTTTTTTTTTTACTGTGTGGTGGTATAACAGTTCCCAAACAGATGGGTTCTCCCGCAACATTCTTTGCTGTAAAATAAGTTGCCCGCTTTTTCTCTCTCGTTTTACTCTTTCAGGTTACCGTATTTGCACGATTCTAAGCCGCACCTTTTCTCGCTGAAAGTAGCCGCAATATTCGCGTGCGCGTTACAATTAGACTCAAAACGTAAATCATCAGCTTTTCATGTTCCACGCTTCAGTTTTATTGCGAGCAGGAGCTATAACTAAGCAAGTTTGAAGCACCAAGCATTTTTACTGCCACAGTTGCGTCAAATAAACTATCTTCTGCCAGGTACGGGATGCCATGTCTCTTACATCTGCGCGGTAGTATCGGTATCAAATTATTAATGCGTAGCATTCTTTACCGAGTACATACCCCCAGAGCCAGGACCGTGTAACGCCCTGCATTTCCACAAAAATGCAGATATTGCGGAAGTTTCACCTGTAATTGCTATAATGGCGTAAATGGAGATGACTGGTCGCACAAAACTTTGCAAAAAAGTGTGGTTGATTCCTGTGTCGTAGGAATCGGTAAAACACAAAAGTGAAAGGTGCAGCTCGATCTGCAGCTGGGCATGATTTGCGGGTCGGCGGCTGTCTTGTGGGTGTGCTTGGAGAGCGACGTCCTGTTGGCGGGTCGCTTCGGCAAAGGTGTACTGGCATCATTTCTGTGACGGA
The DNA here is from genome assembly GCA_013339765.2 of Haemaphysalis longicornis. Classification (NCBI taxonomy): domain Eukaryota; kingdom Metazoa; phylum Arthropoda; class Arachnida; order Ixodida; family Ixodidae; genus Haemaphysalis; species Haemaphysalis longicornis. Next base: position 77,124,929 of record CM023453.1, read on the forward strand.
TATGACGTCAGTGAAATCTTGGTGTATACCGGCATAAAACACCTTCGTGTTAAAATATAAAACCCGTAAACGAACAACCCTAAGTATAATGTACCCGTTAGTACTAAAGGTTGCTTCCCCGCTAAGAAGACCCTGTGTGCAGGGGTGCACCTCTTACAGGTCGCTTGCTTCGTTGTACTGGCGTCATTTTCGTGACGGATATGACGTCAGCGAAATCTGTGTACCCCGGAATAAAAGACTTTCGTGTTAAAACTAAAAATAAGACAAATATAAAATAATTACAGGAAAATGGCGAGCCGTGTAACGCCGTGCATTACCACAGTAATGCAGATTTCGCGAACGTTCGAAAGTGTGAAAAACTAAAAAATAAGAAAAATATTTAAAAATGCGGAAAATGGCGAACCATGTAACGGCGTGCATTTCCACAATAACGCAGATTTTGCGGAATTACTCCTATAATCGTTGTATTAGCGTAAATGAAATAATTAGTAGAAATAAATATTGAAGCACTAAAAAATAAGGAAAATACAAAAATTACGGAAAATGGTGAATGATGTAACGCCCTGCATTTCCACAATAATGCATATTTCACGAAAGTTCCACTTCTAATCGTTATAATAGCGCAAATGGAGACCGTTGGTCGGACAGAATTTAGAAAAACCCAAAAATTTTGGCTGAAGAAAACTCACACTCAAGACAAGCGGCGTAAAATGCTGCGCATTAGTAGATAATTCTCTGAATTTCTGCAGAATTTGTTCTTCGAATTTTCATCCGTAAACTTATCTGCGCGTTACAATCGCGGACGCGTCAGCATCGTGCTAATACGGTATGTCGTTGCCAATGTCGCATCTGTTTACACTTTTCGTGCAAATTACCGTTCAGCAATGTTGTATTTGAAAACTCCCTTAGGTTGTAGTAAGCAACTTTATTTTGTTGTTTTTGTTGTTTCGGGACCATTTCTGTAGGCAGACTGTGCGCCATTTCACTACAGACGCTGAACAAAGCTTGTTTTTTTTTTTCAGCACATCACCTATAAGCGGGTTTTTGTTACAAAAACGACGCATGGGATTGTCACGTTCAACACATAGTCAAAAGCCCCAGGTACAAAAATTGTATACTAACCTTCTTTCCCCTTAGCGCGAACTTATTTCGGAATGGCACAATTGGAATTAAGTACTAGCTTCTCTCTCTCCCTCTCTGTCTCTGTTCTGTCTGTCTGTCTGTCTGTCTGTCTGTCTGTCTGTCTATCTTCTATCTATCTATTATCTATCTATCTATCTATCATCTATCTATCTATCTATCTATCTATCTGTCTGTCTGTCTGTCTGTCTGTCTGTCTGTCTGTCTGTCTGTCTATCTTCTTTATCTATCTATCTATCTATCTATCTATCTATCTATCTATCTATCTATCTATCTATCTATCTATCTATCTATCTATCTATCTATCTGTCTGTCTGTCTGTCTGTCTGTCTGTCTGTCTGTCTGTCTGTCTGTCTGTCTGTCTGTCTGTCTGTCTGTCTGTCTGTCTGTCTGTCTCGTCTGTCTGTCGTCGTCTGTCTGTCACAGTCAGTCAGTCACAGTCAGTCAGTCACAGTCATAGTCTCAGTCAGTCAGTCAGTCAGTCCGCCCACCCGCCCGTGCCTTCATTCATACATCAATACACCTTTAAAAACACAACATATTTTTTATTTTATTTATTAATCTGCTAACTGTCTCTTTTTTCATAAAATCTACATTTCGGGTGAATACTCCTGTCCATTTGTATCTAATTGGCTGTACATCTCCCACGGCTTTCTGGTGCGGGTGTATTTCCCCAGTTTTTTATTTTTTCTTTTTGCGAGGGCGGGGGCACCCGGAAAAGAATCGGAACTGGGGCAGAAACTCTTATTTCAACCAACAGGAGAATATTTTTAGTCCCGGACATCTGGGTCGAAAGACAAAAGCCGCGCGGAAAGGATACTTTGCATTGCAAAATTTCGAAGCCCCCGGAACGGTATACGGATCATGCGGAATTTAAGGGTGGGAAAACGATAACGAATTGGTAAAGTTATATTCCACTTCGAACAAAAGGGAGCGGACAGAAGAGGGGAAAATATCGGAGCTAGAGGGACAGGGAGAAATCGTGTGGGGGAGGATACAAAGAGACAAGCGGCCGTTCCGCTGAAAACGAATCGATTTTCGTTGCGGCTTCTCCACTGCGAACGCTGCTCTCGTTCAATCTTTCAGAGCAGCCATTATGCATGCGTTTTCCCCGGCGTGTACCGTATATACTCGCGCTTATACGGGCGCGCGCGTACGGTTCGCACAACTCGTGCATGTTTGAAGGCCCGGGAGATGCCAGGACGCTCAAGCGGCTGCCCGAATGCGCGGCCGTAAATAATGCCCAACTCCGCGATGCAGCCAACCGCGAACATTAATCGCCCGGACGGCGCACTTTCCTGCGTTGCCCGGGGGGAAGGTGGGGGAGCAGAACGGTGGGGAAACTTGTTCATTAATCAGCGCTCTTACGGCCCTCCAGATTTCCTCAGCGGTGTCCGGTTACCGCTGGGGTCACTCGGTGAGCCGAGATACATGACCGCTCGGACTTGGCCGCCGAGGCGCGTTTAAACCGAGACCTGGCGGGTGGCTTGTTGAGGAATCTTGCGCGGGTTAGCGCCGGCATCTCATTAGTGGGGTGTGCAGGCACGTCCCTTGATTAACCTCTCGGATTCAGACGGCGACCGCCTTACCAGAGGGCGGATTTGTTTGCTTCTCGGGGAGAGCTCCTCTTACAAAGTCCCTGCCACCTCGACCAAGTTGGTGGCGCAAGCATTATTGCGCGAAGAGAAGGCGGACTGATGAAACACTTTCCAGGCTTTCTCGCGTTCCCTGGAGATGGCAACACGCGAGACTTTCAATCAGTGCGGGGCGCAGCAGGAGCGAAAGGATTGGCTATACTTAACGAGACGGTCGTCCCCCGGCTTTTGTCGCTTACCGAGAGAATGTGAGACATTTACCTCAAACGAAACTGAGCTGGTGACAGTCGTTCTTTAACAAAACTCGCAGCTTTCGGATGAATAAAACCTGAGTGCACGGAAAGCTAAAACTTTGGAGAGGCGAAAAATATAGGCAACTGGTCGCGATTTGACGATGCGGTAGACCTGACTGTGGTAGCAGCTCACGGGTGAGTTTCGACACCTGATTAGAGGATACTGGCCGTAGTTCCGCAGTGGCTAAGGCGTTGTGCTACTGAGCCCAAAGACACTAATTCGATCCCGGCCGTGGCGGCCTTTTTTCAGATGGAGGCGAAAATCAGAACAGCCGCGTGTTGAGCTTTCGACTCGCGCAAAGATCCACTCAGGGGCGCTAAAAATTAATCCGGAGCTTTCCACTACAGCGCGCCTCATAGCCCAGGTGTAGCTTTGTGGCGCGAAAACCCCTAAATTTGAATATTTCGTCAGGAGGCAGCTGGAGATTTTAGGTAGAGGGCTACGGAGTTAGACGGATTGATGAAAAATAAAGCGGTGGGGCGAGAGGGCTATACTCGTATGAGTGGCATTCGCGCCAAGAACGTTGCAGGCATTTTGCTTCTTGGGCGCGCTAGAAAGTGCACTCAAAATGCATATAGTGTTGGTATTTATGGCATGTCTGCGAAGTATTTTGCATCTCGACTCGCAAAATGGTCTGGATAATAAGCTAGATTCTGCTATTACGTGTGAGACACTTTCGACAATCTAAGTGCTCTGCTTGTCGTTTCGAGGCAAACGCAGCAGTTGGTTATAAATGCATGAGAAGTAATGGCAGCCCCTGCGCATAGACCTATATTACTGTATTTTACATCATGTGGTCCCACAGGTTCCGTATGGTGTCGAGGAGATGTCGAGTGCGATGAAACTTGCATGGATGAGTCGGTTCATCACCAAACGTCTTATGTTTGGTCCCCGTGGGCAGCGGGTTGTGCTTGTACGGCAGAAAGCCTCTTCCGTCCTCTGCACTGTGTCGATCCTCTCTGTGCTCAATGCGCTGTGCCATCATGCCTTTTGACGAGTAAAGCGCAATAGTTACGCAAAGGACGAAGGAGTACAAGTACAATCGCCTGTTGTCCCCCTACGTCATTTGCGTAATTTTTGCGCTTTACTCATCTACCATGCGAAACCAACTTGCCCATAAGTCATGTTTTTATTGTCTTTATTATTCATTTTTTATCTTTATCTTGTCTTTCTTGTCTTTATTGTTTATAATCATGTCTTTATTGTTCATTCGATATTGAGGGAAGAGTGTATACTTTTACCGGCACTACTAATGCCCTAGTTTTCCTCGAATGATTGCCTTCTGTTCCCACCTGCTGGCAGGACCATTCTATCTCGCCCTTTAAAACTCCTCCAGTCTTTCCAACACTGCCCCGCTATAGCGTCTCGAATTCAGCGGTGCCATGCCACTTCTAGTTCCTCTTTCTCTCTCCATCTCTCTTTTGGCCTTTCTTTCAATTGTATAAACCCCGCCCCCTTGCCCTAACAGCCCCACGCCTGCAGCTTCTCCAGCTTACTTACGAGACCGGCGGCCCAGTTCCACTGACTCGGTTTAATGGCAGAACGGAATAGCAAAAAATCCCCAGCCATCTCCACTCACGTGAAGCCTGGGGAGGGGCGAAGCACGCAGTGCATGAGTGTATTCTTGGCGCCTTCGCGTTTTTGCCAACGGAGATGAAACCGTTGAGGGGTAGAGGTATACAGCTTTGCTGCACAAGTCTCGTGTCTTTGAAGCGCGAAGTGTTCTAACGCGAGGCGTTGGAAAACGAGTGTCCCGGTGTTTTTTTAGCACGCGTTACGTTCTAGCGCGAGGAGTAAACGAGTGTCCCGGCGTTTTAGTACCGTGACTACATGAGACGATGGTTACGACGACGACATGAGACGCCCACAGCCCGAGCCCCTAATAAATAGGTGATGATAGCAGCACGCTCCACGAGGCAGAGTTTCCTCACTTCCATATTTCCTTCTAGCGGTAGATTAGTTAATGACGATCTTCACTATCCAGGAACAACATTGCACCAATTTACGCTAGTATACCAAGCGCTGTGCCTGGTTTTCGCGTTACTTTCCTCTTTCCGTCGCCTAACTATACCGAAACAGCACTTCTACCGGAATCTAAATTGTTGAAAAACTACGTAGAAATACGTAAGTAACCCCTGTTATGTGTATACGATACTTAAAATTACGTGTCGTTGGTTTAGACTCGGGTGCGACTCAAGAACGACAACGGAAATCACCCCTGCGCCCCGTCACCGCACTGGCTGTTCCCACAGGCGCGGAGAGTATTTTGAACGTGGCACCGGTCGCTTCCACAATTTTTCGGTCTTGATCTGCTGATAAATTGCTGCAGTGACAAAAGAGAAAGTAGGTGAGAAAAAGTAGGCAATGCCACGCATTAACACAATCTCCATTCAAAACACCCGCGCGCGTTGACGTCGGTTCGCCAGAGTGATACACCACATGAGCTATTGCCATTCTTCGCTTGCACCCGAGTATAGGTCCCTGAGTTAGTGTCGAAGTAGGGTGGATGAATATTTTCTTCTCTCTTTTTTTTTTTTTTTTTGCCGCACCTGGTCGTTACCCGTGTTTTGCCGTGTACCGATGGTTTCGTAGTTAGATGGAGGCGGCGGCAACGAAGCAGCTGCCGTCATGTCCACCTTGCCACGCTTGTGTGCGCATGCGTGGGTATTGCACGCGCTACTTCTCTCTGTGTTTTATTTCTGAGGCACGCGCCGCGGTATGCGTCGCCGCCGACGGAAATCGCCTCAGCTGTTTTTCTGTCGTGGCTTCCTGTGACGGAAGGGTTATAGCCTAGCAATATTTATTTATTTATTTATTTATTTATTTATTATTTATTTATTTATTTATTTATTTATTTATTGTGAGGTTTAACGTGCGGACGCTACACAGGCGATGAGTCGCGCCCTAGTGGAGGGCTCCGGATTAATTTGACCACCTGGGCATCTTTGACGTGTGCCGAAATCTCGACCCCACGGGCGTTTTTGCTTCGAACCCGCGACCTTGGGCTCAGCAGCACAACGCCATAGCCACTGAGTTTAGTCTAGCGAGTCAAGTAACGCTCGCGCATTGATGAACCGTCGCCAACGCAGGGACCCTGACGCACCAGCTGATCAAGTTCCGCGCCGCCAGCGGCTTCCTCATGGCACAGACGTACCTGTCGACGGTGCTGCTCTTCTCGGGCTTCTATCTCGTCATCTACAGGCTCAACGTGAGTTCCACCGCAGATGCCTCCAGCAGTGCTCTCGGACTGGCAACACTGAGAGCAGTAATCGGCTAAGCCTATTGGTAGTCCATTAACGCTGCATCATGCGATTGAGCGCGACGACCGGTAAGGACGTAGAGCAGACTGGACGAGAGAGAGTGTCGTCGCTGATTGGGTTAGGTGGCTAATCAATTCAGACTGCGAATGAGCGTGTGGACTAGCGGGGAAAAACAAGCATACAAGTGCTTTCTTGAGTGAAGTCGGTGGCTGAGCTATTGGTATTCGACTGAGACTGCGATTAGGTTCCCCGACTGACAATGGCAACCAGCAGACAGAACGCGAGCCTGTCGGCTTGTTTTCCTGGTTAGTCGTCGCGCTCAATCGGCGTCTCGATGAATTACGTTACGTGGAGCCGCTTCGCGAAATTTTCTTCCCGTGTATCGCTCACCACCTCGGGACACACTGTCGCTCCTGCGGATTGTAAAGAAGCAGTGTATTAATGTACGAATTTAAACCGCAGGCAACCGTTAATACATTGTACTAATGCAGAGACTAATATTTGCGGCACATGACGTTCCGTCTCCCTATTTAGAACTGTGAAATTAACTCCTTTGTGTGGTGAATACCCTCCTTTTAAGTCTATAGGTAAAAATGAAGAAACAAAAATCTAATTCTTCGCGTAGACCTTAATGAAGCGGGATTGATGTATTTTGTGCGGAGGGGACGGACATTGAAAAAGAACAAATTGAGACCGTTGTGAAAGTAGCCGATTTCGTCTGCACTCTCGTTAGTATAAACTTTTCCGCACCCCTAAGCTGGTCGGGCTTCATCGTCATCCTCGCCATGTTTGCGCCCATTGCAACTGCTAAAGATTACATGATTAATGGATAATTCGGATTGTAAAGGGACCCTGCAACACTTTCGATAAGCGCTTTCCCTCTTTCCTTCGCGTCCGGAACCACTGCGAAAGCTATAGTTATCGCCAGAACGGAGCGGCACTGCGTGATTTGCTTGTCGCACCAGATACGCCTTCCATTTCTGCTTTGTTTTTGTGGCTTTTTTTTTTTCGTTCATTGCTGCAACTGAAGGAAAACCGGCCAACAGCCGCTACATGGCCTTAGTGACGTAATTCGAGCCCTCGAAGAACGTCAAGACCGGGAAAGAAAGAAAAATCTTTTCAGCGAGTTTACAAGTTATCTGATGGGCATAGAGCAGTAATTTTTGGATGAGGTACTTTGCGAACCCCTAATCTAAGCAGTGCGTGTGTTGGGTGACTACGTTCTCCAAGGATTTAAGATTTCAAGAATAGTTAAAAAAAGTGTTGCAGGGTCCCTTTAATCCTGGCAAATTTCATTTGACGGCCTCCTTTCTTCTTGAAATAAATTGGTATTCTAATACCCTACCGAAGTACAATCAACGATTTACCTCTGGTCAAATCCCCCCCCCCTCCACCCCCCCCCCCCAGTGGGTTCGCACCTAAAACATTTGTCTCATCTCATTATCATCATCATCATCATCACGAATACCTCTGGTTCCTATACATCTAAGCCGTTTCTCCTTGGACGCCATAGCCCTATTTTTGCCTCCGAACTTTCTTATTTCACCCCTCTTAACGGTCTCCCTCTACCTCTAGCTGAGCCGAGTTCCTTGAAGATCATGAAGCAGAAGTTTCATTAAAGAAAAGTAAGGAGCTGTGTTAAACCTACAAAAAAATTGGAACGAAGTTCTTCCTCCTGTTCGTGTTCTGGACCTTGTCCCTTTTTTTATAGTTTTGTTCTTTTTGTTCTTATTGTTCTTGTTCCCGTCGTGCAGTGTTAAACATGCATTATCTGACACTTTCACTGTTACCTCGTCTACCCGCGTTTTTTTTTTTCGTCGTCGTTTTCTCTTAATCGTTTTTGTTATCCTGCACACAAGTTAACACGGTGGAGCGCCGAGTTTCCAGATTGAAGATACCTGAAATTAAAAAGTGAGACTACATCCCAGCTCTATCCGATAGCAATTACAGCGGGCTCAACGAAGTTAAAGCACTCGGGAGCGCAAAACCAGTTAAGGTTACACCACGCGAGCACGGGTAGTCTCTCGCAGAAGAACCTCGTTGAATTCTAAACCTTCCAAACCAAGAGAAACGTGTTCGAGTTGAGCGCATTTAATAATTACTTCAAAGTGGTGGCGCTGCTAGATTTCGAGTGAACAACTCACTCGCCAAATCATGAGAGAAAAAAAAGAAGAAATCAGCAGAACGGAGGGATGAAAGTGCAGTAAAGAAGTCGTGAGTGCAAGCTTACGAGTGCAAAGCATGGGCACTAAATTAAATTTCAGGGGTGATTAGGCGAATCCTTGTTCCGGCAAACTAAGTGTATCTGCGGCGTCACGGTCTTGAACCTTTCGCAACACTTTGAAAGGGTGCTTCACTTTCTCGACGAGCCAGGTTATTGAATAGGCTCTCTTGCCTTTCTTTATTTCTTTTATACTTACTTTAATAAACCACTTGCTTCAAACGTTTTCTTACTATTATCCGCCGTTTCTATTACGAAATTTTTAAGCGGGAACTTCAAACCGGCGAATTAGTGAGCACACGTGCGCAATCGGCAGTATAGTTAGGTGGTAATATACATGCCCGCTGGCGAAAGCGAAGTCGAACGTTGCGACCCAAAAGAAGCCGAAGAAAAAAAAAAGTAATGAATGAATAAATCATGCACCGCTACGTCTAACGACGACGATGGCTGCACGCGAAGCTTTCTTGTGATGGATTCTTTGGTTGGCCAATCCCACACTTCGAGTATGTGCTCCTCCGCAGGTACGCATCACTTTTCCTAGAATACACACTGCAACTCTCTGATGTGCGCTCCGTAGGCCTAACGTTTGTGTTCGGGGTGTACGGCGCGAATCTGTGGGCCTCCTCGATTATCAGTCCCGGATCGTCCTCGGACTGCCCGAGACGCGATCTGGCGCTCGATTTTCCCATGTAATGCTATGGGACTTCCGGTCCGAAAGCAGTCCTCGGACTGCCCGCGGACCGTCTAGGAGCGGCAAATCGAGGATTCCCTGTACCTGCTGCTTGGCGTTCGCTCCGACTATGTCGAAATGGAGCAATCGGGTAGACGCCGGCTTCATAATGCAAGGGACCCATGTTCGATTCCAGCCAAGGGCGGGTTTTGTTCGTTCCCCTCACCCACGATCATTCATAATCACCGTCAAAGAAAGTTGGCTTGTAATTGGCGTACAACGGCATCAGTCAGGACACTAATGCTTCGCTTTAAATTTTATTTAGACTAGAGAAGGGGGTATGCCTTACGTGGGGAATCAAGGGAGCTGGGATGGCTGATGGAGAGAGATCGGTCTCATAGCAGGTGTCGCCTCCGGGCACGTCGTAACCCCATGCTAGGCAAATTTTACGATGCCCAAGCAGAAATTTCTAGAGGGTCTGCGGGATGGGGTTCCCGTCAGGAGTGCGAGTCGTACATTTTTGACGTGAAGAGGTAGACAAATGTGCCGTAAAGCGGCAAGTCCAGTGAGGTCCCAAAGGATGTGGCGGATGGTGGGTCGGTCGCCCGACACGAAAGGCAGAGGCATGGGCGTCGCCAGAATTTTGTCTGAGGGGGGGGGGGGGGGGGGGGGTCCCGTTGAGTAGCGGGGTGAAAGGGGGAGGGATGCGCGGAGTGGGCTAGTGCTGGTGTGGCTAGATGGGGCAAGTGCCTCTTCCACCCCCACCCCCCCTGCCGACGCCCATGGGCAGAGGTTAGGGGTCGGGGTATGGACGAGAAGCCGTCAGGGCCGTTCCTTGCATCCACAGAAACACAAGCTCTAGCGGTGGAGATCAGAGGTGACGGCGGAGCCATGGCGTACCTTTCGTAGGTTGATTTAAAGTTCGCGGGGACCCATCTTATACTCACGCCTATAACTACTCTTTAATCGCATTATTTTTCTCGCCTTATCAGCACGGTCTTAGAAAGGCTTTTTGTGAAAAACACAATCTCTTTTGCTCATTTGCAACCGCGGCTCATGTTCAAACTGCCTTTTCCATGACTTCTAGAAAGCATACGATAAAGTACGGCATAAATTACTTCTGTGTAAAATTAGCCAACTTAACCCAGACGGGAACATTTTTATGGATAAAACAATCTCTTGTGAACCGCTCGCAGTACGTATATTATGCAATAACCAAGAATCCTTCCTCAGCCCTGTTCACTCTGGTGTGCCACAAGGCTCGGCGTTAGGACCTCTCCTCTTCTGTAATTTAGATTAAGGATGTACCTTGCGCATTTCGTCTAATATTAACCTGCTTACCCATAACTGCATAATTTTTCGCGAAATTATGAACCATGACGACACTTACTGGCTGCAAAAAGAGGCATGATTATGCATAATGATTCCCGATGCAGGGAGCGATGCATGGAACTAAACGCCAATAAATGTAAAGCTATGTGCGCCATACACGTGGCGTCTTCGGCTGCATTACATTATCTCAACAACGTACCTATCAAAACCGTAACGTGTTACCAATACTCCTAAATATAACTTCCTCGCTTTTATGGTCATTGCATATTGAACAAGTAATTAACAACTCCAGCCGCTTTTCTTGGCTGCATTCGTCGAAACTTTTCACGTGCTACAATTTTATTGGGGAACTCCAGCACGAAACTTTTGAAAAGTCTGAATTATAATACGTTGCATCAATATGTGATCCGGTTTCTGAAATTTTAATTAACTTTCTCAAACTTGTTCGGAACAACGCTGCATGATTTATTACAGGCAATTACAACAGAGCGTCCAGTGTAACATCTATGAAAAATATATTCCGCTTGTCACAGCTCGCCAATCGACATAGATATTTTCATCTTTGTTTATTTCGTACAATTTATAATCACGATCCCAACCTGCACTTTATTTTGATGCCTCGGCTTTACTATGCTTCTGTCTGCGTTGATCACCGACATCAAGTTACGGTCACTTCCTGTAGAAGAAAATTTTTTTTTAAGTCTTTCATTCCTCGCAAAGCTTATAAGTGGAACCACCTTCTCCTACCAGCCGCCGCCATAGAAAACTATTCTCAGTTTCGAACTTACTTAAGCTAACACTAGTTCAGGAACCACCTCACAGACTAACTTTTTGCTGCATCGTCTTTTTTTTTTTTTGCCCTCAAATGATTGTACCCACCCCCCTCTGTAACGCCTTTGCCCTGGAGTGTAAACTAAATTTAAATAATGAAACGAAAAGCCAGCAATAACGCTCTCCGAAATACGTAAGCAGCACATCCATCCGAAAAAGGTTCGCAGGGTTTCTCCCTGAGCCGACGTAAAGACGAAAGCCTGAGTGGCGATGCACTGAAGGCAGGCAAGTAATTCCACTTATTTCGCGTTTTCTTTTTTCTTTTTTTTTTTACATTCACGTCAACCATCCGCATATCTTTATTCCTTTTCCCGGTGTCACTATCTTACCGGCAACCATTGTACTGACGTTCGCCTAAGTTCGTTTCGTAATCCACCTTTTTAAGCTTTAATTGGTCAGCTTGATTAGCTTTACTGATTGCATGTTCGCTCGTTCGGCTGCTCCCTTTCCGCTCCGTTTATATGCGGTATATTGGCGTGGACGGCCACTTCTTGCTACTGCCGAATTGAAGCTCGCGCCACATGCGCTTTTTCCTTGCGAAGGGGAATATTTTTTAGAGCGAAATCTCTACTAAGCGATGCGTCCCAAGGTCATTCATCGCATCGAAATGACCTTCAGCCACAAAAGCACAAGTGGGGAAGATGCTACGTCACGCCACGTGATACGCTGTGGAGAGGCGTCCAGCTGTGCTCGCTCACAGCCTCACCGCCGCGCTGCCACGTGACTAGGCGAGAGTTTAACTTCTGCTTCGGCGACGCTTGGTCACTCACTCGCTCTGGCCGGCGCGCCGGCTTGGCCGTCTGTGCGTGCACTTCACCGTTCGCTTGTGACAACTTGGTTACAAATGTTAAACCGGACCCATTTTTCTTTGCGATGGTCGCAGCCAGCCAGAGCCAGGAGATCCCGGACTACCACAGGGCGGGTGGCCCTAACAGCAGCACGTGCTGTTGAATAAAGTTTTATTCGTTCATTCATTCGCTCGAGCGAGTTGACGGTCGGCTGAGCAAGGAGACGCGTAAGACTTCGGCCTTATTAAACGCGAAAGTGGTAAGCACGAATTTTATCGCAGCATCAGCAACCGAGTTGATCGCTATCAGCAGTTCAAACACGAATAAAACACGAACGGCGGTTCGACGTCCATCAACTGATGCCAGGGAGCCCGCGAGCGAATGAAAGCGAGTGACGTTAAAAGTGCTTGCAAACGCCGTTCTTGTTGCCGCCGTTTTGAGTCAGCAGCGTGTCGTACACCGACGTTCTCTCTCTCCGAACAACAAACGCGAGCATGTTGGCGGGAAAGCTATGTGCTATGCGCCATCGTCGTCGAAAGCCTCGCTCAGAGCCTGACTACGAGGGACAATGGAATCAGAATGCGACGACGGTGATGGCAGGCACGCGCGCATCGCGTCATCTTTGATCGTAGCCTGTTCTTTGTGGGGTGCGCTTCTCCTGCGAACGCGCGAGGAATGCGAAGAAGCCGCCTTTCCGGCCAAGAGCACGTGAGATCGTTTCTCTTTTTTTTTTTTTTTTTTTTTACGCCACTAACATTCGTCGCGCGCATTCGGCGATTTCCAGAAAACGTATCCTGGCCCGAATGTTGGTGTTGTTTATAGGTTTCGTCGTCATTGTGGCGGCAGCGCTCCCGAGAAAACTAGCCTGGAACAGAGAAAAGCCTATCCTCTCTCTCTCTCTCTATCTTAAAGTGCGCCTTAATGTCTGATCCGGGAATTATGCATTTACGATCAGTGAAAATGGAATTCCCGCTTCTGTTGGCCGTTGAAGGCACAGTTTTGAGGAGTGCATAAAACGCGTGAATTTGAGTGTGTTTGCAGAAAAACAGTGATTTCTTGTCCTGCCCTTTTCCTTTCAATCAGTTTTTATGCGTTAGCATTGCTAGGGGGCTCCCTCCAAAATCTTCCTGTCTGTCCGTCGGAAACGCGAGGTATGATGCCTTCAATAGGTATACATGAGCCATATGAGGCCATATTAAAAAGTCCCTAGCCCTACGGCCTCGACGACAAGCATATGTAGTGTTGTATGTGCGGAGATTAGCAGCTGGAAAGAATGTCTACGCGCTGTCTGCCAATTTACACTGAGGAGATTCCGCTTTTTTTTTTCTTTCTTTCCCTGAAATAATAAGACAAGAGAAGCTCAGTTCCTGGCCACAAGCTCCTGCTAGTATTTCCATTTTTGGATGATCAAGATCATTTAGGGCTCTCAATCACCACAAGCTTTCTTATACGAGCTTCTCTCTGATACCACCCAAGCTGATTTTCTGCGCCAACTGACGCGCGCTTTCTGTTTTTCGTTGCCATTTGTTCATTTATAGAATTACTTTTCATCGCTATGGTTAGGCTTCGTAGTCTAGAATTAGCTTCAAGTAGCCTTTTTACGCGATCCTAGGTTCGGCACACTGTAGTTAAATCCACTAAATAAGCTAAGCGTATATTTAGTGGTACTAACTCTCACTAAATATGGCCAATAAACATACCCTAAATTGTCGCAACAGTCTCCTTATTAGGAATAACATTTTAAAGCGAAGCCTTGTACCTCTACAAACCAAGGGTTCTGTCGCAACCGTCGGCGTCAACAGGAAACTCCCGCGAACAAAAAAGAAATTACTGGCACCACCAGGAACCGAACCTGAACCGAATAGAGAAACTGAGCGTGAGCCCGTTGTCTTTCCAATTGAGCTACGAGCGCACGCGGAGACGGGGAAGACAGACGGTGCACTCACCGAGTACAGCTACGGGTTTGCCCCCTGCGTTCTCGCTGAATGCCACGTGATAGCGTCACGCGAGCTCTCGCGCCGCTGTGCGCTCCGCCCATAGCTCGTGTAGCGGAAGTGTGCGCACCAGGAGTTCGTCCATTTAGTCTTCAAAGAGTTCGGACTCGTGTGCAACACCGATACCAAACGACCGACTACCATCCGTGGAACGTGAATTGACTTAACGTTCACGAAGGATATAACTGCGGTGAAAACGCAAAGTCCGAGTGGGAATCACACCGACCATAAGGCCGTTCTGAACGCTGTGCTGAAGTGAAATAATGAAGAAATGAAATAATGAAGAAGTGAAATAATGAAGAAATAATGCTGAAGTGAAATAATATGCTGAAGTGAAAATAATGAAATAATGAAATTACAGGTACAGTGTAACGTGTGATTAACGCAAGCGGGCTGTAGTCACCCGGGGTAGGTGGTGTGTAAAGCTTCGCTTCCCAACCACCTCCAGAAGGCACACTGGCCCGCACTTTTTTCCTGTGAGTTTTTCCTGCATATTGTTGATTCCTAAAAAGTCAACGGCAACGCAGTGTCATGTGACAAATCGTACATGACTATAAGGGTAATTATAGCTCTATAGCATATTTAGTCTCGCGCTCGGATGACCACATATTTCATACATACGCACGTACCGCATAGCTTATAGCTGGGCGATTCGAAGGGAAGAGAAAGCGAAGTTGCGGAACCCTGGTTTTAAGTTGTCGTCTATATAGCAAAGGCAAAGAGCGAGCCGGGTTTTTAATAAATTTATGCAAGAACTTCGCACATACGCGTGCGTTACGAAGTACCCAGAAATATCGAAATGAAGTGTTTTTTTTTCTTTTTGCGATTTCAATCCACCAACCATTTAAGCTCGCAAGATTTTTACCGGTTTTTTCTTTTCTTTTTTTATGTGGCTGACGCGCTTAATAGCAGCTATGGGAGCGGTTTGAGACTTTTTATGCGCCACCAGACAAAAAACCATTTGGATAGCGTTCCCGTTCGGGCTCATTAAAATGCAGTCGGCATTAAACCTTCTGGGGTTCAAGCTCCAAGAATCGCGGGGTCAGCAGTATTCGCTGCCTAAGAAAGCAGTATTAGCGCAGTCGTTGCGCAAAGACAAAAACATAAGAGGAAGAGAAAATACGAGGCTGCTACGCTTCGACTACCATTCGTAATCCGGGTCCAGCTTGGCGGAAGTCTTCGCGACAAGAAGTGGCCTTGTGGCAAATGGTTCGAATAAAACGAGTCGCTCGGAGACGACACTGCATTGCGCAAGACGCCGCTGCACTGTCGCCGCTGCCGACTTACGTAAATCTGTTACTGGCCTCTGTCCGCTGCGTTGGGCAATACTTACACGTTGCTTCACTACTGGACTATAGTTGTAGTAGCTGGAACGTATGTTTCTAGAGTGCGAGTGGAAATACTTGATGATCTCCGCTTGATTGTATTCCGCCACTTACAGCTGGACTCGGCTTAATCGTTTAGCCGTCCCACGAAGAAAAAGGCACCAATCGGCAGTGAACATCTCGCTGTGATTGTGACTCAAAGTTGTCCTTTTTTGGGGACTTTATGACTAGCTGCGTCGTATGTTGGCAGTTGTTAATAAACAGGTGGACCCATGTTTTTTCTTTTAAGAACAAATAGCTAAAAAAAAACGAACACAAGAAACAGAGTTCGGACAGACACAGCGCTCTCTGTTCGTATTCTTATTCTTGTGTTTCGTTGTTCTCGCGTCATTCATTCTTTCTAAAATGTAGCGACTTGTCCAGCATTCCGTTTGAGCAAGGCGGACCTCGCCTTGCAGAGAGTGCCGGAAAGCCATATGTCTGAACAGCACATTTTTCACACAATCCACGGCCAATCACGAAGCCTTGCAGAGGTTTGTGTCCTGCGAAAAGTGGAAGGACCAGTCGCAAGATGTCTCGCCGGGTGATACAGTTTCCATTTGAGGAAAGAACGTCCTCTGTAGAGACATGCATGCGGGGGTCCTTCCTTTTGAAGTTGTTCAACCCTTTCAGCCCTATTTTTTTTTTTTTGTTTCAAGGAAAACTGATGTTTTCTGTGTCTTTTTCTTAAATATTGGGCCTCCATAAGGCCACAAACAATAAAAGTATTTGCTGGTTTATTAATGACGCAATTAATCAAAACAACTGCCAATTAAACACTTTATATTAAGTAGAAACATCTTCTTTCCATGTTTTCATAGACGTTATGACCCCACGAGCCTACAAACAGAAATGAGCTTCGTAGTTCACGTGCTTATAAATTTATAGCTTGGGAATGAAACTAGGACCTCCGCTTTTTTTAGTGTCAAGGTCGGATTTTTGTCTTCACTGGAGCTTCTTCTTTGTAGCACCCAGTTCCCCTAAAACGCAATAACGGTGACGTCTATCGCAAAAGGAATCATTGAAGAACAATTCCCCAGAAAACTAGCAGTTTTGTTTTTTTTTTTCTCTGTGCGCTAGAGGAACTTTTATGTGATGGCGTCAATTGACACCACCAGGGCCGAAAGGGTTAAACAAACTGAACGCTCCATCGCATGTTTCGGACAATCCATTAACAAATGTGTGTCGTCACCTCGTACACCACATACTAGGCAAAGCGGTGATGAGTTAAGCCTCGGCTTATAAAGCCCCCGCCGGTGTTCGCTCTGAGCTTGTGCGAATTCGAAACAGGGATGACGTTTCTGCTCTAAATGGGACTTCACAGACGGAGAGAGGATTACCAGCTTCGGCGACGCGTTCTCAAACAGAGCACCGTTTATCATCTAACAAAGCCTAAAAGAGCAAAGAATGTTGTGATCTCTCAGTGAAAAGAAGGCACTCAGCCTTTAGTTGTCCTCAAACATGGCTGGGCTCCTGAATCTTGGACTCGAGAGGGCTTGTAAAATGCATTTAAGGCTGTCTGTAGTGTGTTATAAGCGCTTACGTGCTCGCGAAATATTTCTCGCGGAAATCTCGGCGCGGGTGCTTCCGAGTAGGGGCGTAATCCAAACTTAACTATAACCTGGTTGTTATTCCTGGTTTACTTTTTGCCTCCTTCCTTCGTTTCTTGTAACCATAGTCGCCGCTTAATCCCACCGCTGTGAGTGTGAACCGCCGCAGACGGCAGTCTGCAAATCCGCTCCTCCCGGTTTGCGCACATTCCGGGGTACGCGAATGTTTGATAGCGAAGCCGGCTATGGCACGGTCCCCGGAAGTTTTCGCGAACGCTCGGTAGCTCTCAATGTATTATTTATTCTTTTGAAAAAATAACTCTCCTGTGCTGGTTCTAAACGCAAGAAGTACGGAGACTCTGAAACGTAACGTAAATATTACACCTTCGCTATGTGTGCTAGGCGATTCGCTTGCTTACCGGATATGGGGAAAAGTTAATCTTCTGTACGTGTCGACTGCATGAGTACATCGATATAAGAATGCGCGTGCTAACACGTAGTAACTCAGCGTGTGTGTTTAGGACTTTTAAATATTGCCTGAACACCGTTTCTCCTGCAAAAATCCTTTATGAATTACGAAAATTGCGCTGACTGGACATACAGAGGAAGGAAGGCAAACAATGCGCAACTCACAACTATTTATTTGCAGGAAAAGAAGTTGCCTTAAATAGGCTTCTTATAGAACATAAAACCATAAAAAGACAGATAGTAAAATCGATAACAACACCACAATACTAAGTTCCCGCCTACCGCAGGCTGTCTAAAAAACAATATTCACTGCTAAAAAGTGATAAAAGGGGTATCACTTTTTAGAAATGAATTTCGTTTTTGAGACAGCATGCGGTAGGCGGGAACTTAGTATTGTGGTGTTGCTATCGCTTTCACTATCTGTCTTTATGGTTTTATGTTATATAAGAAGCCTATTTTAAGGAACTTCTTTTCCTGCAAATAAATAGTTGTGAGTTGCGCATTGTTTGCCTTCCTTCCTCTGTATGTCCAGTCAGCGCAATTTTCGTAATTCGTAATGCGCCAACTAACCCTAACAGCACATTTAACTCAAACACCCTTTGTTGGTCAAAAAACGCCATTACGGGATGTTCGCCAAGAACCGATATACGTGCTCCCTTATGGGCCAATAGCGGGATCCATACGTGCTTTCTTTCGTTTTTATTTCAGTCTATCGTCTTAAAGACACCTAAGAAGGCTTATTGCACAAGGTGTGGGGCACAAAAAAGTAAGGTCACGGAATACAATGTATAAGAACACGAAGGCAACGTAAGAAAAGAAAATATAATGTCGAAAAGTCACGGCTTATTTCTGTGAAAGTGCGACGTCACATTTTAACCAAAATTTATCTTTTTCTCAAAGAGAAAAAGAATCCCACGCCCCTTTCTGAAAGCAAAATTGTTGAAACGCGAAGCTTTCTTCGATACAAATGCGAAGTCCACAATCCAATCAGCCAAAGTCCAAATCTACAACAACGCTGAGCTAACCAAATGTTAAGTTATGATTAGCAATAGCTTAATGTGGGCTACTTGGTTCGACATGATCACAGGGTTTAAAGGCGCAAGAAAAAACGCGGACACTAGAAGAGGAAACAACCAAAGACAAACGAAGCGCTTCGTTTGTCTTGGTTGTTTTCTCTTCTAGTGTCCGCGTTTTTTTTTTTTTCTTGCGCCTTTAAACCCTGTGATAGGTTATGATTTTCAATCTATTAGTTTATGATTGAGTCATCCGAATGGGTTGATTCGGTGAGCTCGGCGTTTCCGTTGATTTGAAATTCGACTGATTGGATTGTGTACTTCGCATTTGTATAAGAGGAAGCTTCGCGTTGCGTCATCATCACCGTCGTCGTCGTTGTCGTCGTCGTCATCATGCGGCCTTTGTCAAAATCCCAGTGTGTAAATTTGTCTTTCCTGCAGTTCATTTTTTCTGACAACGCCACAAGTGTCACATAGAAAGCTTCGCTTTCAACGAAAGCATAAACCTGCGTCCGCTGTATGATGGGAACGGCGTCTGCTCTTTCGCCGCAGCCCCACGGATGGGAGCTTTCCCGCACGGACCCCATGATCAGCGGGCGGGCCTTCACGCAGTACGTCCGCATGCTCTACCTGTCCGTCTCGTCGGCCACCCTCTGCGGTACGTGCATTTTTCTATCTTTTTTGCGTCACAATCTTACGCGTGTGTGCCTGCCAGCTGAACAAAATTACGGGGGATGCTTAGAACTTCCCAGGAATGGGAGGGCGAAATCCTAGTTGGATTTCCATGTTGACCTTCCGTTGGACTTTAACTTTGCGCTACGTCCGCCACTACTCGAGCGGCCCCCTCAACAGCCCCCCCCCCCCCCCCCCACCGACTGCACCCTCCGATGCTCGTTCCGCTTTCTCGCCGTCACCTCTCCTCCCTCTCCTCGCCTCCTGTTCGCCTCCGTCGGTACCTTCACCGCTCCAAACGGCCCGTATTGCCTACCATAGTCCGGCGCAACTGTTTCCCTTTCCCGACGCGCGACACCTGACTCGCGCTCGCTCCGACCTCAATTGCAACTTTTTCATTGTACCACCGATTTTCTGTACCTCACAATACCGTGTATAAAGCATAGAGACCCTTTCACCTTGAAGTGACAGGTGGTTTGGCTGCGCCAACCACCAATTATCGCGCGAAAGCTCATTCTCATTGGACCAAATTATAACCATTTTCTTGCACCAACTAAGGCATTAAGAGGCAGTTGTTATAGCGGTTCTATAATCAAATGATTCGCAGTTACTATGTGAGTGGTGTCTTAGGTGCAGGTGTCTGTTTACAGACTTTGGAAACGTCCTATTCTGTCAGTCAAATTCGTCATGTGTATGGTCATGGGTCTGGCGCGACGCATCTCTTCCTTAGACATTTCATACCATGATTCCTATACACTTTTTATGCTTCGCGTATATCCACGCGGGCGTCGTTCGGCGCAAAGCAAGCCGACAGCGTCTGGCAACGCGCACTCGACAGGTGCCGCGTCAGAGGATTTGTTCGTCGACAACAAGCAGCCAGCGTGTCATAGTCGGTAAGGCAGCGCTTCCGCAACCAAGAGTACCGAGATCGTATTTCTCCGGCATCGTACTTCTTTTAGCTTAGAACAGGCTCCGTTCAAATCCGAAGTCTAGGTCTCCAAGCTCTCGCACTAAAATAATTTCAGGTGCCATTATGCTATGTGAAGGTGGATGACAGGAAAGCTGTTTGTAGGTTGTTGGTCAACCATAAACTCCCACTTAAACCACGCCGTCTTGCCAGGTAAACGTTGAGCGGGATTGTAGACACGCCGACGCCGTGCGTTTCCCGCTTTTCCCGTGCATTTCCAGATGGGTATCGCGCTTATTCTTGGCATACGTGGCCCGATCGTCGTCGGTGGCCTCCTTCCGGCGCGTTCGCGCTCATCGCCGCTTCTTTTTGTTTATGAGTAGGCTTCACTGTTTGACACATAATGTGGGAGAGCCAGCTTACGACGACGAAGCTTGCACCGATATTTTTTTTAAGCCGGCTTCACTTCCAAACAAAGTGCATTGCTGTGAAGAAATTTTCTTCAATGGCATTATACGCTATCGCATCAAAATATGACTCTCTGGGGGCGAACAGGTGGTCGAGGGGAGGCGTGAGCCGAAATAGGAAGAGTGGAGCGGCTTTTCTCGGTATATGCACGCAAAAAAAAACTGGAGAGTTAGCCTATAACAGCTCCGCTGTAATAACTACAGGGCGCCTAGGCAATTCTATGTGTAAACGGTGACAGCATTACGTGTAGCTGAGTTATGTCGCTAGTTAAGCAGTGCAACGTACCTTCCTATATTGTATGTTATTATTTGCATTCTTAGTTTATCCCGATTTCGTTTCAAAGAGGAATAATTAACCCGGATTTTTTAGTAGTCTTCCAAACACATTCTTCTCATCAGCTGTGCACTACGGAAGAGTGATTTTCCGGCCTTGTGCTTGACCTCTTTTGTGAAGTGAAATGTATTAAAGCTAAGCTTTCTTCGCCTCACTGATGGCGGTGTCGTAACCAAATCTCACTGCAGGAAAGCTAACTTTGCACAAGGGAGGACACAGGATGACGATGCTAGAGGGGATGACGATAATGAACAAGAAAAAACCCTTCGCGTGGTCTCAATCGAAGTCCCTCGCGTTATGAGCCGACGTCTATCCGACTGCGCCGTCATCGCATCCGGGTCACTGAAATGCGACATCAAATAGCGATGGGTCAAAGTCAAAGCCACCGCGATCAAAAGTCAAAACTGCGCGCGAGTCAAAGTCAAAGCTTAACGAGTCAACGTCTAAACCGTCTGCGCGTCAAAGTCGAAACTCGGAGGACATCCAAGGAATCCATCACGAGGAAGCTTCGCGTTCAACCATCGTCGTCGTTTGAAGGAGGGGTGCATAATTTTGTCTCGCCCTGCGCTTCAATGCACGGAATTCCACGCCCTGAAGCACTGTCCACCGAGCCAGTTTCCCTTCCAACTCGCTCGCTCTGGGCACGCCGTAAAGCGAGGCATCGGAATGCGCAAACAAATGCCGTAATGGCACACTTCGTTCTCGCTTCCGTCACGCTTCGAACAGGGCGGGAGAGCACGCGCACCCACAAAGCGTCGGTGCCACCGTCCACATGCCTTCCGCTGGCTAACGAGCGCGATAACACCGCGCGCCGTGTAGTCAATTTAGTGGCCAAGGCCTCCGTGGGCTATCAGGATCCAAGGACGAAGCTCGACGTATATACACCGCACGCACCGACATTGAACGCCGTCTGCATATCCGCGTGCACGCTGCACTGCTGCTTAACTAGTAGGATGATGCTTCAGTCGAACCCCCTTTCCCTCTACAGGGTGTCCCGCCGAGGCCAGTCGACGATTCAGGGCCGAACCATGAGCCAGGACGGCTTCACGTCAACATGTGCGCAGCTCCGTTGATTGCTTTCCGTACATACTCCCACCACCCTCGGTTGCCTGGTCTCGGACCGCGAATAGTGTGGAAACGGTTGCGTCAAAGGGGCACTGGGTCATCTTTCTCGCGTACGGTAATCATCACGGCCTGAATGCGCAGTGTGAGCCCAAACCGACGAAGGGCGCGGTGATGCGGGTAACATTCCTGACTAGGACCTAATTACGGCGTAATTAGGCGAACGACATTTGATGATGCACACGCGCCCCGCTGGCGTGCCCTAGTTGCAAGTTGTTTGGCCTAACAGTGGACATGGAAAACGTTACGCTACTCCGTAGTTTTACGGCGAGGGCACCGTTGCGCGGAGCATCAATGCACAAGCGCCGAAGTGTTCTTACGTAAGGACCACGCTGTCTGGTAGACGACGTACTGAAAGAACAACGTTGTTGTTGCAATGGCCGAAATCGGTTTCCCCTTGTAAAATGCAGGGTGTCGAACCTGAAAAAAAAATGCCGCTTCAGTTTGGGTTTGGGTTCGGATAAATTCATTTCGTTCCTGGTGCAGTTCCGGTTGGACTAAATCACGTACAGAACCGGTTCGCGAACCGGTTAGTGGGCAGGTTTGATGAGTTCAATCCCTAGCGAAGAGAGAAAAAATGTTCAGTAGTTTAAAGCAAACACATAAATGAAATGCAAGCAAAAATTCCAAAATAAAGCTTTCTTCCAATAACAGTCGGGCAATTTCAAAGACTAAACAATTGGGACATATTAATCTTCGTGAGAATTTTAGTTTACATAGAAAGAAGGTTCAATCTGGGAAATACATGGTATTGCAGGGAAGTAGATCATTTTTCTCTTATGTTGGAAATCCAATATTAAAATAAAACCGTTGTGATTTTTTTTAAACTGTCACAAATTAAGGTCAAGGTGGTTTTTTATCACAGGACGTGAAAACCTGTTGCATAACTTGCGGAATTTAGAACGTACAAAGCACTGAAATGTGCCTTGCTAGCTGTATTGCGGTGATATACTAAAGTGGTTTGCGGCAAACTTCTGACGCCAACGTAAACGAAAAATACCCGCACAAAATTGTCCGCTCTAACGCGTCCTGAGGAACTAGCGATCATATCAGACACCGCGGCGGCCGCCGCCTTCGCTGTGATGACAAAGGAAGGGACGTCTAGAGAAAAACCTATCGATGGCTGAAGGCAGCGAAAGAGAGCAGAAAATATTCGTGAATGAGCCCTGTGCGGAATGATTTAAAACCAAGTTATCAATTTTTTTTGTTTTTTTTTCCTCGTGAACACACTTGTCAAAAAAATTGGTGCATTTGATGCTCCAAACCTACGCCTGCGCTATGAGGCTGAGGCACACCTTGTATTGCAAGGCGGGAGAAACATTTTGACCCCCTGGGAATATCGACACATACACGCTTTCGTTTTTCGTTTACATCAGAAAAACGGCCGCCGGGAACACGCTCTCCTCACCCCACGCGGCCTCTTCAGCATTCTTAAGAGCCCACCTGTTTTGGGTCGAACTGTACGCATTTAAGATGTCCCAAGTTACAAACCGCCCACCTTCTACTTCCCCTTCCCCCACTTGACGTAGAGTCTTCCTGCCACAATAAAGGCTACCTCCTCCTCCTCCTTGCCAGAGGTTTGGTGACTGAACCGCTCTTGATAACACGTGTCAAATATTTACTCTTTTAGAGACGAAGCCCCTTAGCCTGGGGCTGTTGGTGTCTCCTCTCGTCGTCGTCTCATGTAGTCACGGTACTAAAACACCAGGAAACTCTTTTACTCCTCGCGCTAGAGCGCTTCGTAACGCGTACTAAAAAAACAGCGGAACCCTCGTTTATGCCTCGCGCTAGACAGCTTCGTGTTTCAAAGGCAAGAGACTTTTAAAGCAAAGCTGTATACCTCTACCCCCCAACGGTTTCATCTCCGTTGGCAAAAACACCAAGGCGCCAAGAATACACTCATACACGGCATGCTCGGCGCCCTCCCCAGGTTTCACGTTAGTGGAGATGGCCCGGGATTATTTTAGGTGAGCGACCTTTGTAAGTAAATAATGAAATGCAACAAGGAAGCCCGCTTCGGGAGTGGCCTTCGTCGTTGCGAGTGCAGCTATCTTGTGGTCTGATTGCTCCCATACATGCAGTCGCAACGAGGGAATTGAGGGCAAAGTTAGATGTTTTATATTGCCTGTGGGATTCCGAAAGTGCGTCTTACTCAGCCCTACACTCTGCATGCGCTGACCAGCAGCAATATACCAGGACTTGCTGCACATACCTTTCTCCATGTTTCGACCACGTGTAGGATGGCGCTGTGATTGTTATGAAGGAGAAAAGTACGCGAGAGATAACGAAGTTGACCTTGCGTGAGAGAGAGAAAGCCGCGAATGATAATGACCGAGCACTATCTGCAAAGGGTGGTCTAATCGTTTCATCGTGAACCGGTAACCGCTATTTACTTTTTTTTCGGTTCAGTTGCGGTTCGGTTTCAGCGTGCTCAGAAAATAACGGTTCGCATTCTGGCTCAGTTGCGACAAACATACCGGTTCGAATCCAGATTTCGGTTCTGTTCGATTCAGGTTCGACACCCCGGTATAATTTTGTTTCGATTATGATGGATTTGGTAGGTGTGGGTGGGGTGTATTTTAAGGAAAGCGTTACTGGCAAAGAACGGGTTCAAAGGTCAGAATTGGTAATTTTGCATTTAGGCATGCTCAGGATATTTTTGTAGGCGGTGTTCTCCACGTAGATAAAAGGTAATACCGGCAAAAAGAATTAGTTTTCACCCCCCCCCCCCTTCAGACGCGTAACTTTACTGGCTCTACTACCCCTTCCCACCCCGACGTAGAAACGGAGTGGGGGTGTAAGGCGTTCGACCGTTCCGATCCTCAACCCCCTCCACCTCCAATCCCGCAGTAGGAAAATTTCGGTTAACACTGTCGAAGAAATTATCATGGCAACAGTATAGTACTTAGCCTCTGCAGATAAGGCAGCGCCTTTGTAAAGACCAAGGAAAAGCTTAAATACTAGAAAGGTAAACAACGTGCCAGTGAAAAAAAAAACAGCTAATTCAGCACGTGACGGAAGACCTGGCGTAAGTGGGCTGCATTTTTGTAATTTTGACTGTTGGGCAAGTCGGCGTTGGGGCTTTGAAAACAAGGCATAACGCTGATAGACGTTGGCGTGGTCAGAGGGCACGTTGGACTCTCTCTTTCAACGTTCTCATCAATATAAGGGCTACCTTGTTTTCTCACGTATTTTCACGCACTCGCCATGTGTTCAACGTTAACATGAAATAGGATATTGCTGTTGGAGCATGTTGTGTTAATGATTTTTTGTGCGTGTGTGTGTACCGCTCATTTCTTTCGTTCTGCTCGAGAACCAAGCATTACCTCATTGTACCGCGTTTTCTGCTCTACGCGACTGTTGTAAATTACTTTGAGTGTGTTCTAGAGGCCACTGCATTTTCCTGGGAAGGAGCATACTACTAACCGACCAAACCCCGCTTCACTCGACTCATCAAGGTCTACCCGCCGCGGTGGCTCAGCGTCTAATGCGTTGGGCTGCGGAGCACAAGGACGCGGATTCGATTCCCGGCGGGGCAGCCGCTTTTCTGATGGAGGCGAAAAGCGAAAACGCCCGTGTGTACGAGATTTCGGCGCACGTTAAAGATCCCCAGGTGGTCGGAATTAATCCGGAGCCTTCCACTTCGGCGCGCCTCATCGCCTGTGTAGCGTCGGCGCGTTAAACCGTGCCCAATCAATCAAACAATCAATCAAATCAACTCATCAAGGGATAACCGGGCAGCTTCTGATCATTCAGCTGCGTGTCCGCCCTCTGCATCTTTGGCGGTTTTATTTTCGAACACAACTTTGCTTTATTACAACTTCCTTCGTATACAGTAGCCGACCGATTTTTCGGACCTGGAGGGGAACGAAAAGCAGTCCGAATAAAAGAGCAGACCGAAAAATCCGCGAGTCGCGAAAGCGAACTTTACTTCATTTAAATAAGACTTAAGAACTTGCGAATGGTTGCGTGCCTTAAATTCCTCCTTCGTGTGCGAACGCCTGCTTGCATCTTTGCAAGCGTCACGTTTTCTTCACATTGGACAACAACGCCGAAGCGTTGGCAATGCCTTGCATTGACGGTTGCGGCGGTCGCCTCGCGGAAGCGAAGTCACTTTGCGCACGATCTCATCGTCCGTTAGCTCCGCGCCCAACATTATGTTGCTGTCTACTGCAGCAAAAATGTCGCGAAAGATCAAAGTTGGTTACCCCGGCGACAGTCAAGCCAATCCCCATTCAATCCGAAACTAGCTAGGTGCTTAGGATTCAAAATGGCGTCGACCTGTAGTCGCACCGTGGCTGTGCCGCGAAAACTTTTCTCAGAAAAATCGAAATTTTGGATTTATTTTGTCCGAAATATCCGTTGTTTATATACGTTACTCCTATTGGACAACTGGCAGTTCCTCGGGGAAAGTCCGGAATATCCAGCAAGTCTGAATTTTCGAAGTCGGTCGGCTATAGGTTACTAAAGCAGAAATCGTGCCCTTCGTGGAAGCCCTTCATACAAGTATCCCAAATCCACAATCCACATCGGTGCATAAAATGCAACTGTTAAAGCACGTGCTATTAAAAGTAATAATTTTCTGACGTCCACAGACATTTGTGCAGCGTTTTTCGAAAAACAAGCGCTTTTCCATTTGATAAGAAAGGCGGGTAGTTTGCTGTGCTTTGCTGTGCTTTGTTGTGTGCGGCAGTCGTCACTGAAGGCGCTGCTGCCAATTCACACTGCCAATCCCCCTTCCTTTCAGGAGCGGCCAACATCCAGCCGGTGGCCTGGTACACCACGCTCTTCGTTTGCTTCCAGGTATGCGCGGATTCGTCACAGTCTGTGATAGGCGCTTACGGATACGGTTTCGAATATTACGAGAAATTATTGCGTCGATGTCATGGTGATGACGAGCCAAAATATTGATGGACTACCACTCAGGAGTTCGGGTCGCAATGCAAAGAATGCTGTGTATTGAAGGGGCCCTGCAACACTTCCCTCGACTTTTCTCTAGATCTTAAAGGCTTTCAGACTGTAGTCAACAAGCACATCCAGTACTTAGAATACGGCGTCACGAAGTACCTAACCAAAAAGTACCTCTAAATGCCCATCAGATAACTACAAACTTGCCCAAAAGATTTATTTCCCTTTCCCGGTATTAGCGTTCGTCCAGCACTTGAATGACGTCATTAGAGCGATGTAGTGGCTATTGGCGAGCTTTCTTTCAGTTGCAGCAATAAAGAGAAAAAATCGCCACAAGAGAAAAAAAATCCCTTGCCCCTAGAGAAAGCCCAAGATCCCTTAGAGGAAAAATCGCCACAAGAACAAAGCAGAAACGGAAAGCGGATCTGCTGTGACGAGAAAACCACGCAGTGCAGCTTTATTTCGGCGACAACTAAAGCTTTCGCAGTGCTTCCAGACCAGAAGGAGAGAGTGAAAGTGTTTGTGGAAAGTGTCGCAGAGTCTTTGTAATTCATCCGCTTCATGTTTTACACGCATGCACGTACTCAGCCTAATTATGTTTTTGAAAAGCTCCGTTTTTAATGCAGACGCAGGAAGTGCAACCTTTAAATAGGGCGCGCGCTCCCGCCATCACTGGCACTGCATTTTAAGTAGTTTAGAAAACTAAATGAGCAAAGGAAGGTCAGTGGACAGCAAGAAATTGCACCTTTTTACAGCGTAACGTGCGAAATAGCTCAGGCGCCTCGTATTTCGGCCAGTTGCCCTACGGGTACACGCTACGCACATAAAACTTGGTCTGTTTGCTGAACCTAATCGTGACTCAATATGCAATTGGTTGGTTTCCCTGGTCATCTGACCATTAATGCGCCAACTATTCATAATTTTTACACAGCAGTAGTATGCATTTTCAATTCCTGCGCCTATGCGTCATCGCACTTTTTTTTTTTTTTTCATATTTCGCGCGTTCACTGATGTGGCGTTCACTAAACTTTAACAGGCACTTTATCTCCGCGTGATCCTAACTGCCGTATCGCGTCATCATCAGCTAGGTCGCGTTTCCTTTTTGGAATGTTGTATACCGTATTTTCGTGTGTATAACCCGCGCCCAAAAATGCAAAAATGTCAGTGGCAAAAAAGAGCTGCGGATAATAAGGGGTTCTTTTTCTTTAGTGCAGCTTCACGGCAATGCGCGTTGTGCCGTGAAGCTGTACTGCGCGTTGTGCCGTGAAGATGACCTTGTGTGCAACACTGAAAACTGCGGCTCAAGTGATATCTCTAGCGAGAGCAGTGACACTGAGTGAATTGTGACTTTCGCCTTGCAGTCAGTGTATTCTGCTTGCTAAATATACGCTTTTTCTGTTTACATAGTATGTGATGTGTTGCCTGAGTTGCTTTGGTTGCTTTGGTGCAGCCTTTCCTGTATCAAATGCGCGGGCAATACGCGAGGATTTTTTTTCTTTTCCGGTGGGCTGAAAAGGGGGGGGGGGGCGAATTATATGCAGGGTCGGGGTATACGCACGAAAATACGGTACTTAATATGTTCTCTCTCTTAGATAGTCTGAACTATTAATAATCAGAATTTTACACTTGGAATCAGATTAAACTACGCACTCTCACCGACGCCTGCCATTTGATACTTCGCTGAGATAAGTGGCAACTCTTTGAATTATAACTAATACCATATAACTATAGTCGTGACCGTCATTAAGGGTAACAGAGTGGATCCCTATAGAACCCGCCGCGGTGGCTCAGTGGCTAAGGCGTTGCGCTGCTGAGCACGAGGTCGCGGGTTCGATTCCCGGCCTCGGCGGCCGCTTTTCTGATGGAGGCGAAAGGCAAAAACGCCCGTGTGAACGAGATTTCGGCCCACGTTAAAGATCCCAAGGTGGTCAAAATTAATCCGGAGCCCTCCACTACGGCGCGCCTCATCGCCTGCGTTGCGTCGGCGCGTTAAACCCTACAATCAAAATCAAAATCAAATCAATGGATCCCTATAGAAGGCAAGCGCTGCAGGGGGCGGCAGAAGTTAGATGGGTAGATGATATCAAGAAGTTGGCGGGGATAAATTGGTCCCAGTTAACACAGGACCGGGGTAATTGGAGATTAATGAGAGAGTCCTTCGCCCTGCAGTGGCGTAGATAGGCTGGTGATGATGATGATGTAACCATCATGTGATGGGGTCATTAGCTTGGCTAAACTTCCATCTTTGCGGCCGCTTACTTGTTTCCTCACTTTCGAATCTGTAGCCCGTTAAAAGCTCACAGTGATTTCGCCCAGAACTATCTCAGTGCGAGTTCAGACAAGACGACCAACCTGCTGCCGACCGATTGCAAGACCCAAATCCTCAGTATGTTTGCTCCGAAATGCTATATCCTTTAAAAGTCAGAGGCCCTTTCACAGGGAGTTGTCCAGCTAGGGACGGTTAGAGGAGCAACGAGG
This sequence comes from Haemaphysalis longicornis, assembly GCA_013339765.2. Taxonomy (NCBI): domain Eukaryota; kingdom Metazoa; phylum Arthropoda; class Arachnida; order Ixodida; family Ixodidae; genus Haemaphysalis; species Haemaphysalis longicornis. The sequence continues at coordinate 77,154,337 of CM023453.1, forward strand.
GCAGATTAGGAGTCTTACTTGGGACTCTCGGAGGACGCGTATACGGCGGACGTACATGCAACGTAATCCTGTGCAACGACGGGCAGTAGCCAGGGATACGATTAAAGGGAACATAGTTGAGTCACTTGAGATTTCTGGATGACTTTGTCTGGTTCAGTGAGTCTAGAAAAGACCTGCAAAGAATGCTTCCGGAACTGAGCTCGGAAACGTCGGTGGGTGGTTAGAGATAAACATAAAGTAATGGAAAGCGGATTTAAGTTCCACGACAAAGCCGCTTTTTCCGCCCATGTAATGAAATATCTGAAGAGATTAATATAACTATTTTTGTACCAGCGACGGTGGCTTAGTGGCTAAGGCGTTGCACTGCTGAGCACGAGGTTGCGGGTTCGATTCCCGGCGGCAGCGGCCACTATTCTGATGGAGGCGAAAGGCAAAAACGCCCCAGTGTACGAGATTTCGGCGCACGTCAAAGATCCCCAGTAGGCCAAAATTAATCCGGAGCCCTCCACTACGGCGCGCCTCATCGCCTGCGTTGCGTCGGCGCGTTAAACCCCACAATCAATCAATTAGAACTGTTTTTGGACAGGTTGTCGATTCTGGCCCAAACCCGGTGGCACGAGAGAAATGAAACGTGGAAGCACTGCGGCCTGGGGTATTGGATCGGCAAGCACTCTCAGGGTAATGAAGAATAGCGTATCTCTGTCCCCAAAAGGAAACCTAGACAACCCATGAGTACTCCCGGAGATGACTTATGACGCAGAAACTTGAGGACTTCCTAACCACCACGAAAGAAAACGTAGGTAAGCTCAACGAGCCATGGAAAGAAGGGTAGGAGCAACAAGCGTCTTAGGGTAGAGCGCAAACTCAGATGCAAGACAGTTCTAGCCGAAATCAGGCGAAAGAGCCGCAGTTGGGCCAAGCATATGATACAGAGAACTGAAATACGGTTTGCCATTATGGTAATGGAATGGTTACCGAGAGGTGGAACTAGTAAGTGAGGTAGCTAGCTCTATGGAGGGATACAATAAGAAAACGAAGGAGGAGAAAAATCCCGGGCCATCTCAACTAACGCTAAACCTTGGAAAGGGCGAAGCATGCAGTGTACAAGTGTATTCTTGGCGCCTTGGCATTTTTGCCAACGGAGACGAAACCGTTGGAGAGTAGGGGTACACAGCTTTGCTGTAAAGGTATCTTGTCTTTGAAGCACGAAGCTCTCTAGCGCGAGGCGTAAACGAGTGTCCCGGTGTTTTTCTTTTTTTTTTTAGTACGCGTTACGAAGCGCTCCGGCGCGAGGCGTAAAGGAGTGTCCTGATGTTTTAGTACCGTGACTACATGAGAAGACGATTACCACGACGACGACAGGAGACGCTAACAGCCGCAGCCCCTAAGGGGCTTCGCACCTATAAACGGGTTTGGATGGCGTGGTCAGGAGCGGGTGGAAGCCGGCGGGAGAGGCCTTCGCACTTCGCCTCCAGTGTACATAAATATTAATATTAATATTAATAATCAATCAATCGATCAATCATGTTCATTTACGTGCCCAGGAACAGCCAGAGGCCTGAGTGCTGGCGCACGGGTAGTTACATGAAAACAAAATACAAATAATAATAATAATAATCATCAATCAATCAATCATGCGGCTCTTTCGCCTGATTTCGGCTAGAGCTGTCTTGAATAATAATAATAATAATAATAATAATAATAATAATAATAATAATAATTGACAGCCTATCTACCCCCACTGGAGGGCAAAGGCCTCTCCCATTAATCTCCAATTATCCCTGTCCTGTGCTAACTGCAACCAATTTATCCCCGCAAACTTCATCTCATCTGCCCGTCTAACTTTCTTCCGCCCCCTGCCACGCTTGCTTTCTCTAAGCATCCACTCAGTTACCCTTAATTACCAATGGTGTACATGAATAGGATGATGATAATGGTTGTTGTTGTTGTTGTCGTTGTTGTCGTCGTCGTCGTCGTTGTCGTCGTTGTCGTCGTTGTCGTTCTCGTTGTCGTCGTTGTTGTCGTCGTTGTCACCGTTGTCGTTGTTGTTATTGTTGTCGACATTTCGTCGTTGTAGTTGTTGTCGTTGTCGTTGTCGTCGTTGTCGTTGTCGTTGTCGTTGTCGTCGTTGTCGTTGTCATCGTCGTTTTCGTTGTCGCTGTCATCGTCGTTTTCGTCGTCGTCGTCGTCGTTGTTGTTGTTGTTGTTGTTGTTGTTGCCGCTCTACTTTTGTTATTGCTGCTGTTCTGTTTCGTTGTTGTTGTCGTTGTTGTGGTTGTCGTAATTGTTGTTGCCGTGGTCTCCGTCGTCTCTGTTGTCTTGTTATCGCTGTCGTCGTTCTCGTTGTTGTTTTGGTTGCCGTCGTTATTGTTGTCTTCATTCCTGTCTGTCGTCGTCGTCGTTGAAAACGGAAGGGTATGTTGTGGTAGCTACCTACAGCTCGGTGTGCACTTTCTCGCTTGTTTCCCAATAAGGCCACTGTTTCAAGCTACCTCCACAGCTTTCAGCAATGACAGCATGCGAAAAAAATTATGCATACAATTTCACACGCTACAAAAGGGCTGTTAATTCGCATTTTAACTAGAACCTAGCGCTGAAGCTCCCGTTCATTCAAACCTTAAAATGCCTACTGTATGATGATTTTCCCTGTTTGCCGAACAAATAGAGTTGGCAAAAGATGGCCATACTATAGAATTTTTGAGAGACGCTGGCTTTTTATATAAAATAAGCACCCGTACATCATTTCAAAGTGGACAAACAGATACCCGAAGAGAATTGTCTCAAGTCAGGAGATATTTTTTACAGGTTTTCTGCATGAACGTAGGGCAGCACAGTTACTTTATTAAAACGGGCTCAAGAACTGAAACCCTTCCCGTTCCACCGAGGTATAACGGGTAAATTAAAAAATTGAAAATGGATGTATGGATTTAAAATAAAAAAATAAAAGGTAATTAAACAAGATAATTACACAGAAAATCGACTTACTGAAGAACAATGGTAAATACAAACGATCTCAAGGCTATTATCGCGTTATTGCCGCTGACTTTGTTTCTGGTTGTGAGTGAAATTGTGACCAAAATATTTGAGGGGTTAGTGTTGTTGAATATTAGCGTTAACTAGTATTGTCATTTCTTCTAAATTTTTTAATGTTTTTGTATGTTTTATTAGCTCCGGTTTCCTTCTTACGAGATAATTTCTATGAATATAAAGAAGTTCTCTGTGTTTGGGCAGCACAGCACAGTTAGACGACACGAGTAAGCCGCTCCTCCTCTACATCTCTTTTTCCCTCTTTTTAATCCTTGTTTTTCACTCCATTGTTGTTGTGCCCGCCACAAAAAAACGGGGCTCATGTCCATCTTTTTTGACGTAACATGGGCGCGTACCAACTACTTCTTATTCAAGGTCTCCAGAGCGAGCACTTCATTCCGTGCTCGTGGGAAGCCCGGCAGCGATATCACCTTGCAGTTGCTTGCCATCACCAGAGGCATGAACTACAAAACAACCTACCTCTCAGTACTTGACAGAGTGGTGACTCGAGCATACGTTACTCAGACCGGTGTCCAAACCCGGCCATCAAAAGAAGTATCTCTCTCTACTCTGTGCACAGTTTCAAAAGGATGAATGTGACGCTTTTAATCCTTTAATTTATATATCTTGTTTATGATTCCCTTTTTTTGTTCCCTTTTGTCTTGTGTCCTTGTTTTACGTGGACACTTCGAAACGAAACAACTCCTAACGGTAGCCCTGTGATCTTTCGAGTGTTCTTTCCGGAATATGTGCTGTTCTCCACGTGCAGCAAACTATCGCCCGATCATGGGTTTTTCTCTTTTTGTTCATTTGGTTTTTTTTGTTGTTGTTGTTGTTTTTATTACTGTGTTAGCACAGCTCGGTAGTTGTCCATCTGTTCTGCAAGCCGCTGTAACGGCCGTGCTGCTGTTAGCGTCTGTCTGTCTGTCTGTCTGTCTGTCTGTCTGTCTGTCTGTCTGTCTGTCTGTCTGTCCGTCTGTCTGTCCGTCCGTCCGTCCGTCCGTCCGTCCGTCCGTCCATTCGACGGGTGGGAAAAACGGTTGAAAAAATGCTTGAACATGAAATATATATAGGCAAGACCATTCCGAGCTACTCAAAATACGTGTCCGCATTATTTTGTGCAAAGGAAACCTCGGGCATATTTGATTCAAAATGAGTAGATATACCAAGGTTGCCAGCGTTCTTTGACTTAAGAATACTAGTTGGATTTGGTTACGATAACAAAAAAAAGACCGCGTTAAAATGGTGTCGAAGACTGCAGGCTAAACACTAAAACAAAAGGTGCCTCCAGCTTATCCAAGCACAACAGCAACCAAAGGGCAAACAGAAAGTGCGAATGCAGGAAAATTCAATTGAATTGAACAAACCTCCAATGAAGTAATCGTGGAAGGAGCGAAAGGGAAGAAGAAGAGAGTGAGGAGGCTAAACAGAAGAAAGGAGAGCGTGTCACGTAGCAAGGGCAAAGGAAGACAATCGTCGGTCGACGACACTTGCTGCGAAAAAAGCAGATAAGCCGCCAATGTTTTAACCGTGCGTTCACGCGTATTGTACCTTCTGCGTGTGCAGACTCCATCCACACGTTCGGGCCTTTGGAGACGGCTGTAGTGCTATACCCGAGTACAAGTTAAGAACTGCACTAGTTCGAGTAGTGTATCACTCCGCGGAAGTGACGGACCTAAAGGGGACTGCGCTTTATGCATGACATGGTCTACTGTTTCTCATCTGCAGGATCTCCCGCTCAATTTAATCGAATCGCCATCTAATTTAATCCAGGCCCCAACTAATTTAATCCAAGCGCCATATCAGTTAATCCAAGTGTCAGCGAATTTAATCCAAGTGCCAACCAGTTTAATCCGGTCGCCAACCAAATGAATCCCGCTGTCAGAAGGTTGTTAAGGAGTGTTTTGTTGGAAATTAAACGCAGCTTTGCGGGCTTTGTTGCGTGTGGAGTGGTGAAAACGTGGTGTGTCTTAATCTATTATATGCAAAATATCTTATGCGCATAACTTATTGGACATTTCCAAACACGCGCAGACCAGGAGAGCAGTCTTGTTTGATCAGTTGGTGCCGTAGGCTGACCCATAGAGTTTCATACTAATATATACTAGAGGGAAATCTGGCGCTGCATTCGCGGGCCGCCGTGGGCGGCGCCATTGCAGCTAGCGACGTTCCTCGCCGACTTGGCTTGGTTAGGCGCATGGCTTCTTTTTTGTCTCGAAGCCAAAACCAACAAAAATGGGTAACATTATTTTCATGTTCATCTCGCATGAAGCTTCTAAATAATCCCTGACAAATCATTCTTTCTGGAGCTTTAATTTTATAATAACAAAACAAATTTGATTACTCTTCTGCAGTAATATTTTTGCTTTTTTGGAGCCAGAGGCAACTTTCCAGCCTGTTCGTGAGCCATGCCAAGGACAAGTGGAACGCGCCTGCCCGGTACATGACGGAACGCTCGCTGAAGCGCGGCTCCCCTAGACAGTGGCACCAGATTTCCCTCTAGTGTATATAAGTATGAAACACTATAGGCTGACCGTCTGTGGGATCGTTAGAAGTATCGACTGCTCGCGTATTGTGACGCCAGGCAGACTTGCCAGCGTATTGTTACGTGAGCAGATTATATGTCTGACGCGAGCTGACGATATTATATTTTAGAAATAATACTTAAGACTGCAGAAAGGCATTTATTGATTGAAAATCAGAATGCAAAGGGCATATGAGTATTGTGTTTTTATCAAAGAAACTTCTTAAGGAATTGTTACGCCGCATGGAGCAGACGATACTTCTGACGTGAGTTATGGACGGCGCTTTCACCAACGGATCAAAAAGGTCCGCTCTCTTGGTCTGCGCGTGTTAGTAAATGTCCATTAAGCTGTGCGCATAAGATATTTTGAACATAATGGATCAAGCCACGTTTTCACCACCCCACACTCAACAAAGTCAGCAAATCTGCGCCTAATTTCGCACAAAACACTGCTGAATCCCCTTCTGACAGCTGGATTAAATTGGTTGGCGACCGGATCAAATTCTCTGGCACTTGGTATAAATGCGCTGGCACCTGGAAAATTAGATGGCACTAGGATTAAATTAGATGGCGTATGGATTAAATTGTGTGGCAATTGGATTGAACTGAGCGGGAAAATGGGAAAACCTGTAGTTTGTTTGTTGTTGCTACAGTAATTTGCAAGCGTATTAAGCCCGAAAAACCACAGAAACGACTGGTGTCGCGTTCAGAATACTTGCAGTAACGCACTCTCGGTGCAGCAGGGAGGAATAGCCAGCTGCTGTTATGACAGTTGCGAAAATATAATTGCAAAAAAAGGGGAGACACGGACGAAGTAAAGAAGGGACCCCTTTTTTGAGCAATTATATTTTTTCTATGGAGTACCAACATGCCCAGGACGCTACCCTTATTATGACCGTTGCCCCTGCCCCAATGCGGCGTTGCCCCAATGCAGCTGATAAACCTGCTTGGACCAAAAAGTAAGGCATCGTTTATGAGGGCAATCCGTAAGCTGATCCATACCAAGCAAATACCGAAGGATTGGCTAGGAAGTAGGATGGAATTAATATATAAAGGCAGAGGTAACAAAGCCAGTATTAGAGTTTTAGTATAGCGGGTTTTTTTTTTTTCCTTTGTGTACGCTAAACGTTAAATTTTTGCGGAACGCTACGACGGCACCGCGCGATAAAGAGAATTTAGTACAGCGTTGCGGCAATTTTGCTTTGCGGCACGCTAACGCTTATGACGCCATCTGTTGAACCGAATGCGAAGCGACACTCATCTGGCCGAACGTGCGCCTGAAATTCTGCACGACTACCCAATCAGCGGAACCAAACGTCTCCCCGTCAGTATTGAATGCAAAACGTGCAATACAGGATAGAAATATTCCCCTACATAAGCACACTCTATAGCGGAAGCACTGAAGCCCTGAGGTTACTTGTTTTGGCGATCGCACACAACGCCCAGAACCAAATGACCGGTCTTCACGAATGCATTTTATTGGACTAGAAAACAATCTAGAAATGTTTCCAACCAGCGTGACGTGACGACGTAACTGCTTGCACTTCGAGGCGGAACCACAAGAATAAAATACGATCTTTTGCCTCCAGCTTGTCGTAAACATGTACTCAATTTACGCAATTTGCGGGGTCGAACAGCAAGTCAATTCACTCTGGCACGAGCCGAGAAGCCTTTCAACCACACACACTGGGTTGAGTCGTCGCTAGTGATGACTAATTCCGAACATAGCAAGTATAGTCCAACCGCAGAAGCCCACCGTCGCCTTCCACCACGAGGCGAACACGTCAACAGCACAAACACAGCATCGAACGTCGGCGCCCACAAAAGCTTTGTTCGGGCAATCAGCGATGCACGTTAGTTTCGCTCACCGCGAAATCAACGTGCACACAAAATACAGGAGCAAAAAACTTGTTCTGTGAGACGCAAATTACTGCTCTCAGAGGAACGAAAGCATTGAGGTGCTCCGCTCTACCTGCCGCCATGTTGTAAACGCAGAGACCCTCAAGGGCCGTGGCGTACGCACGCTACTTTGGGGAAATAGCGTGCGTTCGCTTTATGAACGCCAAACGCAAAACAACTTTACGTACTGCGCATGCGCAGTGCCACCGACGCAACGAAGTAGCGTACGGTGACACTTTGCGTAGGGCTCAAAACGCTATAGCAAAGTCCGTCAAAAGCATTGACGGACTCTGGCTATAGTAAACTCGCCATTGGTTCATACCTCAGTGGTGACTGGTATTCGCCCCGAGTGCGAATACAGTCGGCCCCTGGCGGCGGCGGGACGAACCGTTCATAGTGTGGATGGCGCTCTCGCGTCGTCTGCTTGTTCACGTTGCGCCCGGCGCAAGACGCGTGCTGCACACGACAAAACAACCAATATGTGTACTCGTTTGATAGTAAGCAATGACATAGTTACCTCTGCTTGCGCATTTCCTCTAGAAACGCAATAATCAGCGGCCGTTGCGGGTTAATGCGCTGGTTTAATTCCACGAAACATCTTCGCCGTGGTCACCGCTTGAGTACGTGTGAAACGTGTTACAAACATTGCTTCCACACATTGCACTTTCCTTATTGTTGAGTGCAGCCGTCTGCCGTTTCGGGAACGTCGAAGGGTGCTTTTTGAAGGTGGCGTGGTGATTATTTAAAGGATAAAAGTTTAGTACGCGAAACGGGTAAGAAGCGACAAGACCTGTTCATACGCATGCAAAGTCCACGCCCTTGTAAAATTGAGCTGTGTCCTTACAGAAAGAAGAAACAAACAAAAACATTTGCACTGCACACGACCCGTGCGCTATCGCTCGTATACATTACCGGACACGTATTTTACACCCGCAAGCGTCTGTGTGATCGTGTACTTCCACTACCTTTTTAAAATAAATGCCATTTCTGGACAGTCGTTGTTTATACTGAGTTGCTAATTTTACGTACTATTTAAAATACGTTTCTATGGATCCGCACGAGTATTCAGTGGGGATTTCTCGGTAAAATTAAGCAGTTGTGAGTTTGCGTCTGTCATATGGCATTTCGTGTGTCATTTTCATATATATCATTTTCAAATCCCGACATGAATCACCTTGTCCAGAAATGTCTCACTCAGCATAACCAAATGCCTAATATGGTCACGTCTTAACCTCTTAAGGTGGACCTAAGTTGAAAGAGAGAGGAAAAATCGCGTAATATAATGCACGTTGTTGCCCACATGTGTGAGGGGTGTGTGCCATGACTCGCTGTTCTTTTTTTTTAATTTTTTCCCACAATGCTTGCTTTCAATACAATTTTGAAAAAGGCGAGCCACAATTCCTGGACAATCTCGGACCGAAGGGGGGGGTTAATCAGTTTTTAAAATACTTGTTGAAGTACTGATTTTTCACCGCTACAGAACACGACGCCTAGCGTACTTTCGATTGTAAGTAATACTGATAACCAACGTTTGGCTTTTCGCGTTACATGCGTTCTCTTCACGCTGCTCTTACAACGTTGACAGACCCCCCTCCCCTCCCGAAAAAAAAAACGAAATGCACAGAAAACTTTTATCCTTGCATTTTTTTAACCAATCCTCAAAAATTAAATGCCAAGACAAAGGCGATGTTCAGTTTACAAAACAAAGTAGTTACCGGGAACCCGTTGCGCTGATTCGCGAGAAATAAAAAGTAAAACGGAAAACTTTTACTACATCTGCAACAGCGCAACTTCATTTGCCATCTTTAGGGTTCGTAATCGGCCTTATACGCAAGAATGCAAGCACATCTCGCTGTTGCAGGCACCTGTTAGATTCTAAAAGGAACGCAAAATGGTCAACAGAGCAGCCGTAACAGAAAATTTGTGCTCACTGTGAGGTCCCAGAAGCTTGGTTTGCACACTGTAAACCTGCTTGTCACTTTGATTGATTGATTGTAGGGTTTAACGCGCCGACGCAACGCAGGCGATGAGGCACGCCGTAGTGGAGGGCTCAGGATTAATTTTGACCACCTGGGGATCTTGTCACTTTGCGAAAACCTAGCTAAACATGAGATGTTGATTGTACTGCGTGCGTTGACAATTCAATTCGAAAGTTCACTTGCGACGAAAGCCGTAAATAAGTGATCCGACACCGTTATTCATCAAACCTTCCTTCAGACTCGCTAAAATTTCATTTAAAAGACCCGTTAGAGCGGTAACATTTATATCTCTGCGCTGATCAAAATTCAGTAATTTTATGTTGCCGTTTGAACACACAAAAAATATTGCAAGCTCTTAGAAAGAATGTCGGGGCAGTTAAGTAGTATTACCATTTCGGGGCATCCCACAAATGCAAGAATGCGTTGAAAGCGATTGAAACTGCTGTTGTAAACTGAATTCCAGAGATCGAGGCTTCCTGATCTGTTTCTATTTATGCTTTTATTGAAGGCTTTTATCAGACTATGGCTTTTATCAAAGCTATAGTCTGGGAAGATCGAGCTTGCTACGAGCCACGCCGTACAAGTTCATTGTCACTATTACGGCCATTCTGAGATTCCCGATGGGTGGCCGCTTTTTTGGCGTAGTAATGAAAACTTACTGCCGCTTCCATGCTATGCATTGAACGTTGAGGTACCGAACTGCAGCATACCATTCTTGTTTGTGCCTATCGTGCGCACATACGGCGGGAAAAGGCACGAAGTGCGCCCACAGTGTGCATTCTTACGGGCCGCTCAGCGGAGCATCCACACTAGCAGCGCGACGCTGTCGCCACCTACATGTCGATCTCGCGGCGAATTGCAGGCGGTAAAATAAGAAATTCAAGCATGGATGGAAGAAAATGAAATCCTTGAGGAACTGCAGAATGGATTTAGACAAGGCAGGCCCTTGGATGATAATTTGTTCGTGATAACACAGTGCATTGATATTGCCGAAGCTCAGAATAGACCATTATGGATACCCGCCGTGGTGGCTCAGTGGCTAAGGCGTTGTGCTGCTGAGCACGAGGACGCGGTTTTGATTCCCGGCCGCGGCGGCCGCTTTTATGATGGAGGCGAAAAGCAAAAACGCCCGTGTGTACGAGATTTCGGCGCACGTTAAAGATCCCCAGGTGGTCAAAATTAATCCGGAGCCCTCCACTACGGCACGCCTCATCGCCTGCGCTGCGTCGGCGCGTTAAACCCTACAATCAATCAACCAATCAAATCGGACCATTATGAATTACAGCCTTGGACATTAAAGGGGTATATGACAACGCAAACAGAGAACTGCTGTGGAGGGTGCTAGAACTCCAGGACCTAGACGACGAGTTCATACAGTTGCTTATAGCAATCTATAACGATAATAGAGTGCACCTGACATAGGAAGCGCAGAAATGCGCACAGCAGGTCAACACCCATCGACGATTGAAACAGGGATGCCCTTTGAGACCAATACCATTTTATGCTTTACATGGCAGGGTTAGAAGAAAAAAAACTAGAAGAAAGTCGATTAGGGTTCAACCTAACGCATATGCTGCAAGGCGAAGTGGTACAACAGCGTATTCCGGGAAAGTTATACGGAGACGACATTGTTCTTTTAGCTGATAACCAGAGCGATATGCAAATAAATATTGGTGGCCAGGAAGCCACCGACCTCGAGTTAAACTTTAGCACTGAAAAATCCGGAATAATGGTATTCAATCACACTAGCACTGACGCAGTGTCAGTCCAGCATGGCGAATTACCAGGAGTCAAGTAATATTAATATTTGGGAGTGTGGATAAACGAAGGGGACGGCAACTTAAGAACTCACGAGGAGCAACTAAAAAGTAAAAGTAACCGAAACGCAGCTGGGTCATTCCACGCCAAACGTCCCAGAGTGTTGGCTCGACCATCTCCGATTACACTATCAAAATTCACGGTTGATCACTTCCTACCCTTATTCACTCTCCTAGCCGATTTCTGGCGAGAAAAAAATTTTCTGTCTCCTACAGCAATTTGAAAATCTCGGCGGGGACAAAAACGTACACCACGAAAAAAAATCGCAAAAGTAAAATATTATACTGAGCGAAATTAAATAATTGCTGGCGACAGAAAAAGAAAGCGCGCTTCGTTGCTACGATGTATCTACAGTTGCGAGTGTCCCAAAATGGGCTTTCGAGGCGACTAAAAGAAGATTAGAATGCTGGTGAACGAAAAGCAGAGATGGGAATATTGTTTAGGACAGCTACCACTTGTTACAGAAAAAACAAGTATTTTGAGCCTGCCCGAAGAGCAGCGCTAGTGTTAAACAAATAGTATAAAACATAGATATATTAGTTTATTTTTTGGTAAGATGATACGTCATTACCGCGTTACAAAGGGGGTACCACTAGCAATCATCATCATCATCATCTTTGTCGTTCTTAATTAATTTGTACACGAGTTGTAATGTCGAATGCGTAATAATTTCTTCTCGAGAAGACAACAAATGGCGGCTAAAGCACGTGTTGTAACAATATGAGACAGAGTGGCATGAATGATTAAACCGGAGGGAAGAATAATGGGCGGAACCCTGGAATGTAGATGAATGCGAGCGTTCGAGGCGGACCGGTGTAAGTATGCCTGTTAGACGTGATTCACGCACCATTGTTAAACTACCCCACTCCTGGTCTTTTCCTCTCTGCGAACAAAGGAGTGCTACCTGTACGGCGTTCCTTTGTTCGCACGTGAGAAAGCGGCGCATTCTCTAGCTACTAAACCCCGCTTTGAAAGGCGTGACTATTCGGCTGTCTAGCCTCCTATAATAAGTACGTGATAGCAAACACTTTTCTCAAATACAACCACTGAAGGAAATTTTCGCACATGTCAACGTTATTCAGCGATAAAGAAACCTCGACTCGGGACCTGGAAACGTTATATCGTCATCTACGGCGGAACTGTGCATACACAAATAGTTACCTATTTCGCCTTGGAGCGACGGTTGGAGCGGCGCCAAATCCGCACTGCGAAAATTGTTCTTGCGTCTAAACAGGTGAACACATTTTAGATGCGAACGCATCTCATTCACTCGCTTTGTCCCTGCATCCATCCGGCGTAGTCGGCGTCCGCCCCTCCCCCATTCTCCTCGCCGCGCCAGCTGCGCTCTCCGTCGCTCACCCCCTCTCCTCTCCGATAGCGAACACTCTCTCGTGAGGGGGCATTGTTCAAACAAAGTTAAAAACGTGGCGCAAACTAGACGGGACAAGAGAGACAAGAAACACAGATACAGGCGCCAACTTCCAACTGTTTATTCACCAGAAACCACACGTATTTATATACGATATATCAACAACATGATAACAAAACCATGTATGAATCAAAATGACAAATGTAAAAGTGGCCAAAAAACACGCAAGATCAAGTGCCGAGAATGCATAGCATGATAACTGCAAACGTGCGCAGGAGTGCAAAAAAACAGGGCGTGCGCACATAGTCCAAGCACAAACCCAGCAGCAAAGAGGGGAGAGCAGCGTTACGTGCCAATCTACACGTTGTCTTTTAAGAAAGACACCTCTTTATCACTTAACGCCAGTGATGGCGTGCTGACGCACTTTTTACCAGCTCTTTTTATAAATACCGCCTCGATGATCTCCCTTTCGGTCTTGTTTTTTGCTCGCCTTAAAAAAAGTCGTCTCATTCAGTAATGGCTCACCACCCACAGCGCTTGCAATGGTCTGCTAGGTGCCCACCCATGTTGCTGCTGACGGCCAACCGGTGCTCTCTCGCACGTTCATTAAAACAACGTCCCGTTTGTCCAATGTATACCCTTTCGCACTTCAAGGGGATACTGTAGACGACGTTTTTTACACACTGGGTGTAGCGTGTGTCGTGCTTCTTCGAGCATGTTTCCGGTGCCTTCTTAGTCATCATGGGGCAAACCTTGGCCAGCTTGCACGGGGCGGAACACACAATTCGCACATTATACCTTGCGGCAACCTTTTTTACATTGTGCGAGAGCCGGTGAATGTAGGGTATAACGTGCGTTCTCATTTTTTCTTTCTGCTCCTGCAGTTTTTTCCCGTGCTTTAGCTTCTGCAGGGTGCTTTCACAGACACTTGTAATGACCGTGGGAGGATATCGAGCGGCTTCCAAGCGGCTAATCCGATTGCGAAAACCTGCAAACAGATTGTGCTCGCAAGATTTCGTTAAGGCCGAATTAATGCATGTGGTAGCTATTCCCCTCTTTATCAGTTTGGAATGAGCGCTGTCATACGGAAGAAGGCTTTTCTTAGTTCTAGGGTTGTACATCCAGCACGTGTGGTCTTTTTGCGAAACTAAGCTTAAGGTCCAAAAATTGAATGGAATTCCCTTGCGGTAACTCCCAGGTGTAGTCTAGCCGCCTGATTCCGACAGAAAGGTATTAGTCACTTCAGCCACAGCAGAGTCAAGGTTAGAATGAGTAAATTTAAAAGCACAAGGTAATCGTCTACGTATCTAAAAATTCTAACGACGTCAGAGTTGGTGAATTTTGCGTTAATGCGCTTGTCCATGAAAGCAAGATATATGTCACATAGAACGGGTGCTACAGAAGAAACCAATACAAATGCCATCTTTTTGGACATAAAAAGAATCATTAAAAGAAATGATGGTGGATTTCAGGTAAACATCTAAAAGCTCTAAAAACTGTTCTGTACTTATGCCAGCGTTATTCTGGAAGTCAAGTTCACCCGACTCTTCTATGGTATGACGGACAGCCATGAACAAGCCTTGTTGGGGCACTGAATAAAATAGATCTCGCACATCAATCGAAAACCCACCGATAGTATGCAGATGCCAGATCGCCTTCCACTAGAGCTTGCACCAGTTCCGTCGAGCTTCGCACCAAGAAAGGGGTCGTGCAGAGCAAGCTTGCTGAGGCTTCGCGAAGATAAGTACTGACTTCGTTTAGCCAGGACCCTCTTTTCAGAAACAATCACCCTAAGCGGGCACACTGTCTTATGGCTCTTCCCTGTAAAGAATGCTTCAAGGCTACACTTCTTTGACTTGGTAACGGCCTTTCGGAGATTTCCAAATTTCCGTTTTTTAGTAAACGTAGCCACCACAGCCTTCTGCTTCTTCTTAGGTAAGACGACGGAGGGTTTGAAGTTTTCTGTATGGCCTCGTGGGCCTTCGCATCAAACATTCCTTGCGGCATTAAACAAAGCCCCCTTCTTTGTCAGCCTTCAACAATGGCTAGCCCTTCTTTTTGCAAGCATGTTTACAATCTTCCTAAAAGGAGGTCTTTTGTGGCTTGTCAATTACAGTGCGTATGAGACAGTCGACTTCCGAGACAGTGCGAGATCTATTTTATTCAGTGCCCCCAACAAGGCTTGTTCATGGCTGTCCGTCATACCATAGAAGAGTCGGGTGAAACTTGACTTCCAGAATAACGCTGGCATAAGTACAGACAGTTTTTAGAGCTTTAGATGTTTACCTGAAATCCACCATCATTTCTTTTAATGATTCTTTTTATGTCCAAAAAGATGGCATTTGTATTGGTTCTTCTGTAGCACCCGTTCTATGTGACATATATCTTGCTTTCATTGACAAGCGCATTAACGCAAAATTCACCAACTCTGACGTCGTTAGAATTTTAGATACGTAGACGATTACCTTGTGCTTTTAAATTTAACTCATTCTAACCTTGACTCTGCTGTGGCATGAAGTGACTAATACCTTTCTGTCGGAATCAGGCGGACTAGACTACACCTGGGAGTTACCGCAGGGAATTCCATTCAATTTTTGGACCTTAAGCTTAGTTTCGCAAAAGACCACACGTGCTGGATGTACAACCCTAGAACTAAGAAAAGCCTTCTTCCGTATGACAGCGCTCATTCCAAACTGATAAAGAGGGGAATAGCTACCACATGCATTAATTCGGCCTTAACGAAATCTTGCGAGCACAATCTGTTTGCAGGTTTTCGCAATCGGATTAGCCGCTTGGAAGCCGCTCGATATCCTCCCACGGTCATTACAAGTGTCTGTGAAAGCACCCTGCAGAAGCTAAAAGCACGGGAAAAAACTGCAGGAGCAGAAAGAAAAAATGAGAACGCACGTTATACCCTACATTCACCGGCTCTCGCACAATGTAAAAAGGTTTGCCGCAAGGTATAATGTGCGAATTGTGTGTTCCGCCCCGTGCAAGCTGGCCAAGGTTTGCCCCATGATGACTAAGAAGGCACTCGGAAACATGCTCGAAGAAGCACGACACACGCTACACCCAGTGTGTAAAAAACGTCGTCTACAGTATCCCCTTGAAGTGCGAAAGGGTATACATTGGACAACGGGAACGTTGTTTACATGAACGTGCGAGGAGAGCACCGGTTGGCCGTCAGCAGCAACATGGGTGGCACCTAGCAGACCATTGCAAGCGCTGTGGGTGTGAGCCATTACTGAATGAGAACGACTCTTTTTTAAGGCGAGCGCAAAAAACAAAGACCGAAAGGAGATCATCGAGGCGGTATTTAGAAAAAGAGCTGGTAAAAGTGCGTCAGCACGCCATCACTGGCGTTAAAGTGATAAAGAGTGTCTTTCTTAAAAGACAACGTGTAGATTGGCCACGTAACGCTGCTCTCCCCTCTTTGCTGCTGGGTTTGTGCTTGGACTATGTGCGCACGCCCTGTGTTTTTTTTTTTTTTTGCACTCCTGCGCACGGTTTGCAGTTATCATGTATGGCATTTCGCGCACTTGATCTTGCGTGTTTTGGCCCCTTTTACATTTGTCATTTTGATTATACATGGTTTTGTTATTCATGTTGTTGATATATCGTATATAAATACGTGTGGTTTCTGGTGAAATAACAGTTGGAAGTTGGCGCCTGTGTCTGTGTTCTTGTCTCTCTTGTCCCAGTCTAGTTTGCGCCACGTTTTTAACTTTGTTTGAACTATGTACCAACTAGCTCAGCAACAAGTTTTGTTAGGGGGCATTGGATTGGCTTGGATTGACTTGGCTTAGCTTGGCTTGGCTTGGCTTGGATTGGCTTCGCTTGGCTTGGCTTGGCTTGGATTGGATTACAGTGGATTGTGTTAGATTGTGTTGCGTCATAGCTGCGGCAGACGCACTGGCGCCGGCGCGTCCCCTCACCGTTATACGCGCTATAAAACGCGGTGCCTGCACCGCTCTGCTCCATCGTTCCAGCGCCGTTCCTCCGCTGTCCAACGCTGCAACGTGAAGACCCTATGCGTCGCATCTACACAGGGGTTCCCGCGAGGGGAGGTGGGAGTTTTTTATAAGAATGTGCGGCCTACATGTAACTGAGATAACACTTCCTCGAAAACATCGAACGTCTATGACAGGGACCAATAACTCTAAAGATTATTTTGGGATGCATGGACTTGTCACTGCGCAAAGCTGTACGTAGTATGTTCTCTTATCTGGATGACAATTTCAAAACTGTAAATTATGTGGCCCACGCTTTAGAAACAAACAATCGAAATGCGTGTAAGTCCGTTATCGAGCAAAGACCACGATAGTTTGTTCCTTCCTTTTGTCTTTCCTGTCCAGCTCTTTCTTTCTTGGGCCTTTTCTTCCCCCAGGTACAATCGTCAGCAGAGAAGCATGTAGGCGACTGTCAAACGGACCGCCGGTAAACCTTCTTTGCCTTCTTCATAAAAGAGCCGTCTCTCCTCTCTCTCTCTCTCTCTCTCCTCTCTCCTACTCTCTCCTCCTCTCGAGCGAGCGAGCGAGCGAGCGAGTTGAAGAAAAAACAGGTAAACAACCGATGATATATTTACTGTTATTTTCATTAAGTCTGGACATTTGATTAGTTGTTACGAAAACAAATTACCATCAACGCATCTGTGATTAAAAGCTGCGCTGTAATGAGGCAACATAACGGCACAAAACAAAAACTGGCCTGTGACGCACCACAGGGAGGCGCAGCTGGTATCTCGGGGAAGTGGCCCAAGGCACTACTGCGTTAGAGTACGCCACACATCTTATACCACCGTCCGCAAGTGGTAACTCTTTCACGCACTTAACTTCATTTCGGGAGCGAAATGGATTTTGTTGAAAGAATAGTGAATTTCTGGTTACAGAATGCTTTACTTAAAAGAAAGAAAGAAAAGAAAGAAAGGAAACAAATTCCGGGCCATCTCCACTGACGTGAAACCTTGGAAAGGGCGAAGCATGCAGTGTATCAGTGTATTCTTGGCTCATTGGCGTTTTTGCCCACAGAGATGAAACCGTTGGGTAGTAGAGGTATACAGCGCTGCAGTAAAAGTCTCTTGTCTTTGAAACACGAAGCGCTCTGGCGCGGTGCGTTGGAAAACCAGTGTCCCGGTGTGAACTTTTAGTACGCGCTTTTGCTCACGGAAATGAGACGTTCTAGCGCGCTAGTGCGTTGGGAAACGAGTGTCCCAGAGTGTTGTTTTAGTACGCGTTTTTGCCCACACAGATGAAACGTTCTAGCGTGAAGCGCTTGGAAAACGAGTGTCGGGGTGTTCTAGTACCATGACCACATAACACCACGACGACATGAGACGACGACGAACGACAGAAGACGCCAACAGCCCCAGCCCCTAAGGGGCTTCGCTTCTAGAAAATGGCACTTTTGGTTCAGACGACCATGCAGGAACGGTCTACGAGTCACTTTCGGTGGAAGGCCGCAAAACGGTCCTTGTTTCCCCGCAGTCACAAGGGGACATTGCACGTTTCACACATGCATGTCGTTGTTCAAGGCTGGAATTTTGTATTGCACGCACCGCACCTGCACATACTGCACATCTGCGCAGGCACGTGGTCACTCTAGGTGACCACCAACTTCAGTGACACGGCGATCTGTACTGATTGATGGCAGCATTTCATTTCTAGCATGCCTAGCATTAGCTACTTACACACCATGTTATCCCATTTTATAAACTCAGCAAGGGTGAGACTTTAAGCAGAAAAAAAATCAAGAAAAGGTGGTTACCTGGGGTGGCCACCGTGCCGGAAAGAGTTAACATGTTCTGTACTTTCCGTTTTTGGTTAGCGTGATAAAGTTAGCGTGATATAAATGCGAAACATTTCTAGCTGCTGAACCCGGTTTAAAAGGCCTGGCTATCTGGCTTTCTGGCCTCCATCACTCACAAGGGCGCACTAATACGCCGTAACGTCTGCTGTCGGCATATGAAGTGCAACTCCGACACACGTGCACACACTACTCGCAATAATTCTTCCAAGTGTGGAAAGACTTTTGATTTAAGGGCAATAATCGCAAATGAATTCTGTCTGAAGTTTCCTCATATAACTGAAATAAAAGTAGGAATCATTTGCAATAAATTAATAGGAATGGACCAGCCAGATTACGACAAGGTGATTTTTTTTCGGCAGCTACAGCTTGCGGCTCGCTGTTGTCACCAGTGCTGAGCTTCTCAAACCGCTCTACTTGTGTCCAATGAAAACAATGACAGGTGCTTCGTCGATGAATATTAGGCGCGTTTTTGAGTGCCTATTAGAAGTTATATTTTTACACATCATTGGTTATCACGCATAGTTACATCCTGGCCCTCTACACCAGCCGTCTTCATTATCTTATGTTTCATTTCCTTTTTTTTTTACTGGCAGATTTTAGTATCTACGTTTACACCACTGTCATTAAATAACTTTCATTTGGCGCTCTTCGCCCTGGTTGGTCTTGCGCCATTAAACACGAACCATCATCATCATCATCATCCCTCGATGAATAGTGCGGTGCCTTCACTAAAACCATAAAATAACTGCAAGAATAATACTGCTCCAAGATATTTTCCGCACAATCGCCTTCCCCTTAGCCGGGCCAAAAATAGAGCTTGATATGAGTGGCCCAGTCACCCGTGCGTGGCACCTAGCAACTACCAAGACGAACAACGAAGTTAACCGTGCTTAACCGGGATCAAAATGCCAGCGCGCGATTTCGCCACCGCACTGGACGACCTCGGCTCGTCCGCGGCGCACCATTTACCCACTTGACGATTCACAGAGCGGACCCATGGTCACGCACTCTAGACTCCAGGGTTCGGAACCTCTGCTGGTCGAGTTTTCCTATCCTCAATTGCGTGATCTGTTCCCCATTCCCCTTTTTCCTCCCTATGCTCTTCCCAGAAATCCCCGCCCCTCCCCTGGGGTAAATTGTACGAGGCTCAAAAGGGAGGAGGCAGCAGCGGCAGCCCGTGATTCGGTCAGTTGCGCAACAAGACGGCGGCGCCGCGGGGGAAGGAGGGCGGCGATGCTCATTTATGCTCCGCTCGAGCAGTATAAATATTGCTTACGCAAAAGGTCGCCGCTAGGAGGCTGCCCGCTGTGCGGCGGCCGAGTCAGCTCCTTTTTCTCTCTGCCCCGTCTCCCCTTTTCATACTCCTTTCACTGTCCCGCTAATGTCTCGATCCCTCCCGCGTCCTTGCTGCGTATACCGTTACCGCGGCGGCGGCGGTTGCGTGGGCGGCCTCGCCAGGGCCACACCGCTTATGGCCGCCGTGTCCACATCACGTGGCTCACGTTTTGCTCATCGATCCGAACAAGCGTCCCTGCGTCGCCCCCGAGGTCACAGCAGGCTGAAAGTATTCCCCACCCCCTTCCTTACTCCAGTACGCCTCTCATCGGCTATGAGAACGTAATCTGACAACTGCTGAGCTCGGCCTCTTAGAAGAGCGCGGGGAGAGGAGTCTTGTCTTTTAGGAACAAGGACAAGGTCTCGGGCCTTCTGTGCCTAGGTGGTGAGCCCGAAGCAGCATGGGCACGCGGCGTGCTGGCCCGCGATAGGGTGGAAGAGCCGCGACGGCGGAACTTATTTGGATCGCGCACGTACACGGACGCGTAAGCCGCGCACGCGTGCTAGCTCGCTTCGGAGCAGCGAAACGTGCCGCGCGGTGGGAGGAATCTTCGAGAGTGCCACGAGATCATTTTTGTACACCTGTGGTTCGTTTCAGTGAGCACGTCTTGCAGAGGAAACACTGAAGGCGAGAAACTACTCAGTCATCCACTGGCACCTTATCTGGGTACGCAGTACACTGGGCGGAAATGTATTCCGATAAGCTATGAAGAGGTAAATGTGTGTAAATGGTGAATATTGTGTGCCGTTTGCGTTTCGTTCGTGTGTGCATGCGTGTGAGAGAGAGAGAAAGAGGAAGTGACGGCAACGACGGGCGTATAAGTAAAAACGAAAGCACCGAGTTAACGTCGACTTCTTCACAGGGAAGTCGTTCCGAGCAGTGGCAAGAGGTTGTCGTGCCGTAGACGTCAGTCACGTGATCCGGTGCTAAGTGTACTACAATGTATAGTCACCACACGTGTACCACTAAACGCCCCGATGCAGTGGTGACCAGTCCGCATTGTATGCATCTTATTCGCCCACTTCGCGAAGTGCGTGTCCCTGTCTAGCCTTTCGCTACGAGCCATTTGTGTGGGGAGCCCTGGGGAAAGTGGACAAGAGGACAGAGGGGCGAGGCGGGTGGAGGGAAGCGGTTTACGGAAGGGAGGCAGTGGGGGAGGGCACTGTAGGGAGGAGGGTGGAGGGGGCAAAGAGGGGGGATATACTGGCAAGTATGGGGGGGGCGGGGGGGGGAGTAATGTTTGTCAACACACCTGTCACGATCGGCCGACGATGAACGCGCTATGAAAGAGTAATCACCCTTGTGTGGTAGCAGTCCTTCGTTACTCCTACTGGACCTCTGTCATGTAGTGGTGGGTGGCTACCTCCAGTTATCAAGTACGGGTAACGTCACCACCGCTAATACAATGGTAATCCCGTTTACGTCAATAATAAGTCATCCCAAAACGATTTGGTTCGCGGCTTCTACCTCAAAGCTTTTTTAGAAGATGGTGTGGGGAAGGGGAGCGCTGAGGCGGCATACTATCATCCTTTTGTTATTGTCTTTTCAACTGAGTGGGGAAACCAAGAGACGAAAGCTCCCGGTCCTTCAATCGACGTGAGCCTCCTTTTGTAATTCCCGCGGCCGGGGTGGCGTTCGCTGCAGAGCCTGGTGAACTTCGTGTACTTCGCCTCGATCCTGGCCCAGACGGTCGGCTGCAGCGGGTCGTCCGAGACGCTGTTCCAGCGCCGAGAGCGCATCCAGTCCATATCGCGCCGGCTCAACGCCAAGTCGGCGGCCACTCTGCTCGGCGCTCTGGAGACGCGGGCCGCTCCTCTGCGCAGGCGCCACTCGGCCCTGCCCACCATGGGACTGGGCCCGTCCTAGCAGCCTCCTCAGGCGGCCAGGCTGCCGAATGGCAGGCTGCGTGTACACTGGTGCTCTGTACCAGCAGGTGAGAACTATAGTTTCTTGGATTCGTGCAGATACCTACCGTATTTTCTCAATTATAAGCAGCTTGAACAAACCCACTCGAGGCACGTCCACGTTAAAATGTCCGCTTTTTTCAGTGAAGCTGTCTATGGCTAGGGAAAACCGTCTGCTTGTCAGCGAGCAGGAGTGCGCATGCGCGAAAGAAAGCGAATGCGAAGAGCGTCATGCCACAAATAAAAGAGAACGTCGGGGTCTCTTGCGGCGAAATGCGCCATAGTCAAGTGTTTGTGACGTATTTGGCGAGCTACAAACGGAAAAGAGACCACTCGCTCGGCGGATCGCACGTTGGTAACGCGGAACGACGCCGCGAGCAACGGCCGGAGTGCGACAGTCGCCGTTCCGTCACCTACGCGGCGGCGAGAGAACGAGAGAGCACACATGCCGCCGAATGTAACCGTCGCCGTCGCGCCGAGCGCAAGACACGGCGTTGAGATGGCGACGGCGTACGGGTTGGGAAAAAATTGATTTGAAATGAGATGTAAATGTAGTCGTACTATTGTAGCGTCGTGTCGCCAGTGGAATGGGCGATTAATTTCTTAAAACCTTACCTTCAGTCTTAAGACTTATATTCAATAATGTGGAAGGCAGGTTCTTCAATATGTGGAAGATTATAATCGAGGAAATTCGGTATCATGAAAAGGCTTCGAATGTATAAATAGGTATATCAGCCAGGACGTGTACTCATCACCATCGAATGAATAGGGTCTGCCTCCAAATCTCTTTAGGGGCTGACATGGCATGGTAGGGGTAAAAGGACCTTTAAATAAATCCTTCAATCAGTTGATTGAAAAAGTGGTCAATAAGTCAATTAATCTGTCAGTCAACGAGCAAACCAGTCATAGTAGCAAACGTCATAACCCGTGGCGGAGGGAAAAAAACAAGCGTGCTTGAAAAAAACCATGACTTCCAGTTACCGATGATATCATAAGAGGAATGTTACGCTTTCTCGACAGCGATATCCGAAACTTTGCTATTGCGCGTCGAGATTTATTGACGCTATACTGCAGAGTTCCGCAATCCACAACGTGGTTTAATAGAAAAACAGCGCAAACAAAAAAAGAAACTGCGTCGGTACACGCATACCGATCGCGCATACGTTCCCGTCCGCGTTCTATTACGGGATCGTTGCAAAAGGCGAGGAACTGTGCTTACGTAATGCGCCCGTGTTTCCAGGCACGCCAATCTCTCCACGCGGGTTAGCGCACGTCCTCAAACTCAGCAGCCGGCGTTTCCGACGAACGCCAGCTTGGTAAGAAAGCCGCCTGACTGCCGCCCACCACCTTCTCTGGCACCGAGCGATTGAACAGCGACTTCTCAATACCAGCCACCGGCTTCTGCTGCTCTCAGGGTCGGCTGTTTGCCGCGATAAAGTTGAATTCACTCAGTACCTTCCAATACAGGGCTTTCTTCGCAGCTTGTCGGTGGTGTGGTTTCGAAGCGTAACGTTATAACTTACCGCGTGTCCCGTTCCTCTTGCCGCATGCGTGCCTGGCTCCAGTCAGCCAACCAGCCTGCCGGCGGATCGTCTGCTACGCGGGAAATCGTCTGCTTCCCGCCAAGGTCGAAGCGGCAGTAGCAGACGACGACGCCTTTCCCGCCTGTCGCAAACTTTGGTCGCGCACAACTTCCCGGTTTGCTTTCTCCGCCAAGCACCGAATTGTCTGGCCCGACTGGGTTTAAACTTCTTCGCGATTCCCCTGCCTGTGTATTTCTTTGTTTGTTTGTTTGCTTACTTATTTAACAACTTTTGGGAATTCAATAAAACAGACGAAAAACTAGAACAGGTCAAGCGAGAAATATTTTTGAACGTACAAAAAAGCAAAAAAAAAGGGGGGGGGGGGGATCAATCGGGGCAAATTTCTGAATGCTGCGAGCGTGAGTGTTGGACGGGAATTCAAAGACGTGTTTGAAGGTGTTTTCCCTCCAGCGTTATTTGTATCAGCTCCAAATCGCGCAGCAGGTACTTCATTATTCAATGCTTGCAACCATACTACTCGGAAAAACCACTTTCGAATCGGCCTAAATCGCATCGGCCTGTCCCTGCTTTTCGCCCAGCGTGCATTCCTTTTTATGCTGTCATGTCATATTGCCGGTGTGTTGTCCTTGATGTTGTGATAGAAATGTGCGGAAAATTTTTTGATGTTCTTGCTGAAAAAATCGTAGAAATAGCTCATTTGCGGGCCTATAGCAGAAAAAAAAGAAAGAAAAAAAGGACAAAGCGCCTTCCATGCGAGAGTACAATGCTGAGGCGCTTTGCACCTTCGCAAAGTGAAACCTGTGTCAGCGGTATTTTGAGAAGAGCGCAAAGGTATGCCGGAAACTAGTTATAGCCGAACATATAGTTCGCACATGTGTACAACACTGTCGGTAA
The DNA here is from genome assembly GCA_013339765.2 of Haemaphysalis longicornis. Lineage (NCBI taxonomy): Eukaryota > Metazoa > Arthropoda > Arachnida > Ixodida > Ixodidae > Haemaphysalis > Haemaphysalis longicornis. The sequence goes on from CM023453.1 coordinate 77,178,436, forward strand.
GAATGTTGCACAATACTCTGCTGTGTTTATTTTCATCGCAACTCAAGAAAGCGAACTTCCGAGGACATTCGTAGCTGCTTCCGGGTGTATAGCGCCGCCTAGAGGCGTTTAATGTCGCTTATAGTGCCGGGCTTACAAGCGGAAAACTTCCGGGATGCGTGTATTTTTACGGCAGGCGACGTCGCAATCCACCTGTAAATACTCGGGAACAAAATAAAACCCAGAACTGCCTGCGGTGTGCAATGGCTTGCGTTAACGACGTGTTCACGTCCTTGCCTTCAACCTTATTCCCTGTTTGCGCCGACAATTATTTTAACTCTGCTGCACACTGTTTCATTACTTCTTTTTTGTGTTCCCATCAGTCATGATGGCGTTGCAGCTACATGATACTTACGGGCAAGTGAATTGGCGTAGAAACAAACTCATCGACGCTATTTCGAAATTTCGCGCTCTTCAGCGGTTGTCTCTGCTGACAGAGCTGATCTGCAGCAGCTGTTGTTCCTCTTTCCATTGTTGTCATAATGCACGCTAGATCTTACACATAGAGTTTTCTACGTGTCCATGCTGTCTGTCTGTCTGTGTCTGTCTGTCTGTCTGTCTGTCTGTCTGTCTGTCTGTCTGTCTGTCTGTCTGTCTGTCTGTCTGTCTGTCTGTCTGTCTGTCTGTCTGTCTGTCTGTTTTACCTAGCTAATCTATTTTGCCTAACTCTACCTCTGTCTGTGTTCCTTGTTTCCTATAAATTGAGTCACCTTGAGTTAAAACAGCTTGAAGTTCCGTACCTTTCGCGCTACACCTTAGCACGTCGAGCAGAGAGTGCTTAAAAAAATTAGCAACAGGAAATGTTCATTACAGTTTAAAAGAGTCAGCTTTTCGCGCTCTTGCGATTATTTATTCTAGACTCCAAGCGGCTTTCCCTATACATCTGCTTCCAATGGCCTCTGAGCGATCGCAAAGTGCTTGTAAATGTCACTCGCTTTCTTTGCAGAGGTCTCAATAAAAGAGCGCTTTAAATGCCAACATTGTATGCAACGTTGTCATCATTTACTAAGAGCCCGTCTCTTTCCAGTATTCTTTGTTCAGATTTTTTTTAATGCGTCGCTGTAACATTTACTTGAACGGAGCGGTTATCCGCTGTCGCTGTGCGCCTTTCGCCGTGTTTATACTCGCTGCGGCCTTCATCAAGAAGAAAGGCTTCGGCGCCTGCGAGCACAATGGCCTTTGTTGCAGTTATTGATGGGCGCCGCGGGGGATAGATCTTCTTTCCTGCGCGGTCGCATCTGCTCCAATACGGCTCGTACTACACGTATAGGGATTAAACTGCGGGGAAACGAAATCTCCGAAGGAACGGTTTTCGCAGCGTACGTTTTCAATTAAGCCTTAAACAAGCTATCAGATAAACAAACAAGACTAGAGGAGCAGTGGTAAATTATCGAGCGTCTCGTTTTACAGCCTTTAGTGGCTGTGACCCAAAAAGGATGGCGGCATTACTCCTATGAGGAAGGATTTGGGTGGAACATGGGAATGGGAAAAAATGTGGATTTAATTTCGTGCATATGTAAAACAATCACGGCATGATTTCAACATTTTCGCGGATGAGAACAATAGCTAAATGGCGTAATTTTGTCGACGGTTCAATTATCGTGAGATCCGCAAACAACTGCTTCCATCTCCGTTTCTCAGTTCTTTGCTACGTTTTGCACCTCGTTCTCCTGTCGCCGTATTTTTGGGTCTCCGGTGGCCATGGAAGTTGTCATTTTTCTGTAGCCATGTCGTGTCATCCCGGTGCTTTAACAAGAGAACTTGTTAGCGGGCGTCTGTGCACGTTAGCTTTACTGTATAACACCAGGTACGGTCGCTTTCAATTTTGAACACTTTAGCTCTCTCTCTTCTCAAGACACTTCGTTTTTGTAAGCGGTGCTCCTGATACATATTTCGTGGTAAGGACTAGATGAGCCTGACTGCGGAGGCGTTATCAGCTTAGAATTTCCTCGGAACACTGAGCTCACTGTTTTCCAGCTACAATTTCTAAAACGTCGGGGTACGTGCACCTCTTCGGCGCGGCAAAACTTTGTTTATTTGTACGTCTAAATGAAGGGCGAAATAAACACGTGTGCGTCTATATTGGGTGCGTTAAATTAAAGGGCTATAAGCACGCTGTAGTCGTCGAGTGCTGCGCTCCGAATTTTCAAAACGTTCCTGTTGAAACAAGGGCAAAGCTCTTAGTGCGACTACAATCGCCGCAAAGTGCTATGTAGATGTTACCCGTTGTCCTGGGAGACCAAAAACTGTTGCGCCAAGTGTAAGGTTGGAAAGGTTAGAGGAAATGTCAAGGGTGATGCCCCGTTAAACTTTCAAACGTGTGAGCCAATTAGGCTCTTTTTGTGCGAGAATTACTGCAGAAACACATTAGCCCAATTTATGGATGTTACGGAGAGCGCGAACGAAATTTCCCCGCTGTCCTCGAAGGCCTAAATGTGGGATACAGAACCTACGGGTAGTGCGGGCACTTTACCGGCACATGTGCGAGGAAAGCTTCAGGAGCGCGAGTTCATTAGGAGTTCATAACAAGTACTAATGCAGGCACTCCAAAGCGTTACACCCATATTTTTGTGACATGTCCTGGGAGAACTAAACGCTGGACAGAGTTTAAATGGGGAGACAACTAAGTATGAACAAAGTTCGAATTTCAAACACGCGTCTGCCCACTCGCCCGCGTAGGCGTTTGAATGCACGTACAGTCTTTGTCAAAATTTTCTAGGTCATGCCGAAAAACGCACAGGCCGCAAAAAAAAAAAAAATTGAATGTGCAAGCTTGCCCGGAACGAGGCTGAAACGTTTATGCCGGAAAGCTATAAAGCAAACACCTCCCTTTCTTATCGTCATAAAATAATTTTGTCGCATTTAAAGGCAAAGCTTGTTTCTTGAATTCTTTGTGGTCCAGAAGGCTTAGGGTTTGCCTAGAAAATTTTGACAAAGGGTGCACAGTGCATGCAGTCCCGTTAAGACGAACTCGAAGACCCGTGGAAACTTGTTCCTTTTATCAGATAATGGGCTCATCAGAAGTGCCTACCAAAAAACAAGTGCCTTCCACGCCCAGGTGGGCTTAAGCATCTTCTCTTGAAGGTGGTGAATGACGTATACGGACACATTGGGAAGATAGCCAAAAACAAAGCTTTATATGGTTCAATTCAATAGTAAACTGGGTCGCCAACCACGCTTGCTTGTCTGTTTCGACCAGTTCATAATGGATGTTTGTCGCTTCTGTGCAAACCTTCGGGCGGCAACCATTACCGCTATCTCAACTAATGAGCTTAAAAATCAATTCAGTGCCTTCTGCTGCTAAAAGCAAGTTCCCTGAAAAAGTGAAGCAATCATCTGCTTCGTCCCAGGTCTTCATGGCCGTGCTAGCGTCGATTTTGTCGTCAGAAGTATCCTTCAAAGGTGCCTAAGCGGCCTCTTCGAGACAGCCTGTTCGCTTCGCATTGTTTTCGCATTGTTCCTTTGTACGCAGTGTGTAGAGTGCCGTCCATCGGCGCTCTAGCTCAGCGCTGCAGTCACGGCTAGAGAATATTTAAAACTAGGCTATAGCACTGCCCTAACCGTCTGTCGTTGTGGTGTAGGGGTTCAGTCATAAGTTTCTTGATACCAAGGACGGTGTTGCGAGACCGGCTCTTGCCTCGAATATTTTTAATGAAAATCGTTACTTATCTCTTCGAGTGGTTTCGCCGTCGCGGTGGATTTGACCTTCATTTGACCGCAGCTGCGCATCTCGTGACTCGCCGGGCTGAGCTTCGCAGAGGGACGTGTTCATCGCTGCCGATGCTGGCTTGGCGCATGCGCTCTCAGCAGCTGGTTCGTACCTGACCACGTGACTCGCCGCGTGCATGCGAGCTTGGCCATGAATGAGAGCGAGGCCGGACCGTCTTCTCCGAACGTTTTGCGATAGCTGGAAGGTTTGAGCCGTCGGCGTGAAGCGGCGCCTGTACATCCCGCTGATATCGCCCGACGAGTCGTTTGGCTCGGAAAACGCCGGAAGCAGGACCACAACCTTAGACAAAGGCAGGCTTTGGACGAATAGTAATAATTACAGCTAAATCAAAGGTTAACCAAGGGAAACCAAGACTTAACGAGGCTCAGCCAAGCTTTCGCTTAACATGTCCAGTGTTAGCTAAGCTAAGCCACAGCCATTTTTTTTGCACATTTAAATTGAATTATAATTTTTATTCCTTAGGTTAGTTGAAGGTCTTTTAATTCTTTGCTGGGTGTTCGTTAGGTCACGTTATGTTAGTTTAAGGCTATTTTAGGTTCGGTTACCTAACTTTACATTTGGTAGAGCGATGTATTGCCAGACGCGGCTTTCTTTTTATGAAACGCCGGTGGACGACGACATAGTGGAGTGCTTATAGTACCGTCCGCACGGCACTCTTAGACACAGCCTTCTTTGTATGCTGTATAGGCGAGAATTCGACTTAATTGAGTTCACCTTGAGGGACATTTACTGCACCTATTGGTCACCGATGGTGCAGACGCTGCCCGCATATATGTCACGCAGTGAATATACAGGACATGTTCCCTAACAAGGATTAACGTTAGTGCGACGCCGGGGCCGGGAACCGCGCGCCACCATGCCTGGAGCCTAATACCGTGCGCAGCCCTGACGAAGATGATGATGGTGACGGTGATTGGGTTTTGCTGATGACGGCGAAGAAGGAGAAGGAGGAGGAGGACGAAAGGAAGACTATGATGTTACAATCATCATCATCAACATCGTCATCACCTTGGTGGCAGCGCGGGGCGGTGGCAGCCTACCTGCAATGTTTCAGTATCCCACACAGAACAGACCAAATAGGCAGTTCCGCTTATCATTTAGTAAGATCAAATGGCCTTCTCCCCGCGTGGAGAAGGGCCTGCAGTCGAGGCGGAAACCTGGTCCCTCGTCCGCCTAGTCCCACACTGACTGCGCACGTACACATCGTTCAAAAGACAGCTCCGAATAGATGGAGCAGAATACAGTTATAGGGGTTATGCAAACAAGCGTTAACTCGCAACTACACTTTTATTTCCGAAGGCAAAGCATACGTGTAGGCTAACTAACTCCAAACAGCAATACATTAATCAGCTGTAGCGGTATTCTACTTGCCGCGGTGGCTCAGTGCCAGTCATATAGATATTATTAGAACAATGTAACGGTGTTACAGTTACGTTCATCTATATGGCGTGTAAAGTAACTTCGCTACAGGTACTTACAAATTTTAAAAAATAATGTGTTACAGACACGGTAGGTGCGAAATTTGAAATCGTCACCATGTTTTATGCTCACACCACTTCCTTAAGAAATGGAACCTACCCTTGCCTGAGCACGAGCCTGACAAAGCTTATAGCGCGAAGCAATTTGCACACCCGCAGGCGGTCTCTACTTGCTTTCGTACTAGCGTGACCACGCATACATCTTCGAAGGCTACTCGGCAAAAGCGAGTACAATTTCCTGAACTCCCTCGAGCTATGCGTGCTTCGACCGGTTGACATCTAGCATCGCGTTAGTGACTTGAAAGTCAACTAGCAAGCAAAACCTAATCTCGGCCCCGCTCTATGTCGTAAGGGCTTTCGAAATAGAGATTGATTCGCTTCACTAGCAGGCTATGGAACCTGTGAACAGCGTCATCCTCCTCCTTGCAATGCATTTCCAAGCGAAGCAAGCCCTCACGAGCGCTCCGCATTTCCTTCGTAGTTTTAAATGCGAATGCATTTCTTAGTCGGGGGTTGTCGTGCTCCGTCGGCGTGCGCCTGCATTCCTCCAGCGCGAGCGCACGTGAGCGCGCGCCTCGTAGTTCTGCCTTCGTCGTCGTCGTCGTCGTCTCGGCACGGCGGACCCGCGCCGCTACAGTCGGGGGTTGTCGTGCTCCGTCGGCGTGCGCCCGCAGGTGTTATCTCTCCGCGCTCCTCCTCGCCCCTAGCAACAGCTGTGGCGCGCCTAGCAACCGGAGCAGGTGGTAGCTCGGGCGGGAGTAGTGGAGGGCAAGGGGAGAGGAGGAGCGCGCTCGGGCGTGTGAGGGCGCTCGCATCGCGGAGCTCGGCGGGAGAGAGAGCTCGCGCGCGGGGCGGGCGTGTTGCGCGGGTCTCTCTCTCCTCTCCGCGTACCCTCTCTCCGCTCGCTGCGCTCGGAAAATGTATATAAATGCAGTGGAGCGCACGCCTCTCTCCGTTACTGCTTGCCGCAGCGCACTCATCGGGGCACCCAATGCATTCGCATTTCCGCACGATCCCCTTAGGGGAGGTGGGGGGAGTTTTTTTCTGCAACGACGAACTTACGGCTTGTAAAGCAGCTCCGCTGTTGAAATAAACACACGTATGAACCAGCGGTGACTTCCTGGGCCAGTTTCGGGCGATTTTTCTATGGCGTCACAAAACCTTGTTTGTGCGATTGCCCGCCGCCGGCAAAAAACATGGCTGGGTGATTGTAGTGGGGACTCTAGTCACGTTTGATCGTATCACTTCAATGCTAACGTGCAGTTCATTGGTAGCTATGTTTTTAGCGCTGGCTCATATACGTCACGGTAGGGGGAAATTTGAAAATTTTTCCTCATTTGTTTCGTGTTATTTTTTTTGCCTGCCTGGATTAGAGCGTCCTGAGTTCCCAACGGCTAAATCTATCAATCTGAACACCGTTGCATTAAATCTAACCTTGAGTGTTCTCACCGAAGGCGCCTGTAACGCGAAAACAGGTGAAGTGAAAGAAGAAAAAAAAACTCCCACCTCCCCTCGCGGGAACCCCTGTGTAGATGCGATGCATAGGCGGAGCGGCGAAGGGACCGCGTTTTATAGCGCGCATAACGTTGAGGGGACTGCGTAAGCCGGTCCCAGTCGATGACGACGTTGGCGTACTTGTAAAGCGGCGTGGACTCTAGGTGTTTGAGCCAAGCGTGGATGTTGCTTCGCCGGAGAACGGCACACCGGTTATATGCGCAGCGCCCCCGAAGGAGAGGAAACCGCGGAAGAGAGAGTACTGCACATGCGCCGGCCCCAGCGCGTCTGCCGAGGCTATGACGCAACGTGCCGCGGCTATGACGCAACACAATCCACTTTAATCCAATCCAAGCTAATCCAAACCAATGCCCCTCGCGAGAGAGTGTTCGCTATCGGAGAGGAAAAGGGGTGAGCGGCGGAGAGCGCAGCTGGCGCGGCGAGGAGAATGGGGCAGGGGCGGACAACGCCGACGACGACGACGACGACAACGACGACGACGACGCCGGAGGGACCTCTCGCTAAATGTCAATAAATGTGCCGTTATAGTATTTCCCAGCAATAACCCTATATCATTACGTCTAACCTACCGGTTGCAATCCATCCCTCAGGTCACGGAAATTAAATACTTGGGTATAATTTATGACGACCACCTCACATGGCGTCCTCATATTTCGCACATTGCTGCCAAAGGTGAAAAAGCTGCGGGAGTGCTGCGTAGGCTATGCAATCATAAATTCGGTATGCGTAGAGACGCCCTGCTAATGATTTATCGTTGCTATGTTCGCCCAGTATTGGAATTTGGTTGCGTGTTATTTTCTGGCTGCGCGACGTACAAACTCCATCCCCTATTTCTTATTTAGAGATTGGCGTTGCGTTTATGTTTAGGGTTGCCAAAGTATGTAGCTAACTCTGTATTGTACCTTGAGGCACGGTTGCCTTCACTTCTGGATCGATTTAATTTGTTAACTGTTGTAACATTTCTAAAACTGTTTGAATCTCCATTATACGAGGCTCAACCCATTTTCCTCTTGAGGCCTGACCTTTTTCGAGGATCTACGTGGCCCCGATTTCAGCGTCCTCAATTGGATTGCGTTCAGGCATGGCTGCAGCCTCTTCGTGCAGATCTTTTTCTACTCCAGCCCTATTCTGATAATTTGTCGCCTGTCGACATAAGCTTGGACAACATTTTTCCCGCATGCGAAATTATTGCCGGCCCATTACTCAATATTTACTTGAAGATCACTTGGCCACTCTTTATACTGATGTCGTCATTGCCACAGATGCCTCGCAAAGTGATGAAAGGCTGGGGAGGAATATATTCTCAGTTCTAGATTGGTCCTTCTCAATCAGGCTGTTCACCTTGAGGGACATTTACTGCACCTGTTGGTCGCCGATGGTGCAGACGCTGCCCGCATATATGTCATGCAGTGAATATACAGAACATGTTCTCTAACAAGGATTAGACGTTAGTGCGACGCCGGGGCCGGGAACCGCGCGCCACCATGCCTGGAGCCGTAATACCATGCGCAGCCCTGATGAAGATGATGATGGTGACGGTGATTGGGTTTTGCTGATGACGGCGAAGAAGGAGAAGGAGGAGGAGGAGGACGAAAGGAAGACTATGATGTTACAATCATCATCATCAACATCGTCATCACCTTGGTGGCAGCGGCGGGGCGGTGGCAGCCTACCTGCAATGTTTCGTATCCACACAGAACAGACCAAATAGAGTTCCGCTTAATCATTTAGTAAATCAAATGGCCTTCTCCCGCGTGGAGAAGGGCCTGGCAGTCGAGGCGAAACCTGGTCACCTCGTCCGCCTAGTCCCCACTGACTGCGCACGTACACATCGTTCAAAAGACAGCTCCGAATAGATGGAGCAGAATACAGTTATAGGGGTTATACAAACAAGCGTTAACTCGCAACTACACTTTTATTTCCGAAGGCAAAGCATACGTGTAGGCTAACTAACTCCAAACAGCAATACATTAATCAGCTGTAGCGGTATTCTACTCGCCGCGGTGGCTCAGTGCCAGTCATATAGATATTATTAGAACAATGTAACGGTGTTACAGTTACGTTCATCTATATGGCGTGTAAAGTAACTTCGCTACACGTACTTACAAATTTTAAAAAATAATGTGTTACAGACACGGTAGGTGCGAAATTTGAAATCGTCACCATGTTTTATGCTCACACCACTTCCTTAAGAAATGGAACCTACCCTTGCCTGAGCACGAGCCTGACAAAGCTTATAGCGCGAAGCAATTTGCACACCCACAGGCGGTCTCTACTTGCTTTCGTACAAGCCTGACCATGCATAGTTCTTCGAAGGCTACTCGGCAAAAGCGAGTACAATTTCCTGAACTCCCTCGAGCTATGCGTGCTTCGACCGGTTGACATCTAGCATCGCGTTAGTGACTTGAAAGTCCACTAGCAGGCAAAACCTAATCTCGGCCCCGCTCTCTGGCGTAAGGGCTTCCGAAATAGATATTGATCCGCTTCACTAGCAGGCTATGGAACCTGTGAACTGCGTCATCTTCCTCCTTGCAATGCATTTCCAAGCAAAGCAAGCCCTCACGAGCGCTCCGCATTTTCTTCGTAGTTTTTCTGCAACGACGAACTTGCGGCTTGTAAAACAGCTCCGCTGTTCAATTTAACCCACGTATGAACCAGCGGTGACTTCCTGGGCCAGTTTAGGGCGTTTTCTCTATGACGTCACGGAATCTTGGTTGGGCGATTGCCGGCCGCCGCCCTAAGCCACCGGCAAGAAACATGGCTGGGCGATTGTAGTGGGGACTCTACACTCGGTTACAACTCAAGAACGGCACCACCTCATGTAGTGTATCACTCCGCCAAAGCGCCGGACCCGTGACGTCAGTGCGCGCGCGTTTTGAAAGGGGTTTGCTATGAATGCGTGATAACGTCTGCCTTGTCTCACGCAGTTTGTTTGTCGTCACTGGAGTCGTTTATAAGCATATTAAGTCCAAAAAAATCACGGGAACGGCTCACTCCATGTTCAAAATATTCCCAGTAACGCCCTACTTGCGCCGCGCGGAGAAACATCCGGCTACGGTGCTAAGGCACAGCGGCAACTTCCGGTGCCGTTCTTAAGTTGTCACCGAGTATAGTCACGTTTGATCGCATCACTTGAAAGCTAACGTGCAGTTCATTGGTAGCTGTGTTTTCAGCGCTGCGTCACTGTACGGTGAAATATTAAAATTTTCCTCATTTTTTTTTCGTTTTTTTTTTTTTTTTGCCGGGCTGGATTAGAGCGTAGGGAATTCCCAAGGCTAGATCTATCAATCTGAACAAGTTGCATCAAAGCTAACCTTGAGAGTTCTCACCGAAGGCGTCTGTAACGCGAAAACGGGTGAAGTGAAAGAAGAAGAAAAAAAAAACGCTCCGTGGCGGGAATCGAACGTGGGTCGTTCGCGGTATGAAGCCGGTATCTATCCGATTGCTCCATGTCTACATGTTTCCTTTTTTTAATTTTTACATGGTCGAAGCGGTTTGCATTAGGAAAGGGTTGCATGCACGTGCAAAATTAGAAAGAAAAGTTCCCCCGCCCTCCCGAAGGAATCGTGCAGAAATGCGAATGCATTGGTGCACCGATGAGTGTGTTGCGAGTAATGGCGTAATTAATGACGAGAGTTTGAACGTAATCATTTATTCATCAGCACCTGTTTGTGTTATCGTTGTACCTGACGGCCACAATCACTGCCTTGTGATCGCTAAAGGGCACGGTCAAAGGGTCTTTGAGAAGCATACGCGCGTCACAGTTTCGCGTAAAGACCAGATCAATGCAACTCCCGTGAATGGTAGTGGGGCACGTGTCGAAGCCGGCAGAGGACAATGCATAGAGGCCTGGTCTGCATGTACTCGTCCAGCCACTCGCCACTCTTCTTGCGCACGTCAACGTTGAAGTCGCCAACCAGACTATGGGGTCAGAGGGTTTGGAGCGCACGCGCACACTTTCCATAGCCGCGTCCAGCTGCGCGGCAACGGCGTCTCGAGCGAGGGTTGGGCGCGAGGTACACGGTCACCACAAAGACTCCGTCTCCGGTGTAGGCAAGGGTGTACAAGTCCTTTTACGGAGACGTTTCTCGAACGGGAGACGTGGCAACGGCGTGCGATATCAAGTTCCCATACACGTTATACACGAGACTAACACCGCAGTACTCGCCGTCCTTGCCGCTTCGAGCAAACTAGTACAGCTCGCTTCAAGCGCATGCGTTCGGCATTGAGCGCGGAGAGATAACACCTGCGGGGGCACGCCGACGGACACACAACCCCCGACTAAGAAATGCATTCGCATTTACAACGACGACGACGACGAAGGCACAAATACTGCGCGCGCTCACGTGCGCTCGCGCTGGAGGAATGCAGGCGCACGCCGCTCGATGGACCAAGAACCCCCACTAATAAATGCATTCGCATTTAAAAATCCTGCCCCCCATCACGTAAAGACGACGACGACGATTCGCCACGAGAGAGCTTCGCGTTCAACTTTTTTGTATCCATAGCCCTTTGATTTCAACCCGCACAGCGCCGAGCTTCGCAGCCTGGCCGCTTCATTTCCTCTCACCCAGAGGCGCACCAGTCACCAGCGAGCCAGCGCGCTTTGCTCCCTGCGGCGCTGAATGCGACACTAAGCGGCGTTCAATTGGCCATTAAATCTTTCGCATTCACAACTCAAGTGTTCAGTTCTCCCCGGCGTTAAAGGGACGCGCAACCGATTTTTGTCACGTGTATGTTCTCTAGCTCATATGAAAGCCAGCGTTTTTTATAGCCCGTTAACCACGAGCAATTCATAAACAAATTGGCGGAAATAATTTTAATTTGGCACCAAACTTTCTGAAATCGGAAGGGTAGCGGTTCGTAGTGTCGAAACTTGACACTACAATATGTGTCCCTGGTCACGTGACCTGAAAACCTAGCAGCTACTGTAACTGCTGAAACGCTTTCCACTTATTGAAAACCTTTTAAACATTATTTTGAAAATGTTTAAGAAACCCCGCCTGCCGCCGCTGGGTTTCTCTCAGTGTGGCTAACTGATCCTGTATGCCCAGTAATCAACGGAAGCGTTCAGTAAACAGACCCAGTGAAGGAGCTTTGACGATTGTGCCTTAGTCAGGGGCGCTTGTTGTGCCAAAATATTCGGTTTCTATTTCCGAATACGCCAACGGCAGCTTGCTTAAAAAAAAAAAAAAAAAGGACGCATCCCGGGGAGAATCGAACTTCCGACCTCCACAACGTGAAGCCAGATTCTACTTATCGTCCATCACAACAGATGGCGCCTTCGCGCAAAATAGACTGGTGAATTTAAAAAAAAACACCTAAAGGAATAAGAAAACCTGCGATTCGCAATTCTTTTGGCTTGGGACAAGTTTTTAATTGCCGCTTTTCATTTCGCATACAGACAAAAATATGTTGCCGCGCTACTGTATGTCATGGTTGCCAGCATTATTTTTGGAAGGACACATGCGGCTATAGTGCCTATTCTAGGCACTATAATACGGCTCGTAGATTCTAAAAAATTCGATTTAGAAAGTTCTGGGGCGTTATCAGCAAAACCACTTCTCGTTAAGGTGCTTTAAGTGATGCCCTTTCATTTGGAATAGAGAATATATACTCGATAAAAATCGGTTGTCTGTCCCTTTAATGTTAATCTCCTTGGTCAATCGTCGGTTTTGGCGAAGAAGGCGCTGATGATTTTAGCGTTAGCGTAGGATTTCATTCAATGAGAGCTGTCACTGCAAAGGTGGATACAAACTGTCATCCTAAATAAAAAAAAGGGAATACTCCGGAGCATAATGCCCGTAGCGGCACGGATACGAAAGAAAAGGGCTTGGCTGTAGATAATTGGGCTGCTTATGGGTTTCGAACCCGTCTTAAAATTTCATCATCAATGCACCCCACACCTCCTGCTCGACGTGCTCGATCCTTTTCCTCCTAAACGATCGAAAACACTTTCCGATGCAAATTCGCGGCTGCTGCGGTGTGGAAGCTATTCAAATGAATAATTTCTACATCTTGAAAACGCCTTACGGAGTATCTACTAAAACACTGCTTTTTTTTTCAATTCGGGAATAAGTAAAGAATTCGGGAATAAGTAAAGCACATCATCTATAATAAGTGTCCACAAAGTATGAAATTTAAAGTGGAAACTCAGAATAATATAAATAAATTTGCGAACACCTAGCTCGTTTGCAAGCGAGACAACTAAATTATCCGAAAAGACGCGGGGAAAGTTGGATGGTAATACATACTGCATGCCTAAACTCAGGAAAAGAACGTTTGTACCACGCCCATTCCTCGCTTCTTAATGGTTTTATGCTTAATAATTTGGACCTTTTCAGTTCTTTCAGCCATAAACTTAACAACGAAATAATGTATGGAAGGAAGCTTCACCTCCCGGGCACTCAGACGTATAAAATTATGTTGGTGCCTAAGAGTTCTTGTGGGTACGTATTATGAGAACCAAAAGCAAAAACACGCCTTTAATTCTGTAATGTTGTTTAGTATTGTTCGGAATACTTGTATTTCTTCATCACCTGCAGTTGATTTAAATTCTTGCTGAACATGAACCTGTAACTGTTGTTGTTTTCATTATTTATTGTATCGCTAAAGTTTTCGCTGCTACCGAAGTTGTACCCGTGCTGTGAACACGCCATGCTGCTTTAGCAGCTCCCCCCCGTCCCTTTATCAGTGTACGTACAGAACGAAATGCAACGACTGGCCTGACTTGATTTTAATTGCGCAGGCGTAAGGATATGTCCGCCGCGCCACAAGCTCACATGAATGGTTATTCTCAAGCTGACGTTCCTCCAGAACGGGCAAGAGAGATGCTGCTGTTAGGGGATAACGAAAACGTCGGGACCAATCCGTCCGTGGAAGTGGAATGCGAGCAAAGCTGTCGTTGAGGTGCCGAGCGCTTGGTTCTTCTATACCCTTCCGTTCCTTCCTACTAAACCTACTGCGTTTGCGTGATCGGCGGTCTTCCCTGCACGTGGTCGTGGCGTGGCCTTGATCTTCCCAGCCGCTGCGGCGCCTGCGTCGCAGTTTTTCCTCCTTTCTCTCGCCCGGTTTCTGCTGTATCGCCTCAGGCTCAGCCACACTTTTCCCCATCTCCAGTCGTCTTGCCCCCACTCCGTGTCCTCAACACAAACATAAACCACCCAGGATACTGTCTTCCCTTTCTCTCCTTGCGAATGCGCGAGAGGAATGCATAAGAGGACGTAGGGTGCGTTCCAAGTTACCCTTTAGACGGCTTCGTTGCCGTCTTCGCGGACAGACCGCCATGTTAAGCCCCGTTCCAATTCGAACGAAGCAGTCAACGAAGACTGCTTCGAGGAGACAGCATCGAAGTCAGCGACAACAGAGTTACTTGATATAGGAGTTGCGAAACTCCCCATAGGCCCCATGCATCAAAAAGTGGCCCTACGATTGGTCCACTGCTTTGGATCTTGTTTTACAGTGGCGCTATCTTTTGGTGACAAAATAAACTATACAGTGTGTTGCGACGATAATTGGAACACTTTAAAAAATTTTCCTGAGCGAACCGCCGTTCTGTTGGTGCTCAAACTTGCCACGAAGGTCGCATTTTGTGGTCTATTATGTTTGACACAGGGAACAACGACGGTACTTACCTGTTTATCCTGAAAATAAATAAAAACGGTTTTTGCCTATGGGAAAAAGGCGGCTGATTTGGACGTGCGAGCCCGAAAACCGGGTTTTCTGATCATCTGCTAGCTCATTTCTAGGTGCATTTTCTGAGCGTCTGCTGCACCATTTGGCTCCGTACGTGAATCCCAAACGTGCGTTTCACTCTGCAGGTGGTTCCGTCGTTCCAACATCAACTTGCGCTGGCTCGCACGTCCTAATCAGCCGCCGATTTCAGCCGAAAATCGTTTTTATTTATTTTCAGAATACACAGGTAAGTACCATCATTGTTCCCGGTATCAAACAAAATAGACCACTAAATGCGACCTTCGTGGCACGTTTGAGCGCGAACAGAGGGGCGGTTCGCTCAGGAAAATTTTTTAAAGTGTTCCATTTATCGTTGCAACACCCTGTACAACTTGCTTCGCCGCTCGACGACCTGGGCGAGAAAAAGGTATTTGAGTGGTTACGCAAACTTGTTATGCCCAAGGAGCCCAATGTGCTCAACTATGCAAGTGTTTCATATACATACGAAGCAAAAATAGTAAAAAGAAATGCGACCATGGGGTCAACCGTCGCTTGCACACTGTCGTCTGCTGCGCGTCCTCTTCGGTGTCTTCGGCCTTCTGGCGGCAAAAAAAAAATAAATAAGTCGCTTCGGCGGCTTTATGCAAGCTGAAATTGATTATTTAGAGCCGCTTGATAGACTACTAGATTAGTTTTGGCATACAATGAGCTGTAGGCCAAACGATAACTGCAAAGTTAGTATTTCAGTTCGGACCTATATGTTGTGCCGGAGTGCCCACACAAGCGCCAATTGGTCGAGGCAGATGCGCGCACGCAGAAACAATCGCAACCTAAAAACCTGAGTTAAGATAGCAATTAATAACTTACGAAAGCACAAAAATAAAGAATTATGCACTTTAAAACAAAATTTATCGTTAAATTGTCAGTTTGAATAATTGGTTTGTTTTTTGGATAGTGCATGCGTCGGCCGCAGTGGCGCCACGGTATGCATGATCCAAAGCAGGGGGGGGTCCAGGTGCGGGCCGTTTTTTGAGGCGGAGTTTCTCAACTGCCTACATCGAGGAGCTCTGAGCCACGATGCAGGCTACCTTCCTGTCTAAACTGAAAAACGACGCCAGCGCTACCTTTTCGCATATCAATGTTGTTACAAACTAACTTGTTCTTTTATTGAAATATGTAGCATAATTTAATAGTGGTAAAGATTATTTTGTTTTATTTTTATATCACGTAATGTTTGTAATAATAACGGTAATATTATTTACGAAACCTGCGGCTCGCGCTCTCGACATGTTTGCTACGAGGTTGTCGTCTGCATTCATCGAGGAAAGAATACTCAGGAGAGGCCCCTAGCACCCCAATGCATTGCGAAAAGTGTGGAAGAAGTCACGTGATTTTTCTTGAGCCCATAGACAATGTTGCTTACTTGTTTACAACTGCAGCGGCCAAATTTGGGCGAATAGAACGGACAAATTTTTTAGGAGCTTGATATGTGGCTGCCTCGCTACTCTTGCAAACCCGCACAGTCGCTACGACAAACGTTTTTAGATTAGGCCAGTTTGAAAACTCCGCCGTCGGAGGCGGCCTTAACTCGTACCCCGGCCGCAGAGGCGCTTATATACGTCGCGTCGAGATTGGAGGAGCGAGCCGCTGCCGCCGCCGGCGACCTGCCGGGAAAATCCCCTTCGCTCAGCGTTGGCGAGAGCCACAGTTCGTTCTTTGCTCACTTTGTGTTTCTTCGTTGTGAAGTGAAGTGAAATTTATCGCTGCTGAGACGTAGCGCGCAAAGACCGCAGTGCTGTACGACCCCAAACAATGCTCCCGTCGTCTGCGTTCGCCATCCCGCGAGCCTGTTGCTATGAGGACGACAAACGCTACTTTGCCAGGCTTAAGAGCTGAAAAATCGTCCTTCTATCTCAAAAACGAAGGCCGTTTTTCGATTGAAACTTTGAGTGAGGGTTATAATGGGCAAACTGAAGGCGAAATAAACAGCTTAGAACATGACATCGCACCGAGGAATTAGCGACGAAGCTGTTTTCGCTTCGAAGCGGGAGGGCAGGGCGACGCCATGTTAGTCAAGTCAAACCGCAGACACCAAAGGGTGATGGGATAGAGTGCTGGGCTCAGTGGGCTCAAGTCATGGCGGGACTCGGCTTCACAAATGTGACGTCAGGGCATCTCCTAACCTTTTCTTTCCTCCATGTCTGCGTTGGTGTTGCGTTCTTGACCGCTGCGCCCATGGAGGAATGGCTGCGCCGTTCCAATTCTTATTCCTTTAGACGTCTAGTTAGACTGCTTCTTAAGCTGTCTACCAAGCTGTCCGCGAATTGGAATGCAGCCTAAAGGTAGGCAGCTTCGCTCTAAAATAGACCTCAGTGTACCCCTTTTAGAGGAACCCATAGAGTTTCTTACTATATGCACTAGAGAGGAATCTGGCGCTAGCGTCTATGCGGCTCACATCGAGGCCGTCTGTGTCGTCATGGGCCTCCATTAAATTAAGCTACACTGTACTAGAAGGTAGAGGTGTGTCATGCGGCGGACAAACCAATGCAGAGCTCCGGGTCCCTTTAGCGGTGAAAAAAAAAAAATGTATGAAGCGCAGGCGTTCCCTAGAGAACTCCCGTTGCACCCAGCGTCCCTTAAAACTTTTAAACTTTTTTTAATTCGAAAGTTTTAAACCAAACTCAGCAATTATTTAAGGTTTTTTTTTTATATAAAACATTCTGCCATAAAATGGAAAAATAAGACTTTTTAAGGCAATAAAAAAGGATGAATTTAACAAACAAAATTTATGAAGCCATTTGGTAAGCGACGGCCATCAGGGGCGCTGCTTACAACAGGAGCTCCTCAGCAGAAATTTTCGTCGCAAAAGGGACCCCCCGCCCCCCTCTAACCAGCCCCAAATGACACCCCTTTCTCTTTTAATACACCATAATTAAGCCCCGCGCTCACCGTAGTTTCGTCATTGGCTTGGATTAGAACATTTAGTGGCCATAAATTTAAATACAATGACGTGGAAACACAGAAAAGAGTGTGCAATTATATGAATATAAAACAAGCAGAGAGAAAGAGAGAATGCTCTTTAATGTGAACTGGTGAGGTCAGCCCTGCTAGGGACAAGGTTTGCTACACCAGATGGGGGGTGTCTACGTTGATGAGTGGTGAATATCAGACATTAGGGTTACAGCAGGAAGAAGACAAACAGGAAACGTTGAAAAAACGACAAGAAAAACAAGATAATGCTGCCAGCAGAGTCCGGACATTAAATTAAATTGAAAAGAAAATCGTTTTAGGCTGTTTTAAAACTACGGAAAGAAAAATATAGCATGTTCCTTGTGCTGAGAGTCTGCAAGAACGGTTATGCCCAGGGTTATGCCTACTATTCTGCAGACCATGCTGGTAGTTAACAATAATGTAAATTTTGGGAGAAGCTTATTAAGGATTGTTATTTTGCAGACATTTCAAATAACAAGACATTTGAAAAGCTCAGAAAGGTTTTATTCGCGTACCAATGAAAACATCGCCTTCGCGGTGTTTTCGTTCGCGTTTTCGGAACAGATCGTCTGCTACAACTTTCGCGGCGGCAAATTCTCCGCTCAGTCAAGATGTGCGGGTGCTGTTAACATATGTAATACTACTGCAAAAAATGACCGGGAAGCACGTCTCCTTACACCAAACTAACGTGCCTACATCGTGGGTTTGTACTTAAGTAAACATGTGCTGACGGTCGCTAGTCCTCAGGCTTGCTTATAACGAAGCTCACCTATCTTAGCAAGAACTAATGGAGAGAATTTCGAATTTTCAAGCTAAGCAAGAAAAGCGAAGCGAGTTTCGGTCATTTCGGCCTGAGCAGCTATACCTCGTAGACATAGCAATGCATTGTGAGGAAGGCAAACCCAACAAGACGCTTAAGAATCCAATAGGCATGCCAAGCCAGCAGCTGTGCTCTTCCCACAGCCGCCCCACGCCGACGTGGATGCCCAGGCACGGTTTTCTCTCTGGTATACTTCCTAAGAAAATCGATGAGAGGTACCATGGAACATGTCTTTGAACGCACGAGGACGCGGGTTCAATTCCTGGCCGTGGCGATCGGTTTTCTGGTGCAGGCGAAAAGCAAAAACGCCAATGTGTACGAGATTTCGGCGCACGTTAAAGATCCCAAGGCGGTCAAAATTATTCCGAGGCCCTCCACTACAGCGCGCCGCATCGCCTGCGTTGCGACGGCGCGTTAATTAAACCCTACAATCAATCAGTCAACATGTCTTTGAACGCTTGTGGCAGGCGGAAGCTGCTGCGGTAGCCGCAGAAACAAAAAATGTCCGTACTTCGTACAAGCCAACGCATTGCTATGTGCTGTTGCAACTGTGTGACAAACACTCTTTTCTTCAGGCTGCAACAAGATATGCCAGAACATATATAAAACGCTGAAGCGGCCCGGTACAGTCCGCTTATCTATGACGACAGATAAGCGGTCGCCCTTGTGGAGTGCAGATAGCGCATTCCGCTGCGTTTCTCCGCATGGAATTCTTAGTTTGGAATTCAGCTAACAAAAAAAAAAAAAATCGGCGCGCGATATTTTGTCGCCTTGCGCGCACTTTCTCTCGTGTCGAAAAACGCGGAGGCAGCTCGATAGTTGCATAGTGTTTCGTGGTCTCTTTTATTTGCCAGTCCTGAGCAGTTCAAGGGCAGTCCGGGCGGCTCTCACAATAGAAATGCTACGGGTCAAATAAAACACGCAGCTACTCGTGGGCAGTTCAGAGCAGTCCATGCAGAACGACAAAAAAAATTGCCGCGGAAAAAACGCGAGCAAAAGAGCACGTGCCAACGCCTACATGCAGGACAGACGAGACCCTACGTCAATAGTGTAAGCACGAACGATCGGAATGGATTTCCTGTTCACCAAATACCGGCAGGAAAATAAAAAGAAAACCATGGGATGAAACATGATCGCCCGCATATTTCGGGGAAGTCGTTTACTTAAATTACGAATTCGAATAAGCAATCTTCCTTACGGCCGTGTGCAAACCACCGCGTAAGACTTCCCTCGACGCAAAAATAAAGAAGGGGGGATTTTTCTGCCAAAAAACGTAACTGCGGAAATTCGAGCTATGTAATACCTATGTGCTGGTCGCTCGCATTTCAAGAGACGGTGTCCTCGATGCAAGGCTGACTAGGCCGGTTTTTCAATGAGCGCGTGGGAAGGTATATATATATATATATATATATATATATATATATATATATATACTATATATATATATATATATATATATATATATATATATATATATCCAGACATACCGCTGGCGAGGCTGAACGAAAGTTAAGAACACCGGCCTCCTATTTACTCTTGCCCCTATGCTAACCCACTAGGCCTGTTCTCTGATACCATGGAGATGAATTTGGAGAAGACGGCGGGGGCGAGAACTCTATCATATATATTGTCTGGAAAGAAATAAAACTCTCAGAGAGGACGAAAAATAAAGATAAGTAAAGACACAGACACACATGAAAACCATGAAAGTTACTACAGTTTCAGGAAGAGGACTTCTTTTCTTCAGAGACTGAAGAAAGGAAGTCCTCTTCCTGAAGCGTTAGCAATTTCATTTGTTTTTTTTTTTCAAGTGTTCCTGTGTTTCTTAACTTACCTTTACATATATATATATATATATATATATATATATATATATATATATATATATATATATATTGTGGTCTCTCTACCTCACAATATGCATAACGCTAGCTTTGCACAAGGCAGGCATTCATGCACACTGCGAGGAACCACCGTGGGTTCGGGCTAGTTGAGCACGCTCACGATACTGAAACGCCGTCGCGCCAACTTAACAACCGCCTCTGTTGGGCAGGTGGAGAAGGGGGCGACAAGGAATATGCCCAGGTACGGAGGGAAGACGTTTATTTTTATACTACATTCTAGTCACATATTTTACAGACCCAATTACATAATTTACAGTACCGGTACGTACTTCCCGTTAGGTGAAAGGGGCGATGGGGCGCCACGCGCAAGTGCGCACGTTTCATCGGCGCAGAGCCAGTGGGCTTCTTCTGTCAGGGCAAATTCCGGGGGCGCGCACGTTGTGCGCGCGCGCATCGCCGTGCTGGCCGGATCGGCTCGCAGCAGCGAGGGAGACGGGCCCATTCGCATCACAGGCGCGTACCGCACGGCGTGATCGTCTAGTGGTAGGTACGGCCTTACTATATGCAAGCGTAGGGGCAACGGGAGCAGCCTTAGGCACGGGCCGCAGCCGGAAGGGCTGGTGGGCTTTCGCCGGCGCAACCGAGTTGCAGCCGGTTGGTAAAGAAAGCGTCACATACCTTCGGCCAACGCCTTCGGCGTCCTGGAAGCGTCTCCCCGAACGGACCCCCGCGCAGGGCGCGCGTTCGCGTCTCGGCGAGAGTCCGGTTCGGGCATCGTTCAAACGGGCCAATGAGGTGAGGTTAGCTCCAACACCAGGGCGGAGCCCCCGCTGCGTGACAGTGTTTTATCGCCGCAACGGTTGCAGGAGTTTTAGAAGACGGCTCGGCTCTACACAGCGGCGCCGAGGCGAGCCGGCAACTCGAAGGAGACGAGGGAGAAAGGGGGAAAAGAGCCGCGCAATGCCTCGGGCGCCAGGATCCCCACAATATATATATATATAAGGTAAGTACCGCACGGGAAACCGGAACCGAGCCGATATTTTTGCCGGAACTGAACCACAACCTGAACCGTTATTTTTTTTATTTTTTGGCATGCTGATCCCCCCGCCGGAACTGAGCCGAAAGAATTAAATAACGGTTACCGGCTTCACGACAAAACAGTTCGCCATCCGCTGGTGATATAGCGTGGTCAGTGTCATTTGGGGATTTTTCTTTTTTGCGTACCATCAGCTTCTTCATCATTCACACAATATTATCCCTTAGATCAATCCCAACACTATCCATGCCTTGCCCATTCGTGGTCGCCACTCGAGAAAAGACATGCGCACGAATATGGAAATGTAATGTTCCTTGGTGTCGCCCGCAGAATATCTTGCTCTCGGCTGCGTGCAGGCCAAATGATACATATGCGTGGCGCTTCCAGGCACAGCTCTCGCTGGGACTATGCAAGCATCGTGCATTAACACCAAGTAAACGATAAAATAACTAAAGAATTTATTTTTTATTATTATCTTGCGGAATATTTTACTTTTACACTAGCAAACAAAAAGAAATTTTAAGATACGCTTTTCTTCAACCCGTAATAGTTTGTTGGCAGGGCAATGATCTTTTGGGCATTGACTAGAATGGAATGAATAGAAATTTGGTTTCGTCAAAAGGAGGCTAGGTATGGTGGTTTATTGGACACGAGGGGTTGCGACCAGACAATACCTTCCAACAACCTCCAGCGCTATTGGTACGTCTAAACTTGCATCGACGGGTCGGTGCTGAGCATCGCGGCCTCCCACTGCTCTGAATTAGGGAATTACAGACCTCTAGAGGACGGAAAGGGGAGGGGGGGGGTCATCTGGACAGTAATACAAAATATGGGCTAAATATGCTCGTCTCGGCATTACACACGGGATATTCAGGTTGGAAAGCCCCTGCATAGATCAATGACAGTTTGTAGGGGTTATAGAGGGTATGTATAGGGTTTATAGGATTTATAGGGGTTATATCCTTGGGGCTGCCTCCAGGTGACTCGCTGAATTTTGCGGAGGGATATGTCGGGTGGAGAATATTTAAGTCTTTCATGGAAATAACGCATAGCTGTCTAATGATACGGTTCCATGCGTTCCCGGGCCGATCTGGGGGAGAAGTCACCCACTGCCCGGTTGACGAAAAAACCCGTGTAATAAAAATGTAGGTGGGCAGTTAGGCCACCAGATCGCTGAATCTTACAACAGCGAGCCACGCCGTATAAGTGCCTAATTGTTGCATTTGATAATTCCTGGAGCGCAGAGGGATACTGGGTGCTTTCATACTGTGATGCAAAACTGCTCACATTACTCCTGGTAAAGTATCGTTCCAGCAATTCACTTCTGTATAGCGGTGAAGCCGACTCTGTACAGGCTCGTTACATAAGAGAGCGGCTGGAAGGAATGTTCACTGCATCACCAGACAACTTTCAGAATTTTTGCAACCACATTTTTGCAGGTTGCTAGTTGTATAAAAACGCGAGGAGAAATCTCTTTTTCTGCGCGTGAAAGGCGGCTCCATACCGTACCGAATTCGCCTAAGTTCGCGGTCGGCACTATTCACCTTGCTGTGTCCCCCTACACGCTCTGCATGGGACACCAAAGCAGCCGTGAATACAAAATAAACCATGACCTTGTTTTGCTTGAAAGATGGCGGCGGTGGTGGTGGTGATGATGTTTATTAACGGATGGACCTAGCCTTGCGTGGTATGCCGGCAATCGCTCCCCCGATCAACACCTTCTTGCAGATATGCGCGGGAAATCACCAGGAGTCACTGAGGCGTGTGTCACTTAAAAACCCGAAGATCAGGCGCAAAATGTCTCTCCTGGTGATCCAATGGCCTTTAGGAAAAAATGATATCATCCAAACAGGCATGCGGAACGGCTCTCTTTCGCAGTTCTTTAAACAAAGTTAGGCTCTCCGTCGCATGCTCTCAGCAGTCCGTAAGAAAAAGTCCGATGTCACCTGTTACAGAACACGTTGCGCACAGAGGTGAGATTCAGCTTAGACGCCACGCTGGTGTCCGCGCTGAGTTGGTTCGGATGCAGAACAGTAAGGATGCCTCTGTCCTCTTCATTCCTTTGGTAACACAAGGTTGGTGTTGTGGTCGCCAAAGAGATCTGAAGTGTTCTTTAATGATGGTTTATAAAATTCGCCGTTCTCAAGGAGCCAGTTTCAAAAAACGAGTACAAGATGTCGCTTCACGGGCCAACTTCTCCGCGGCTTCGTTGTCAGCACTCCCACATGGGAAGGAACCCACTGGAAGCGAACGCTAGGCCCGTTTTCATTTAGCTGCTGAAGGAGACGTAGGGAGCTTTGGCAAGTTTTATCTGCGGGAAATCCAAGCTGCAAAAGTTGTAGGGCTGACTTTGAATCCGTACACATTACCGCACGCTGCACCCGAAGCGATTTGATCTCTTTCAAGGCCGCATCAATCGCTACACTCCGCCGTTGTAGATTATGTCAAATGGTCAATGCGAGTCGCCCAGGAAACGTTTACGCCGGGAACCAAAAAGGACGCTGCGCTGGTGTTTCTCTGTCGACAGATCCGTCCGTAAACGCGTGCACACAATCTCCGTACAACCGGTCCCAGCGCTCAAGTGCTAATATTCTCGCTTCAGCCACTGGTGTAAATCTCTTCGAGCGAATGCCCGGGATGGCGAGCTGACACTCCGAATTCTCCAAAGACCACAGCGGGTCCAAGTGATGTTGATTCTTACGCCATTGCGGGTAGAGAACGCTCGCAGTGTTGAGTTCCACGTGTATGTGAGATTCCAGCCTTATGCGGAGACGCCTGAGCAATGTCTTTCCAACATCGGACTCTCCCAACCGGATCGGCTGCAAGAGCAGCCGCTGAGACGCCATCAAGCGGAGCTGGAGATTTGTCAGATGGTACGATATTTTTCATCGTCAAGGGACGTTTACTGGGTTTATGCACTGGAGCTTTGCCGCACGTCAGCGCCACCCAGTTCCGGCCAACGTTACTCGGCGGCCCTCTATACTCGGGAACAAGTTAAGAACGGCAACAGCTCATGTATGGTGTCTCTCTGCCAAAGCGACGGACCCGGATGTCAACGGGCGCGGGTGTTTTGAAAGGAAATTGCTATGAATGCGTGATATCGCCTGCCTATTTTCGAGTAGTTTGTCGTCACTTGCAGTAGTTTATAAGCATATCAATCCATAAAATTAGGGAAACGCCTCGTGCCATGTTCAAAATACTCACAGTAACGCGCTACTTGCGCCGCGCGGAGTAACATCCGGCTGCGGTGATGAGGCACAGCGGCAACTTCCGTTGCCGTTCTTAAGTTGTAACTGAGTATAGTAGCAGACGAGTGTCGCAGGCGACACGCTTGGCGCAGTTCCTGGTCGGTTTGGGAGGGTGCTTATGCCGTCTTTTTTGTTGGGTACACGGCTCCCTAGAATGAATGTATACTTGTCAAATTCTAGTTCCTTTGCGACGCCTTCCACACAGATTCAATTCCAACCACGGGAAGCATTTTTATTTTTCTTGTTTCATCATCATCGTCATCATGTACCTTCCAGTTGTGTAAAGTTGGCTTTCCTGCAGTGTATTTTGGCTACGACACCGTCATTTGTGAAAACAAGAAAGCTTCGCTTTAAAAAGACACGAAATATAAAACACTTTCAAATTTCGCGCTGCGATGTCAGCAGTGACGCGTAGGGGGAATCCAAGAAACAGCGTGATCAGTGTGTTAACTGAAAGTTAGCATTCAAGTGATACAACCGAAGGAAACTAGGGGCACGGCAACTACTGCGCAGTAACGCATCCTGGCAATGGCTTTCGACCGCAGCCGCCAACCACACAAACAAGACTTTGTGACGTCATACGGGACGTTGTGACGTCAAACATGACTTTGTGACCCTGCGAGAAAGTGTCTAGTGAGTCACCACTGCTTTATCAGTTATCTTGTTGTTGGAAGTCGTTGGAAGTTCGCGTTAAGACTGGCATCATCGTTATTGAATTAATGCAGCCTTTAGAATGAACCAAACTCTCGCATTTTGTCCCGTTAAACAGGCAAGCCCGATCGATAGCAGATACACTACACTAAGGCTGCTTAATTGCACATTTGCGTGACGCGTCCTTCCAGGCGTTTTTTTTTTTTCTATTTTGTCAACATCTGCAGCTCGGGTCGATAGTACGTCCAACGCTACGAGAGATGCGCGCCGTTAGCCTGGCATCTATTCATTGCTGTCGCCATTAGACCTCCAATCTATAATGGGATAAGAGCAGTATGCCACAGCGCACTGTGCTATCTGCCCCGTCATATATATCGAGGAAAAGGTGCTGCCGCGGTACCATTATCGAATGTCACCGATATTTGCCATAAAGTCAATACTAACGACGCTGCTGTCAGTTCAGTTCAGTTCAGTTCAGTTAAGTTTCAGTTTATTATTCGTAACAAAGTATACAATGTGTGAAAAAATATTATACAGAAAGGGGTCCCAGGACCCCTTGTAATTTAACGAGTAGAAGAGAAAAAAAAAAACTTATCAGCAGTAGCGAAAGCTATGAACAGTCAGGACAATAAAGAAATCTGTGCCAGTTCACCTGTCAAAAGTTGTGTTACTTAGAGAGAACCCTGTCGGTTTTGAAGAGCAGTATCGAGGGATTTTGGGCTGAACCGAGCTGAGACACACCGTAAACGACCCCTTCGTTCAACAAATAGTTATTGCAAAAAAAAAAAAAGTCGCCCAACGTGGGGCTCGAACCCACGACCCTGAGATTAAGAGTCTCATGCTCTACCGACTGAGCTAGCCGGGCGGACGGGGACGGTGGGCCATCCAGGGGAGGATAAGGGTACACCCCGACTGCTATTCTCATTTTTACAGCGATGCTGTTAATGGCTAACGTTCTACGCTTTCTTGTTCTGAGAAGCTAAAAACGCCTTGCGGCAACGCCAACTTCGTCGCAAATGCTCCGTAGAAACAGGTGCAACTTTTGCTTTATCAAAACGTTACCTTTAGTACTACGAGTTTCATTTATTTGTCCCAAATAGTTTTTCACGGTGAACTTGTAATTGTTGAATGTAGATTTTAATGCAACTGGTGAATTTGTAAAAGAATGGTTTTAGAAAACGGCTGTAACCCTTGTTTTATCAAAACGATCTCGCGATGAAGAATTGAGAATTAGCCGCTAAGGCGGCTCCATCGTTACTTTGGTTACGCCAGCTTTATTTACTCGAGTCATATAGTTAGTTCACCGCGAAGTTGCAAACGTTACATAATTCCCGTCTGCCGTAAATACTTGGCCTTTTACGGGAGGGGACCAGACATCTTTATGTTTGTCTGCTAAGATGAAACTCTAGCCCCTTCCATTTTCATCGAGTATTCACCAAGTCACTATCACCGCCAAATGATGAGAAGAATAAATACGTGTGCCTTCACCGTATTGCGTGATGTGTATTTAATGCTACTTTGCTGCACAGTGGAATGGCTCGATTTTTTTACTGCGAAGCTGTGTGTATATCTACTCTGGTAAATATTCTGCGTCCGTGCGTGTACACCGTCACGTCGGCAAATAAAGATATTTGTCTCTAGAGGTAGTGTAAGGGAGAGTGTAGTATTGTAGGTTTATCAACATCAGCGTCAAAACCCTATATGATGGATGGCCCCCTCGACGCAAGTGCCAAGTCAACTGATTGATCATCTATTCTTCTCTGCTCAGCGCTATAGCAACCGTGTTCATTTAATGGCCGTAATAAACGTAAACGTATGTATATTCTAACGTGTGTTTGTCACAGAGTGTCGTCAGTGTCGCCTAGCCCCCTTGCCGGCAGTTGTTCTTCAGCGGTTCCATCGAGCTGATGCGTATTGTTACGTTCGCCAAGAATGTAACTGGTGTAGAGATGTAAGTTTTCGTGAAATTTTGAGGGGCGTTAAAAAAAAAACGGGCTTCTTTTCATGTCTTTTTCTTTCAGAAAAATATCCAAAATTAAAAAAAAAAGCTGATTCCGCACATATCTATAAAAGTTCGACATTCTTCATGAGGCTAAAGCCGTAGATGCTAAAGCCGGGCCTTGTCAAGCTGCTTATGCAGCTTTTACTCAGGCAACCCAGTCTTATCTGGAAATAAAATTGAATTGAGATGTCTCATCAAACGCGAAAGGTGACCGTAGCTGCTGGCGACCACACGAATGAAACCAAATTACGGCCGCTGTAAAAAGAAAATAAATAAGTAGGATGTACATTGAAACTTACTTGAGTTCGACTGAGATTCGAACCTGGGTCACCAAGAGCCGCAGCCAAGTGTGGCAACTACAGCACTAACCCTTTACAGTGCCATGATGGAACAAGAATTATCCGGACGCGTGCCGCATGACAAGTGGACGTGACGGCACCGCAAACACGATGCAGCATGCAGCGAAGAAGCCTTCGATGATCGATGGCTTTCGCCTTAATAAACACGCACTGGGGTTGCCCCCAAAACCGGCGTGGTGCACAGTTCCCCTCGACGATGCGCACCTGGCCCGAAGCGTTGGTCGAGGACAAACTGAGCGGTTCTACACCAGCGCCCATAGAGTTTCATACTCATATATACTAGAGGGAAATCTGTCGTGGCAGTCGCGGGCCGCCGTGGGCGGCGCCATTGCCGCTGGCGGCGTTTCTCGCCTACTCGGCTTAGCTAGCCATATGGCTTCTTTTTTGTCTCGAAGCCAAAGGCAACAAAAAAGGGAAACATTTTTGCCTTGTTCATCCTGCATGAAGCTTCTACTTAATCACTGACAAGTTAATCTTTTTTGTAGGTTCAATTTTTAATGAGAAGACAAATTTGATGAACCTTCTACAGTAATATTGTTGCTTTTTTGCAGCCAGAGCCAACTTTTCAGCCTGTTCATGAGCCGTGCCAAGCACAAGTGGCACGTGCCTGCACGGTACATGACGGTAGCGCTCGCCGAAGCGCGGGTCCCCTAGACAGTGGTCGCCAGATTTCCCTCTAGTATATATTAGTACGAAACTCTATGCCAGTGCCATCTCTTGGCTATGGAGAGCAACTCGCAAAGGCGTTGTTCAAGTTCCAATAAAGCAGCTCAATATCGCACAACGATGCTACAAACTGATATTTATTGAAACCCACCATACAACCAATATTCCTCACACATGCGCGACACCGTATAGTTCGACTGAAATAGTCACCTATACAAGCTGCTTCTCGTGCTTCTGAGAGCCACAATAACGCGAGTGCCTACAGTCACTGCCTGTCCCTCAGCTATACAACAAAATATGAAGGCCCCTCATGGACTAGGCACTTCAGTGGCTGTTCGTAATACCTCACTCGAACAAAAGCGAATTCAAAGCTCCAATAATTACTCCCATTGGGTGGCCATGCAGCCTTCTTTGCAGTAAGCGAAATTCCTACATGGCACGTAATGTTTGTGCGCTCATACGCAATCTCTGGCCATTATTAGCGCCCGTTCTGAGCCCGTCGCTCATTGCTGTCCGATGAATATGCATGCGACCTATCCTTGCCAGCAACAATACCCAGCCGTTTCCGCCTTCACGAGAGTGCATCGACGTCTGCAGTCACTGCAGCAGACGGCGTAGGAAACGGCTGCACCGGCGTCGTTCGTGATGCGTCTTGGGACTGCACCCTGGCGCTCCCTCGACTATCTCGGTGCGCGACGGGGCAACCGAAAATTGCCCAGGGAAAAACCAGTGGAAAAAATTGGCCGCGTATCTGTTCCTTTCGTTGCAAATGTCGTCAAAAGACGATAGCCTCTATCGAATTTTGCCGAGTAAATGCCTCTCTTCGCTTTCCCGCTCACTTCTCATGTTGTTTCTCTTGCGTCGCGCTCCTCCCAAGGTAAAGACGCCAAAGGTTAGCTTAAATCGTTTTAAATTTCTCGCGTTCCACTGCTCCAAACCGGGTGTTTCGATGGCAACGCTGCCATACGGCGAAAGACGCGCGTGAATCGAGGCGCCCTACTTCAACGTTTATAGAACCGCGTTTCCCTACTCCACGTGCGTTGCAAGCAGAACGTGGAACCTATCTAGTGGAGCCTTTCGTAACTGTTGCCAGTTGATTTCTTAAAATGGCACCAGAAGCTATAGTGGCGCGGGCGACAGCAGGCGACGGCGGATTGAATTTTTTTTCTGCAGTTGATGAAGTATTTAATTTTGCAAAAGTCAAGCATGTATGATTTGTTTATAAAGGAACACTGCAAATATCACTTCTGTATTAATTTGTTGTCTTATATTTGCGTAATGTCTTGTTCTTCTTCAACAATGTTGACAAGTATGAACGTTACACCGGACTTAGACGGGTAGATTTAGCTGTGACTATATAAGCTATTGCCACAGTTTACTTTGGCCGGGTGGCTGAATCGAGTCACAGACGACGACGGACAGACAGACAGACAAGACATACAGACAGACCAAAATTTCTGGGTTTAAGTAGCCCAAGAAAGACTATCGTCTTTAAAACGCTACACAAGAGGAGAGGCAAGACAAGGACAGTCACTGGTGTAGCGTGTTTTGTGTAGCGTGTTTCCACTTTTTTCCCTGAACATCATGAACCAACAGGCCCAGAATTCCACCTTAACCAAAAACTGCCCCGCGACGGTGCGCCCTGGTTTATCGAGGACAGATGGTGCGCACCGGTGCGGTTTATCGAGGATGCTATTAAGGTCGCGATGAATTTTTCCGTTAACACCGTAAAGAATATAATTGTTACATGCTGCATCACTTAAGTCCCAGCAGAGCTTCCGCTCTCAAAATCTGCGCACGATTTCACCTCAAGGCATTGATTTCAGAAAGCGTTTCCCTCAGTACATATTTTTCGCGTCACAACGAATTTCCCAGGAGAAGCTCTGGTATGTATTTTTTTTTTCAATGTTACCCTTGTTAAAAAACAACAAAAAACCTGTTTCTTCCAAATTTCCTTGTTTTTTTACACCGCTCCCATATATAAACTGGGGTCGTAACGAGACCTATTTCAGTGTATAATAGTGACCATAAGGTCGTATCAACATTCAAATAGTGACACACCGACGATCGGCGCTATTCCACTGGTGCAAGAAGGTGAGAACGACGACGCCCGGCTCCGAACTCAAGCTGCTGGCTTCCTCAACGCCTCCCAGCTTATCCTACCTTGTAAATACTTCATAGATGTCTTCCGGCCACGTAACAATACGTTACGAAATGAAACGAATATCGGATGAGATACGAGTCCAACACTAAATGTGTCTTTGGGTTGATGCCTTAATTGCGTATACAGTCATGCGTGTATGTAATATCGTCATTTTAGAAAAAAAACTCATAACAACTTCGCGTTCTTTTTCACGGAGTGGAAAGGCCGATGAATTTTCCTTCCCCCTCGGAGTATGTTTTGCAGAGACATGTTGCAGAGCTGACATGTTGCAGAGCTGAGTGTCGTTTCGTGAAAAATGGAAAAGGGAAAAAGCACCATGACCTAAGTATAACGTAATCACGGCACGGGGAACAATGTCCCCCGTTTCGTTTCCCTAAATACTTTCCTGTTGTCATATACCCTACGGAGGCGTCAGGCCGTTGCATCGTACACCCGTTCGCTGTCACGTGACGCGCCGGTACCAATGGGGTCTTCAGGCCGGCGCAACGACCCCGTTCGCAGCCAATGAGGAATTTGGATGACAGGTTTCTGGCTACGCGCATCCAACGGAAATTTTGATGACCAATCCTGGCCACGGTTATCTAGAGACGCAGGTGTTTTGCGAACCGAGACAACTAATGCGTGAGTGGTGTTCACCATTTTAGAGCTCTTGGACTATGTAGCCGCATATTTAGGCCGTATTTTGGTGTTTGCTTCGGTGAGAAAGCACTTTACCTAAAACATAAAAGACAAGTGCGTATACAGGTCGTAAAGCCTTGCAAGCGCATCGCGACATTTTTTTTTTTTCCCACTACTCTCAATGGTTCTGTATCAGCTTCGTGAGAGCGTTAGATTCCTGTGCGGCGCTCCGACCCTATCTATCGCTGCCCGGAGGAATTCGGACTCCAGGATGGAGTTCGGACTGCGGAAGTAACGCTGGCCACCCACCCCGCACGGTCTCGCACCCAGCACTCGGCTCCCCAGCTGCCAGTTTCATTAGTTACGTGCAGTGCCAAACACACCACTCCCTACTGAATTAGCGCGCCGCGATTTAAATAACCGCGCGCTGACCTGCCTCTTGGTGCCGGCCGATGTTTTTACACACGTCCGTGTTCACTGCTACGAAGCGTTTTAAAATCAGAACGGGTGTCTTACGAGTAGAATGTGTGGTGTCAATTGGTGAATGAAAAGGAGCGTTTCTGAATTCCTGCACTGACCACTGCGCTGCACCCAATTGTTTGTGCTGTGAGCGTGAGATGCGCAGGCGGCACGGCGATTGCAGGGTCCAAACGATACGACTGCTGCGTGGAGGGGAGATTTCGGGCTCTCACGATCTCTGGCATGTTCTATCTTTCAAGTGGGGTGCTTTTTCTTTCACTTTTTCTCTTTTTCTCTGTGTTTTTCTTTCTCCGTTTGTTTTCTTTGCCTGCCCAGAAAGGCCGTTCTCCGGTCTTCGTCTCGCACCTGCCCCGGACTATCACTCGCTTGGCTCGTTACTATGCAGACGTGCTCCGGCAGGCCCGGCGAAGCTGCAGCGCAATCCGTTACCTGCGTATACAGCCCCGCGCGAAAGAAGGCCCCGTTTCAGCAGCACGTGCTTCGCAATCACGACCCAAGGTCGTGGACTGGTTTCCATAACTTTCCTCGCAGCACGCTGCTTTGACGGAGTTTCCTAGAATAACCCGGAATCCGCCGGAATTTTGCGCGGCGTGGGCGTCGGTCGGCAAGCGGTGGAGCGCTGTCATTCTGGATATGAAGGAGGAAGGGAAGGGGAAAAAAGTGAGTGAGTGAGTGAGTGAGTGAGTGAGTGAGTGAGTGTGAGTGAGTGAGTGAGTGAGTGAGTGGGAGTGAGTGAGTGAGTGAGTGAGTGAGTGAGTGAGTGAGTGAGTGAGTGAAAGAAACAAACTATGCGGCCCATAGTCTTAGAATGCGAGTGTATCCATCCAAATGTATGCATGAGGGAAATATTCGACCTCCAGAAGCCCAAGGATTTAAGGGTAACGCAGATGGAGTTAACTTCAAGGCTGTTGAGGCGACGAAAAGAAGATGAGAATGCTGGTAGACGACGAAAAGCAGACAGGGGAATATTGCCTATGACAGCTACCACCTATAACAAAAAAAAGCACTTTGTGCTTAATAAGTTTTTGCGCTAGTCAGGCGCAAAAACATAACAGAGTAAAAACAGAGCAAAACATAACTTCGCGATGCGGCGAAGGGTAACAGAGTGACCCTACACAGGGCAAGCGTGCCAGGGTGGTAGAAAGTTAGATGGGCAGATGAGATCAAGTTTGCGGAATATTTGTCGCAGTTAGCACAAACCGGGATAATTGGAGATCTATGGGAGAGGCATTTGCACTGCAGTGGGCCAGATAAGCTGCTGCTGCTGCTCATGATGATTACGATGATGATGACGTTTTTGCCTGCTCCAAGAGCAGCGCTAGTGTTAAACAAAGAGTATAAAATATAGGTATATTAGTTTTTATTGGTAAGATGACACGTCATCACCCCGGTACAAAGGGGATACCACTAGCAATCAATTAATCAATCAATCAATCAATCAATGAGTGAGTGAGTGAGGGAGGGAGGGAGTGAAACGCCTAGCTGGGGCAATGAATTAGCGCAACAGCTAGCAAAACTCCGAAAACTAAACAATGGCTTTTGCGCTTGTACAAGAAAGGAAAATAAACGATTTGATTTGATGGAATCTAAAGTTCTACTTTTCGACATAAGCAAAATGTGTCAGGTTAAAACGTACTGAAATCGACACATATTTCGTAGATTTTAAAGGAAAGGCATGTTGATGGCGTCATTGTCAACGTTTCCATCGAGGCGATTACGATCGTTCTCTTATAAATTCTGTGCCAACTGTATGTCGTTGCTTTAGAAGCTTCACTCGCCGTGGACCTTCGCAGAGTGGAGTGACTCATGTTTTTTTGTTTCAAATTCTTGTTTTTGCGCCGCTGCTAATTCCCCTGTCATCGAATCACTGCCCCAGCGAGCGAATAAAATGAATGAAGGAATTCTAATGGTTTCCCTTGTCAAACGTGGGTTGTTGCTGTGGCCATACGCCGCAATCACTAATCCGTCTGCAGAAAAAACCCAGTTTAGTCTGCACCCGTGGTTTTGCCTGTACATCGGCTTTCCCCTGCTTCGGCTGGGGTCGGATATCTCATTTCCTTCGGAAGGAACAACGTTCCGACCAAGACGTGCCACTAGTTCCGTGGCGTCGAGGCGGCTCTCCTGCACCGACAGGGCGGCGGAAATTAGTCTCGCGGCAACCCGCTAACCGTCGCTAACAGCCTCCTTAATCGCGGCCGTGAGGTTGCTCGTTCATGAGCGTGGCTATTTTAGGAATGGACGCGGAGCCCACCGGACGACGTCCCGTAGCGCTTCGCCAAAGAAACCTTGCATGTCACACTGTGGTCAGTGCCCGCGCTTTCACTGGGCTGTACCTTTCATCCCTAAAGATTTTAAACGTGGATAGGGCGAGTACGGAATTAAAGGAGTACTAACACGAAGTTTTTATCACGGCTATAGGTGCCTACGAGCCCACTAATCATAGAACCGCACAATATATTGTCGAACGCAGCATAAATAATTATGTAGAGCGGCGTTTATTCGGGTCCGTTTCGGTTTCGGTGAAGCGAACACCGAGGCGGCTGCCATGGCGGGAAGGCGCATTTGACATCACTGTTCTCATCGCACAACAGCTGATGCCGGTCTGGGCGCGCGTGCGCGTGCCAGAGCGGTCCGACCTGCCGTAGTCGCACGCGACGTCGTTCCAAAAATCTGTGACGTGATGCACAAGGCGGAAAAGAGCGCGCCAACAGCACCGCTGCCGCCTAGATACGTCATGGGAGCCCTGACGTCGGCCGTTTGGGTCGAGGCGCAGATGACGTCGTGAGCATTCCCGTGCGCGCAAGGATTAAAAGTGATTTAAAATATGTTCTACTGAACGGTTACGTTTTAAACTTCCGAGGGGCATCTCCATTTACAAAGGAAGCTTTTTTACATTTTGTATCAGTACTCCTTTAACACGGAATTAAAAAGCATGGTAGTGACAATTGAGGTAACTTTTAAAGAGATTACTTTTTGTTATGCTCGTGAGTGGCATTGAACGCACCACACTTTGAGTAAGGGAATATTTTATTGGAGCAAGGAGGGCGCACGCTGTATGGTGGGAAGATGGTGTGGGAGGAAGGGTATTACTGGTCAAGGACCGTATTAAAGATGGGATTCTTGCTGATGGCGTTCTTCCGGTGGTTGCGACACTAGCGCTAGACTTCAAACACGTCAGTGTGAAAACCGAACCGGAGCGGAAAATCCAAACCAAACCGATATTTTGCCACTAGTGAACCCGAACCCATTTTAGAAAATGGGCGGTCAATTTCATTTAGGGCTTTTCTCTTACTTTCATCTACCATCAATATCGTAATCGCCCACGCACTTTTACCCCCCAGGTCAATCACAGAACTATCATCGCCTTATTCATGTTCACAACATGAGGGAAGAGAGATATATTTTTGAAAGGACTAAGCCCTTCCAGCCATCGGTCTTGAGACGACTATAAAAGCATATTACATCAACACAAAACAAGCGTTAAAATAACGAAAGAAGAATGGATATTTGATGATGACCCTGTGTTATAGTTTACCTTTACTTAGCGGAAGTGAAACTTCAAGGTTCCGGTGTTTTAGCCGGTGATACTTCGGCGACCCGGGAACGGTCTTTTTTTTTTTTGCATTAGCCTGCCCAATAATTAACTGTGCACGGGCAAGCAGACCATAAGATTGCTGCACCGGGCATAGGCGGCCGCACACCTAAACGTACCTGCTCGTTCATTTCACAATGCATAGGGATACACGGGGCTCTCATTTTTGGATATAAGGTAGCTTACACTGCTCATCGTAAAATGGCTTCACAGCAACGCACTTGCATACAGTAGTGAATCTGTATATAAGGAGTCTAGATAGCGGCAAGAAAAAAAAATGTTCCGCATCAGTACATTATACTTTCAGAATTTCGGCACAATTTTTTGTAGATTGTTAGCAGTATAGGGACGGCGACACCATTCTCCCTCACTGGGCGTTAAATGCACCTAGACGCTGAAAACGCCAAAGTTCGTGTCCGGCGCTATTAATCTGCTGCGTCCTCTCACACGCTCCTCTTTGGACGTAAAAGGGTTCATAAGACACAATACAACATCAGTTTTGTTTTTGTTTTTGTTTTTTGAAAGAATAGCATTTCGGGTGCTCACTCACTTTATTCCGGCACCGCATGACGTTGCCATGATTTGAAGCGCAACACAAAACACACGGACAAAGAACAGAGTAGACGAGACAGGCTCCTGTCTCGTCTACTGTGTCCTTCGTCCGTGTGTTTTTGTTGCGCTTCAAATCATGGCATCTATTCACCAACTAGCCCAGCAAGAAGTTCTTCTCGACGGATGACGTTGTTGTCGCCAAAGAAGATAAGGAGTGCTAAAAGACTTTCACGTTTCACTCTACTCAAGGAGAAGGAGGGAGAAAGGACGGAAAGGCCGGGAGGTGAACCAGGTGTAGAGCCCGGTTTGCTACCTTGCACGGAGGAAGGGGGGTTCAAGGTATAAAAGAGAGGGTGGGAGAAGAGGAAGAGATATGAGTGGAAAGACGCGCACTCTAGCCCCGTTTTAGGAACTGCAGTCGTTCATGCAAATTTCTTTCGCTCAGGAAACGTAGAAGGGCTTTCGTCGCCTTCTGTGAAGTCGATGGTAAGAGACCGATGACTTAGCACTGTCTCTACTGTAAGTGGACGATTGTCCAATCGGATGAGAGCGGTGGCAAGCACGACTCTCTCTGACGAGTATTCGGGGCAGCGACACAGCACATGCTCTGTAGTCTCTTCCGCCCGTCAGGCGTCATAGTGGGCGCTGCTGGACATCACCATGATTGTGAAGGCTACTCCAAACCAGTCTACAAAGTAATGTCGAATGGGGTCGAGACAGCCCACACGGAAGACGGCGCTGAAGAAGGGGATCTTTAATTACAGACGGGGATTCGAAAAAGTCCGATGTGGTCCATTGCTTCATGGTAATCCTACGTGCAAAGGAACGGAGCGTCCTCGCGGCATTTATCCTTGAAAGCGGGAGCAGGATGGTGCGTTCGCTCTCGTGGCCTGTACGGACAGCTTCATCCGCTAATATGTTAACAATGACAGCGCGGTGACCTGGAAGCCACTGGAATATTATGTCATGGCCGTCCGTGATGGCTTGATGGAATTTTTCTCTAATCTCCATCACCAGTTAGTGGAGGGGGCCGTAGCGCAGGGCTGCGCGTAAGCTTTGTAAGGCAGCTTTGGAGTCAAAGTCGATAGCCCACTTTGAGGAGTAGCCTCGATAACGTGATCAAGTGCATCACGAAGGGCTGCAAGTTCTGCAGCTGTCGAGCTGGTGGTATATGGGCAACACGGTATCGGATTGTAGTAATTTTCTACTAGTACAACCACCGCACCTGACCGAACTGGTGACGTTACTGAGCCATCCGTGTATACATGTTTCCGGTCGTCGTATACCGGAAGCTGTTGAAGGGCATCATCATCATCATCACCAGCCTGTCTACGCCCACTGCAGGGCAAAGGCCTCTCCCATTATTCTCCAATTACCTCGGTCCTGTGCCAACTGTGACCAATTTATCCCCGCAAACTTCTTGATCTCATCTCCCATCTAACTTTCTGCCGCCCCCTGCAGCGCTTGCCTTCTCTAGGGATCCACTCTGTTACCCTTAATGACCAGCGGTTATCTTGCCTTCGCATTACATGCCTGCCCAAGTCCATTTCTTCTTCTTAATTTCTACTAATATGTCTTTAACACCAGTTTGCTCCCTGACCCACTCCGCTCTCTTCTTGTCCCTTAATGTTACACCTATCATTTCCGCTCCATTGCCCGCTGAGTCGTTCTCAATTTAAGTTGAACCCTCTTAGTGAGCCTCCAAGTTTCTGCCCCGTAGGTGAGTACCGGTAAGATGCAGCTGTCATACACTTTCTTCTTCAACGACAATGGTAGGCTGCTATTCATTATCTGATAATGTCTGCCATATGCACCCCACCCCATTCTGATCCTTCTAATTATCTTCTGCCTCATGGTTGGGATCGGGGTCACAACTTGGCCTAAGTAGAAATATTCGCTTACCACTTCCACTGCCTCGCCACCTATCTCAAACGCTGTGCTGTCCCGAGGTTTTGATCATTACTTTAGTTTTCTGCATATTAATTTTCAGGCCCACGGTTCTACTCTGTTCGCCCAGTGCTGAAAGCATGCTTTGCAATTCGTCCCCCGAGTTACTTAGCAAGGCAACGTCATCAGCAAATCTGAGGTTACTGAGGTATTCTCCATTAACCCTTACTCCCACCTGTTCCCAATCCAACGTTCTGAATACTTCTTGTAAGCATGCTGTGAATAACATTGGAGAGATTGTGTCTCCTTGTCTGACACCCTTCCTTATAGGTATTTTACTGCTCTCCTTATGGAGGATGATGGTAGCTGTAGGACCCATTGTAGATATCCTCTAGTATTCTTACATAATGCTCATCTACCCCCTGGTTCCGTAATGCCTGAATGACTGCTAGGTTTCGACCGAGTCAAATGCTTTCTCATAATCTATGAAGGCTATATATAGGGGTTGAGTATACTCAGCGCACTTCTCTATCACCTGATTGATCGTTGAAGGGCAAATGGTGGCAAGTCGGCTTCTTTTCCGATTTCCGGAAGGCTGAGATGAATCTCGAGGTCGTGCCTGGCACCACGACGGGGAGGTCGGTGAACCACAGGGGCGCGCACGTCGACGGGATTTCAGACCTGTGCGTTGTGACAATGGTTGAAAACGTAGATCATGGTCGATTCTGAGGGAGCTGCGCCAGATGGTGAGATGGCAGCCTCGTGAGGAGCCTGAGGTACAGGCGTAGTGTTTCAGTAGCCACGCACGTTGCTTTTACGTGTTCCTGAGCGATGAAAATGGTGCCCACTGTCAATGCACAACGCGGCAAACCAAGGCACGTACGCAGAGCTTGCGCTTGGATGCTCTGTATTATATGAAGGTTAGTGGCGCAACTATTGGAAATTGCTGGCAAACTGTAACATAAGGCTCCTAAAAAAGCGCGGAGTACAGCTTCAGCATTCCTTTTACCGATGTTCCCCACTTTCCAGGAAGAAATTTGAATATGTGCGGGCAATGGTGGTAAGTGTCTTCTTAAGGACAGTCCCATGTGCGTTCCATGAAATGTCCCTGTCATTGATTACGCCAAGGAATTGTGATATTTGGAGTAGGGAACCAACCTCCCATCCATCCTGATGCAATATCGGGACATGGGCTCGCGGGTGAATGCAGCCACCGCACACTAATCGCCCGAGATGCTCAGACCTTGCACGCCACCATTTGAATTCGTGCCAGTAGGTGTGGTCGGTTGACACCCGAAGCACAGAGGCAAATGATATCGCCATAAATTGAGACGCAGACATTTTTGGGGACAGCGTGCACAAGTCTGACGATCACGAGGTTGAAAAGCGTTGGACGTAGCACCACACCATGAGGAACACCACGTTGAATGAAGTGCTGTGATGTTGGGCCGTCCTCCGTCATGACATAAAAAGATCTTCTGGACAAGAAACTTTCTACCCATAGGTAAACTCGCCCACCAAGTCCGAAATGCTCATGCTCATAGCCTCATGAACGACGTTGCCACAGGCGTCCTTAACATCAAGGAAGACGGCTGCTGACAAACGTTACCAAATCCACCATGCAGTCTATGAAGAAACACCCGCGTCGAAAACCGTCCATAATTTTAGGATTTATATTGTTGTATTTAAGGTACCACAGCGGCCGCGTGAGTATCATTTCTTCCATGACTTTGCAAAGGCAGCTTTCCAGTGCAATTGGACGGTGGGATAGAAAGTCAAGCGGAGATTTGCCAGGCTTGAGTAAGGGGACCAGACGGCTCATTTTCCACTCCGGCGGAATGACGCCATCGATCCACGTCTTGTTAAAGATGTCCAAAGGTGTATGGCGTGCTTGAGGGCCAAGGTGGCATAGTGCGGAGTAGGAGACCCCATCCGGACCCAGGGATGAGCTACGCCAGAACGGCCTCTAACTCTTCCATGAAAAAGAGCACGTCCATGCGTTGATCGCGTGACGTAGGGACTTCACGGAGCCTTGCAGATCGAATGCCCTTAGTTCCGGCTGCAACCCTCGCGCAGAAATCTGCGACTTCCCGCTCCGGACGGTTTTCATGTAATGCCAAAGCCTTGAATGGGTAGCGCTGTTGCACAGGTGTGAGGGAGGATGGATGCCTTTAATGATAAAGAGGAGTCAGCACAGGTGTCGCCAGGCCACGCACTACCCTCCATATAGAAGACAAAGGCTTTCGAGGGTCGAGGGACTCGCAGAACCATTTCCACCGTCGTGCACCTGGACCTGAGCGATGGGGCACTGTATTTTCGTCTGTATGCTTCTGGTTGCCCTCAGGTCGTGCACAGCTTTTGTACGCCAATACCGTGTTCCACATGCCGTCGAATTTCCCGGGGGCGTTCAAGTTCGATGTGATCAAATTCTGTTACTTTGGGTGGCATTGTGGCAGTACGCGTGCAAGCCTGGATCGCACTGCCGATCGCGGTTTCTAGGCTTATGGGAAGGCCGGTACAGCAGGCGTCCTTCATAACTGATTCAATTTTCGTTCGGCCAGTCAGTATGTTCGGACACGTTGGGCGAAAAAGGGTGCTGGAATCTGTTAGTTTTGATGTATGTTGGAATGTGATCACTGCCGTGGGTTTCAATATCAGTAAACCATTGGAGGTGTCTAGTAAGTTGCCTTGTAGGACTGCCATCATTCATTACACGAAGCCCATCTTCAGACGCGAATGGCGCCACTCAACGTCAGCAGGGATACAATAGGGGAAAACAGAGCTATCAATGTGTTGACTATTATATATGTTAGCATTCAACCTTAATGGTCAAACAGGACTGGAGGCAGCCGTAAATTGCCCAGTACTTATTTTTAGCGGTGGTTTTGGTCTGGTCACGAGTCGCCAGTGGTATGCTTAAGGCGCTGTAACGTTTTAAGGGCTGGACGTAAACTTGACGTTGAACCTCAGAAACTATCGTTGGTTTTCCCTGTTATCTAGGCCTGATTGCTTAACGTCTGCGTTAAAATTCGCGTGATGTTTATTCACCCGCTGCGGTGGCTCAGTGTCTCAGACGTTGCGCTGCTCGGCCCGAAAACACAGGTTCAGTTCTGGCCACGGTGGCTGCTTTTCCGGAAAGGTGAAGAGCACAAACGCCCATGTGTCGGAATTTCGGCGCACGTTAAAGATTCCCAGGTGATCAAAATTAATTTCGAGCACTCCTCTACGGCGTGTCTCATAGCCCAAGTGTTGACTCGGCGCGTTAAAACCCTCAATCAATCAATCAATCAATCAATCAATCAATCAATCAATCAATCAATCAATCAATCAATCAATCAATCAATCAATCAATCAATCAATCAATCAATCGATCGATCGATCTCAATCAATCAATCAATCAGTATCAATCAATATCAATAAATCAATCAAGCAAGCAAGCAAGCAAGCAAGCAAGCATCATACTTACAAGGACAAGGCCGTTTTTTTTTAATGAAACAAACATTTTTTTAATACTGCCTTCGAACTAGTCGATTTTTCTCGCACATACATATTCATTCAACTTACCGAACCAGTTTGCGAACCGGTTCAGCTTGCGAACAATCTCGCGAACCAGAACTGCACCGCGGTACAAAACTGAGTGGCCAGAACCGGAATCGAACCGGTAATTTGATTGTTAGGTTCGACACCCTGGTAACTGCATATACTGAATAGTATGTATAAAATATGTCTCGCCCAATTATTTTCACTTTGACGTAATCTCCTTGTGCATTGTGCATTGGGCCATCGGTGGTGCGCTTGTTAGAAACCTCAAACACGGTCCAACAAGCCTTTCGGCGTAGATTTGAAAGTGACCTTAGCTGGTCGGACCACATCAAAAGAACTGACAAGCCTTACAAAAAAAAAACGCTCATGTGCCTAGCTCTGAATTTCCGGTCCAATCCGGCGGACACACACACACACACAAAAGATATTTTTGGTGCGCATTCATCTTAAAGTGGCCCATGATAACCTTTTGCCTCAAAGATGACATCAAAATTCTTTCTGGGCAACGGCGTGGTATGCACTTCAATGAAGTGGCGAGATTCTGTAAAACCTAAGTCAGAGATCATATCAAAGCAAACATAGGTTTTCCAAGTTTCCGGGAATTAATTTTATTTATTTCTTTATTTCGCAATAACTTTGAAGACCCTCCGGGGAGGGTATTACATAGGGGAACCGTACATCGGTGAAGCAGAGTACACTGCATAAACGTAAATAAAACACAAAAATAAAATTAAGTGCAAATAAATTTCATTGTATCACGTATAAAACACACAAAGAAAAGAAACCGAATAAAAATAGTCATCGGATCATTTCTATAGTTATAGGAATAGTTGTCGGAACGTTAAAGATTCTTTTTTCCTCCAGTGATACGACTGAAAGAAACACGCTTTACGCGCTGTCCGATTCTTCTCGGCATTGTTTTGCTCTTTCCATTGTTGTCGCGATGAAGTTGAATGATTAAGACGAAGGTTTAGTAGACGTGACGACGATGCTTATTTTTCTTTCCTTTGTCCCTTTCTTCTCCCTCACTGGGAAAGCTGAATGGGTCAGGCCCTGCGCGACCGAGCACCAGGTCACGAGTCCGATTCTCTGCCGCAGAAGCTAATGTTCTGATGCAAGCAAACTTGTACGAAATTTGGGCGCGTGTTGAAATACTCCCAGGTGATCGAAAATTAGCTCGTAACTGTTATTAGCCCAGGAGCGTAAGTCCGGAATGTGTACTTAAAACGTTGGTTACTTTTCTTCTTGTTCTTTACGCAAAGCTTTTTTTATACGTATGACATCACAGCTACAAGAAATATAACTTGTATCAAAATCTGACCCCGAAAGCATCGGGCCTTTGTTTTATGTCTCAAACTGTTAACAAGGAAGAGTTTTGCAACTGTTCAGAATAAACATAAATTGGTTTTCAGCTTGCCTTGCTGATTGTTTTATCAAGAAGCGTCGTTTGCAGACTCCCCCATAACAAACTAACAAACAAACAAACAAACAAACAAACAAACAAACAAACAAACAAACAACTTTGTTGTTCAAAATGACGTACTGACGAGTGACCTAAAGCGGGTGCCTGTACCAGGTATACCGCAAATATGCTGCACAGTAAACACTGCTCATATGAAGGGGAACCCTGTGGAGATGCGACGCCACAGCGAGCATCGGCTGCTCGCTTCAACCGTTTGCGTTCGGTATCACGTTTACGAAGTTCGGATCGGCTGCTCGCTTCAATCGTTTGCGTTCAGCATCACGTTCCACGGCGCTTCGCAGCCTTGTCTTCAGTGGTGCTAGCATTCCTATCACATGTGATCGTTGCTTGTTACGGTTGCGCGGGCGATAGCAGAATTGTTAGGCTCCATTCAACGCATCGATGGAAATCGGACGCCGGTGCTGGACGACCGCGGCTATTGACGCAACGTGGCGCGGCTATGACGCAACACAATCCAACACAATCTACTTAATCCAATCCCATTCAAATCCAATCCAATCCCAATCCAGCAATCCAAGCCAAGCCAAGCCAAAGCCAGCCAATCGAATCCAATCCAATGCCCCTCGCGAGAGAGTGTTCGCTATCGGAGAGGAGGGGGTGAGCGACGGAGAAGCGCAGCTCGCGCGGCGAGGAGAATGGGGGAGGGGCGGACGACAACGACGCCGACGCTGCATGGACAAGGCGAGTGAATGAGATGCAGTCGCATCTAAAACTAGGCAAGCTACAGCGCTATTTGTTCTGTTTTGGGCTCTTCTTTCATGGTCACCATAAAATCAAGCTTGCCGTGGCACAGCACA
The DNA here is from genome assembly GCA_013339765.2 of Haemaphysalis longicornis. Taxonomy (NCBI): domain Eukaryota; kingdom Metazoa; phylum Arthropoda; class Arachnida; order Ixodida; family Ixodidae; genus Haemaphysalis; species Haemaphysalis longicornis. The sequence continues at coordinate 77,221,605 of CM023453.1, forward strand.
CATTAAGTGTTATTGCAGTCTGCAATCCTGTACCATCCAACTCAATTCGATCGAATCCAATCCAATGACATTGGTAGATTTAAATAACTATTCGCGACGGAAATCGATTAAAAATTTTAGGCCAATTAATTTTCAGGCTGTAACGTATCGATTAGTCCGTTGAGCTTGGTTTTATAATAAATTAAAAAGAATCCTGGAGAACTGAATAACTTTTGCACATATCGCGATGGGTTGTTGCTTTTACTGTTGAGTCACCTGCACGGCGAAGCCGAAATCATGCGGGGCAGACATGAAGAATTAGGCTGCTTTGTTGAAGAAGTTCCTACAGGTTTTTTTTTTTGTGCAATTGCATGTTCATAAATTACTTGCTTGTTAGTCACGCTGCGCTAAAGCTTTCTTACCTCTCAATGCATTCAGCTCTACATGACGCAAATCGCTTCTTTTATGAACAAGCACTCGCCACGATTACAAGGGGTCCAAATCATCGTCAGTTACCTTCGCCGCCGTTAGTGTCTCAATCGATGATGATGACGCCTATGAATTCGAGTTTGCATGTAATCTTGATGTTGTCGGATACATTATGCTTATTAAAAACAAAAGAAAAAAAGAGAATGTATTACCACCTTTCCTCTGTTTTTCTACAAGCGCAAGGTTGCGGTTTATATCAAATTATTTCAGCGGGCTGTTCGGATGTAACGCGGGTCACTTGAGCACACCAATTATCTCAAAAGACACATACGCGGAATTTTAAGAGGATGAGGTGTGCTCAGGGAACTCGCGCGCGTTTCAACCGCTTGACTGGCAGAAAAATTAATCGGAATGAAAGCATTAATCGATACATCGGAAGGTTGATCGATCAAACATATCAGATCTAATAGCTAAGTGAAAAACCCTAACCTTGTTTTAATGAAACCTTGTCACGTGCGCCATGGTGTAAATACATGGCAATCAATCCATGTAATCGCTCAGCTTAATTTTTTTTTCGTTCGTTTATGCGTACCGATACAGCGATCCATGGAAATGCACGCGACAGTCGGGACCGGTTCTTACCTGCTGCAGCTGATGGAAAGAAAGAAAGAAAGAAAGAAAGGAAGAAAGAAAGAAAGAAAGAAAGAAAGAAAGAAAGAGCCGCTCATGCGTTTGAGAACTTGGCGTGTGTGGAAACCTGAAGTGATCAGAAATTGACCCGAAACCCTCCACAATAGTTCTCCACAACGTAGTTATTCATGGCTTAGAATAGCTACTCCGCGTAAAACCCAAAATTTTATCCTCTTACCCTCTTTTTTTTATACAGTTGGGAAGGTATGATAGGACGGGGTAGTCGGAACGGCGCCAAAAACAGATGGACGCATTTCGGCGATCGACCGACAGACAAAGAATAGGAGTATTTGGTTTGGTATTCACGTTTTCGTTAGACATGCGCGTTTCTCTTAAAGTCCACTTCATGCATTCAAGCAAGCGAAGGACAAAGGTCCACGTTGAATGTAGAGGCTGGGAATCGCAACCAGGGTCTTGCTTCCGCTTTAGTCGATTTTGTGTGTACCCGTTTTCTCTTTTATAGCCTCGGGTGCCCCTTTTTTCCGATTGGCCGTTCCTTGCGATAATTTTACCTTATTATTCTAACCATTCATGGGCACGTTATCACCAAAAAGTAGCAGTGTTACAGTTAACAGTTACCAAAGCCAAAAAAGTAACTCTGTTACAGTTACAGAATTTTTAAAAGTAACTTGTTACAGTTACTGTGGAAAAGTGACGTGGTGACTTTTCCGTTACTGTATAGAACTAAGTAATATATATCAAAACAATGATAGAGTTTGCCTTAATAGTATCGCACAAAGGAGGGCGGGATGGTCAAAAGTGCACGCAGTAAAACCTCGACGAAGGGAACCTATAAGGGGCGCACTCAAGCCCAACACCAACAATCGTTCTGCGCGCCCCATTTTGCTGCATCAACCTCTTTTGCTTATGTACCGTTGGTGTCGGGAAATATTTTTTCAAAACTCACTCTCACTTAGCATGAGTTCTTTCTCAAAGTTGGCACCGAGAGTTTCCCCCTTTAGAGGTCTATGTTCCAGTTTTTTTTTTTCTTGTTTTTGCTCGCTCAAGACGGGGGAATAGTTTTAGACATCCCTCTAAGACCGACCTCCGACCTCGGTCTATTGCAGGAAAGATAATCCATCCTCGTAGCGACCTTCTCCTCCACTAAACTGCGAAACTGCGAAAGCAGGAGAAAAGTGAAAGGTAGAGAAAAAAAAAAAAACGGCCGAAAAAGGAGAAAGCGCAATCTGTACGTCGGCCTTTAATGTGTGTACCTAATCGATAGTTTTCGATTAAAAAAGTAACTCCAACGGTATTCCCTGTTACAGTTACTCTGTCAGAAAGTAAGTGTTCCAGTTACAATTTCCTCCAACTTAAAAGTAACTAGTTACCGGTAGCACGTTACTAGTAACTAGTTACTGCCCAAGACTGATTCTAACCTTTCAAAACCGAAGGAGGTTCACTGCGCTGCGATGACCACCCGGACCAGCAACCGCCTAGGGCAAGCAAGCAAGCGTTTCTCACTGTCTCAAAGTCAACTTTCAGCTCAGGGAAATTAAAAAATAAACAAGCAGGCAAAACACCAAAATCGAACCGATCCCAGAAGCTCTGCCCCAGCCGGCCCTCACCATCGAGCAGCCCGGAGAACCGCTAGCGGAGCAACGCACGCACGCACGCACAATAAAAACACTTCAATCAAGGCTGACTCCCGGAAGTGACGAATACATCACGTGGACGCAAAGGTCGGCGTACGTCACGTCCGCCCAGACCGGCTTCTCTCTTCTCTCTCTTCCGCGCGCCGCCGCCTCCTTTCCCAGAGCCCTGCGAGTAGCCTGTGCCGAGCGCGCAGTCGTCCCTGCGGCGAGCGGAAACGCCCGAGTCTTCTTGGCACGGGAATTTACACGGCGTGCCGAAGCGCTTCTCTCTGGCTTTTGTGCGTGCGCCTATGGTGAGCCACTGTCCGTGATCCACCAAACAGTCTCCAGCTGGATGCGATCATGAAGTGTGCCCCAGTGCTCGTGCTTTTCATCGTCGGCCTCGCCGCCGCGCTCAAAGGTAGGCTGGCTCCCATTTCGCTGTCTCCTCACCCCACCACCGTCCACACGGCTGTTTCCCCGGGCTCCCCCCGAGTGTGCGTCTTGTGTGTGTGTGCGTGCGTGTGTATATGTGTATTGGACAGCGGTGCCTGGGTTTCCATATTTGGCGGATCTAGAGCAGTAGACGACGTTCTCTCGCGGCTCGTATCAGCGTCGCCTGCTGCCACCTTCGCTTCGTCATGGAACGCACCGTCGCTCACGTCGGCCTTCGCGCGTCCGAAGCGGCGATACCGCACTGCTTCTCTCCCGGGGTCGTCCCGGTGCCGAGCCTCCGCGCCGTTAGGCCTAGCGCTCCGAGCGGGCGGCGCGCTTCGATCCTTTTCGCTTCTCGCCTGCGACGCTGGCTCTTCGGAAGAGAACGCAGTTTCTGTGTGTTACTGTGAAGCTGGTGTGCGCCGCCGAATCGCCTGAGGTGCGGCTACGCAGAATGCTGTTTTAGAAGCGGGAGCTGTTTGTTTACCAGGCGAAGTATGCTATCGGATGCGCTTGCCGAAGGTGCTTGTTACATGCGCCGGAGCTTGGGGGTTGCCATTGGCAACGCTACCTTGCGACCCACTGTTGTGCGCGTTTCAGTATTCCTTGTGGATGGCTCAGCAAGCTTTTGTGAGGTCGGTCGTTAAAACTTGGTGGTTGATGTTAAAGTAACACCGCGGTGTGACAGTGTGCAACCCTTGCCATCTGGCAGTGTTTTTGCTTACCAGGTTATTCCGACTTGCGTGTTTGGCTTATGTAATACCGCAACGCCCTCCTTGATTAATGAAAAATGTTATTCGTCGCAGGCTTAAGCTTGGCAAAACCCCAAACAGGATTTAAGAAATAGGAACGAGCAGTGCGCCTTCTTCATATTCGTTGTCCAAGAGTTACGTCATTGTGCGGCTTTCGCATTCGTCATATCTCCTGACAAGGCGGCTTCACCGACAAACATGAGTGGGGCTATTCCGAAACCCAGCGGACTCACATTTGGGTCAAAATCGCGCGGCCGAGGTAATTCTGCCTATGCAAGCGGATGACCCAGTCACCGTGCCGTAGCCAGCTGCTGCTGAAAACGGGCGTCATAAACAACACAGACGAAAAAAAAGAAAAGTAACAGCAGACCGAAGCGGAAAAAGGTTCTAGAGAAGAGAACGGGAAAAAAGCTACACAATAACGTAAGACATGACTTGTGTACGCTAAAGCGACGGGGGGCCTCTTGGAAAACTGGTAGGCATGCTGGCCGCATGGTACCGCCGCCCTACAGCGACGCCGCTCGCTCTCGGCGTAATTATCATTGGACGAAATCACCTCCGCCATTAGTCGGTTCCTTTCCTTCTTTTTTACGCCCAATAGCCCGTTTGGGCGAGCGACTCGACCCGGTCTCCCGCCCTCGGCCGACTGCAATTCCTTGGGCGCGCCACAATGTTATACGTCATACCAGCGCTCCGCTTGCTACAACCTCTCGGCGATTTTCTGAGTAATCGACGAGTGCGCGTTGCACGCGATCCTGTCGTAAGCTCCGGTCGAGGGTGTCGACGCGGATTGAACGGCTATGGTAATGTCATCTTGCCCCGAAGGTTGGTGGGGATGCATTTCCAGTGTCGATTGGCTTGCGGTCAGAGGGTTTTTCGCGAAGCAGTGTGCAATGCCTAAATGAACGTCGACCGTTTCTTCGTGTCCGAGCTATTCGTGCAAGGTGAAGTTGCAGCGAAAGAAGTGGCAATGCGCTGTGTTTTGTAGCGGCGACGAGTAGCCGTCGATGGTGGCGGCGCACGGTCGGTTGTTTGTAGCAAGCGGCTGGCTGGCGCGTATTCCATCTCGCGAACTTTCGTCGCCGCGTCAACCGTGGTGGCCCAAACGTGATTGATGAGCGCATCCTTCGTGGGGCTCACGGTATGTTGAGTTGAGCAGCGGCTGATGGCCCCTCGGGTCCAGAGCGGGCATTAGTAACGCTAAGCTTCTCTGTTTTCCCGGCGCATCAAGTCCTCTCGACTGGATCGGCACGTGCGCCAAAGAAAGAAAAAGTCTCGCGGATACAAAGCCCTGAGTGTATACGTTCCCTTGGGAAATTCGGAGACTAGCTCTCCCTGTCGTAAACACAGCTCTGGCTTTTCGGTCTGTTCTCCAGCGAGTTCGCGATGTGTTGTGTCCTGAGTTTCAGTGGTTCTGAGGGAGGTGTGATTGATTACGTGGAGATCTTTCTTCGAGGTTTGCTGGAAATATCTGGGAATGGCGGCGACTGTCTGCGAAGGAACCGAGTTGGGGCGGAAACTGGACCGCATTCGTTGAACCTCGAAGTACTGAAAGCCAATCTTCCGAATTGTCGAACAATTAGGCTTAGCGAAAGAATTAGGCTTAACGCTTCCCGATGTTAGGATGTTCCCAATTTAACTAAATAATTTGTGTGTCCCGCTGACTTTTCGACTGTTTTCGAATGGAATCGTGGCGCGACGGTAAACGTATAAGCCGCTTCCCTGTGTTCGGTTTCCTCGTAAACGTGTCCGTGCAGCACTCGGAATGGTATAGATGTTCAGGACACATCAGTAGCGATTTGAAAACTCCCGCGTTGCGCCGCTGTGGTGTGTGCGACTTTGTTACAGAAACAGCGAAAAGAATAAAATTGTGAAAAGGATGCAGGGGAGCCGGGATAATGGCTTAGTTTTTGACACCAAATTGAAGTTGCGTTTAACGGAAACGTTCTGGCGCTGTTTCGCTGCTGTCAATGAACGATTTGAATTCCTCGAAAATACCAAGAAAAGTAAAAAATAAGTGAAGTGCATTCTGTGCTTTTGCTCCAGGACAAGTTCTTAAGGGAGCGTTGACCGCTGTTAAAAGACACAACCTCCCTTATGTCGTACAAAAGAAAGCCACCGGGAACTGATACGCAACCAGAACTTCTATATACAACTTGCGAACAAGGCAACATAATTGTGGAAGGGGTTCATCGCAGGAGATTTCTCTGGTTCATCACAAGGTTTCTTCGGGCGTTTTGTCGCTCGGGAGTCCGTGTGTTCTGGAAGATAATCAAACAGCAGCAGTAGCTTTGTCCGCTAGTAAGAGACAGGAAGTCGCCATAAGCGGCTTCCCTTACTCCTCTGCGTCCGCTCTCTAATGATCTTCTAGTTGCCCCTACGAGCGAAAGGAGCGACAGCAGTAAGATTGTTGTTCTTCTGTTTTTTTTCTTTCCTGAATGTCCTTCTCAGAGCTTTGTCCGGCTCGTTAGAGTCGCCCTTAGATGCGACTTATCCGTTTGCCCCATCGGTTCATATAACCCCGCGCTTTGCTGACGTATGCCAGCATGAGGGATTTTAAAAGCCAAGGAAAATTTCGTTGCACTTAATCCGGGCATTCTTGAAAAGACTAAAATGCCGAAACAAGCCACATTTCGCGAGAAAATTAAGAAAAAGAAAACACCCGCACGAACTTCTCGAACGAACTGTTTCTGTCAAAATGTTGGCCTGTAAGCTTCGTAAATCGGTTAACTTTCTTATGCGGCCTCAGCGAGTAAACCCGTCTGCCTGTTTATAACGTTTTATATGTCACGCTGTGGGCGCGCAAGAAGGTGCTGTATTTGTAAATGTAAATGTAGAGGCTATTTGGTTAAACCGAAAATGCTGGGTATTGAGATTCGAGCCTGTGACATTTCGGTTCGAATGCTGTCATGTTACTACCGTTTCGTTCTCACAGGCGACCCAAAAAGAGGTCCTCGTCTGGGGAAAACCTTATTGCATTTGCTTCTAGCGCTCTCAAAAAGAAGAAAATTCTTATGCAAGCCATAGTTCCTAAAACGAACAAGGAAAAAAATACCCGCACGACTTTCTTTAAACGATCTGTTTCTGTCTTTATGTCACAATCGGGGTCTGTCGTGCCGTTTTTTTTTTTTGTTTGTTTCATCTTCCGTTTTTAAATGCACAACTTTTCAGTGCCGTTGAATTTGGGAAAAGACAGAAACGAAGAAAATACCACCCGCGCGACTTCCTTGAATGACTCGTTTTTGTCATATCATGGTCTGTCGGGCGTTTTTTTTGTTTCATCCTAATTTCCTGGAGGCACTGCGTTTCTGTGCCGTTTTTTGTGCGAGTTGACGAAAGCAGCCTCGGGCTGAACCCCAACGCCTCTGCAGCGTTACGTTACCACTCGCATGCGACCGTTCTTGCGACAGAACGAACCTTCCTTTTTATTTTTTTTTTCTCAAAAAGCGCGGGCTTTTCAAACTACCCGGAAGCAGTCGCAGCGACCCCCGTGCCACCCCGACGGCAATTTCCCTTTTGCTCAAGCGCTTTCGAGCCGCTTTCTTCCTCGCGAGGATCATTTTGCTGCGCGGACTCGCATTAAGTATACGTGACCACCCATGCACGGTAACGAATGAACGAGTGGGTGGTCAGCGAGAGTCGACGGGTGGTCGCCAGCTGTGACCACCCACAGTGCCCATCCCCAAACCACTCTCGCCCGGGGAGTTTGCTTGGTTAGCGTTAATGGTCTTTTTCTCCTCGCACATTTGAAGCTCGTTGGTGGCGGCACTGTGCGCATGCGCCGTCCGTACGCTCTTGTTTCTCATCCTGACCGGGCACTCTCTGCGCTGTTCTGAGAATGCCGACGACCTCTTCTAATTTAGAAATCCCAACTAAAATAGCACGTCGGGCCTCTCTCTGCCCGCAACACGTCGATTTTATTTGTGAAGTTTCGGTTACTGTCGAACTTGACCAGGGGCGTTGCTGTCTTCTCAGCAATCGAGAAATCACCTCCGGCAATTAGCGAGTAACCCGAAACTCAGCCTGGTTAGCGCCACTCCCTTGTTCCCCTCTCTCCCCCCTCCGTTCTCTCTCTCTCTCTCTCTCTCTCTCTCTCTCTCTCTCTCTCTCTCTCTCTTTCTCTCTCTCTCTCTCTCTCGCTCCTCTGTCTCGTCTTCGGCCTCGCTCTTAATTATATGGCTAGGTATGACCGCGTCCGACGTGTTCTTCGTGCGTGTTGGACCGGGATACTTTTGGGGGGCTTGGCACGTCGGGGCTCGTTAATGTTCTTATTTGAAGTCTCCGAAGGCGGCTCTGGACACGGCGTCGTGCCATTCGATGGTGTAGCTAATCGTACCCGCTTGGAATCCCCATCATTTTGTCCGATCTCGTATACTGAAGTTTAAATTAAAGGGGGAAAAAAATTAACACTCTTGTGGTCGCCTTCCCGCTAATTGCAGCGTCTGAGACATTTCTTCAGCATGTTCCGAAAATAACAGAGGCGGGTTGCTCTCTTCCGCGCGTAATCAGTGGATAACGAAGATTAAGAGGGCTGGGTTTCTTCTTTCGTTGCTGCCTTGACATGTCGTTTTCGCCTCGCTTCCCGCGTGATAAGTTTGATGTGTGCGCGAGCTGAATTAAATCGCGTTTCTTTACACTGCGTTGGTATACTAGGCTGCGTGTTGCTTATCAAGTACAGGTATCGGGGGGAAAAAAAAAGTTTTCACTACTCCGACTGTAACTTACCTGCAACATGCCTTGGAAGGTAAAAAGAAAAGAGACAACCCTCAGCTTTGCCGAGAAACAAAATTGTGCATTTATTTGGCGGTTTTGTTTAAATATACCGCGACCAGTCGGTTGTATGAAAGGGCCAAAGAGGCGCAGAAGTGAACTGCGCCGATTTTTACCGAAACTAGTGACTGAAAATTTAGCTCACTACTGAAATAGCGTGGCCTCTACCCCCTGCTTCCGAAGGAAACTCGTGGCTACTGGCCTGATTTTCAGTTTGTTGCGTGCCTCTAATAATGAAGCGGTAGTGCAAACAACTGTTCGACACCTGTAGTTAGAGGGGGACTCTTCGAAAGGTTCGAAATTTACAGACGCAAAAACGTATGAAGGGGCAAGAAAAATGTCGCGAAAGCTGCACAGTGACGCAGTACGAGCACTGTTGTACTTAGGGAAGGCCAGAGGAGTTAGCTGTGCGTTTGAGAATACACCGAACATTTGTCCTTGCTGTGAATTCTCAGTAAAAAAAAAAATTGTAAATTTTAACATCCCTCCACTAAAAAAGTTGAGAAAAGCGTGAAAGCTAAAAGTGCATCCAACCTTCGTTGAAAGGGCGTCCAATCGACCGTAAACCTTCGAGTGCCCAAATCGGGAACGAAGAATGAACCCATGCTACTATCTTTCGTGCCCAAAGTTCGAATTCAAATTCAAATTTTAGTCATTTATTTATTTACACTTCACGTTGCAAGGAGTGTGGTCAAAAAGCCAGCACAGGCGCTGGCTTGACGAGGACCCTAACCCCGTGTACACACGTCGACGGCAGCGCAGCACTGCCGTTGTCTAATTACGAAGCAAGTGTCATTGTTAAAAAAAAGAAAAGAACAGAAATAAGTCGAACCTCAGTCGACCAACCGTGCGAAAAGAAAAAACATGAAAAAAATGAAAGGAAAAAAATGAACAGAAAAGCATACACATGCCAGTATCATGCGAAACAAATATGCACTTATTTAATCCAGAGAATTTACAACTTGCGCCATGATACAACATAAAAACAACATGAATGAAAGTACAGATACACGCATGCACATTTAGCAGAAACCAAATAACATTGTATTGCTTCCACGATTTAAGCAGTTTCGGCTGTATTTACATAGGTATAGGTATAGTAAACGCATATACACGATCTTGTATAAGAGTGGTTCAATCGATCGTGTATTGTCATGTGCTTCCTATTTTCGCGATTTTGAGAACGTTTTGACCAATGTACCCGGTTTCACGCCCCCGGTGTGTAAGCTTATCAGACGGATCTAAACGGGTTATAAATGTTTAGTTTTTTCATGACGATCGGCCATTCATGAAAGCGTTTTCCTTTTTAGCGATTTTGATTTTAATCTGATTGACGCATTTGTTGGCCCGGGATTCACGTTACGCGCCTGTGTCCAAGATCTTATCAGACTTTTTGGTCCCCCAGCCGCTCTATGGGAAATAAGCGAAAAAGGACGCCATCGGCCCACTTCCGAGGGGAAAGGATTCGCTTTCAGAAACACCTTCAGTGAAGGGCGAGTGTTCTGACTGTATTGTTTAACGATTAGCCTCGACGGGCATGTGAACGCTTAGCTATGATAGATTACCGACGAAAAAGCCATATCGTGATCTGTGGACGTAAAATCACGGCTTGTCACGCAGTTCGGTTGGCTGAGACGTGAAATGACGTCATTCTTGAAAGTTATTAGGACAGTTGCGGCAACAGTCTGAACCGGCCTTAGACGCCGTCTGTAGGAACGAAGAGGACGTTGATATGCGCGGCCAACTAGAGTAGGCGCCGATTCATTGATGAGTGTGGGAGCGGAGGTGCGATATCTCTCTGCCTATTTTCGCCGGCGTTTACTGTTCGATAACGAGCACGGCGGTTGCGTGCTTGCTCACTCTCCCGATGTAGGCGATAAGCCGGTCACTTCGCATTGGTTCGCGTGTACGTGTGTCCGGTTGCCGCCAGTGCCTGTTGACGAGGGAGGGATCCCGAGGCCGTCGTACAAGTGGTTACTAGCACTGGGAAGACTGCGGGCTACGTTATGAGCTAGTCTATATCGCATTCTACTTTTTGCTCTCGCAGTACTGCAGCAGTTTGTATCGCAGCTGTAGCAGCCTTCTAGCTTGGGCTTGTCACACAGACGAGCTTAGCTGTGTTGTCTCGAACGCTTAGCTCCTGCATGATCTTTCTGTTCCTTCTGTCAAGAACAAAGGGATACGTAAACTTCTGTTGATAAGCCCCAAAGTCAATTTTTGTGCCTATAAATAACACATAAGAAAGGACTTTACGGTTATTTTAGCTCTCGGCAAAGTTGGTACCAGTGGAATAATACAGTAGCTATTTTTCTCTCCCACTTCCCTTCCTCCCTCCCTCCCTCTCTCTCTCTCTCTCCTCTCTCTACTCATCTCTCTCTCTCTCTCTCTCTCTCTCTCTAATATAATTAGATATATTATATAGAATATATATATATATATATATATATATATATATATATATGTATATATTGTAGCGAGAATAATGTACACACGAGACCATCAGGGTAGGTGCCGCGCGCAGGCGTCCTGGAAAAGTCGTCCAATCTACCCGTGAGGGCATGCGTTCACGCCTGTGTCAGCGGAAGCAGAAGCCCCTCAGGAGACGCTTTTGCGCCTGATATCGGCCACCATCTTGACGCTCAGATCTACGCTCGCTTCACCTCTCGCCGGTAAATAAGTCCTCTAAGCCTGAGCCTCGACTATCTCCCTCACAAGTGGTGGAGGTCAAGGGTTTCGATTCCACCCCGGAGCTTCGCAACCGGACGCTGTCCACAATGTCCCACGAGTCAATTTAGTCTCCCGCTGCGGCGCAGGGCGCACCCGTGATCTGCTCTGGCTCGTTGCGACAGCGGGACCCCGCTAGGTTCAGCGGCCTGGACGACAGTGATGTCGAAGACTGGCTGTCATCCTATACGTACGCGCGAGTACGCGCAATCACTGGGACAATAAAGCTGAAGTGTATAACGTCGGCTTCTACCTTGACGAGCTAGCCAAGCTTTGGTATGGCAATAATTCACCGGGCATTACTACCAGGTCTGCCTTCCGCACCTGCTTTGCTGGCCGCCCTGCTGTCACGCAAGCTCCGCGCGGAGCAACGACTGCGTGTGCGAAGCCACAAAGCTGGTGAAACGTTTACCAGCTATATTGAAGACGTGATTGACTTGCGTAAGCGCGTCGACCCTTCGGTGAGGGAAGCCGACAAGGTCAAGCACATACTAAAAGGAGTAGACGATGACGCCTTTCAAATGCTTCTGACCAAGGACCCACAGACGATTTCTGACGTCGTGAATTTGTGCCAAAGCTTTGACGAGTTGCGAAGGCAGCGGTCTCTCACCCGACAAGCTTGCGGTCAGGCCGAACCTCTGTCGAGTTTGGCACTTGTAAGGGAGATAGTCGGAGGCTCACGTAGAGGCTTAGAGGACGTATTTACTGGCGGGAGGTGAAGCGAGCGTAGACCTGAGCGTCCAGACGGTGGCCGATATCAGGCGCGGTGCTTCGGTCTTCCGCTGACACAGGCGTGAACGGGTAGATTTGACGCTAACCTATGCTTCAGAACTTGTTCAAAACTTGAACAAATAAGCCCCGTGCACTAGCCGCTGAGCTATCAAGTGGGATTTCAGACAAAAAAAAAAACGCAAGCTTTTCGTCGTTATGCATTCTGCAGAACGTTCCCCTCTGGGCACTTCGCGACTGCAAGTATTGACAAATGCTGAGAGACCGAAACTCCGAAACGCTAATCGTTCAATGAGCGTCCGTGACCCGCTTTTTAGGGGCTGTTTTTTTTTTTTTTCTCTCTTCGTCTTCCTTCCGGCCTTGTGTCGAAAATTTGCTCGAATCGAATGGGGCCGCTCGGTATTTTACATCATTTCCCCGGGGTTTTGCGTCTTCCCACGGCGCACGCTCGCAAAGCGGCTTCATTGCGCCAGCATCCCCATAAATCCCCGAAAAGTCGGAGAAAAATGTTCCCGTTTATGCAACCCATCCGAGCTGTCACAGCCGACGCGTCTTATCGGGGTCATCTCGTCATCCCGAGAGCCGTGGAGAGAGAGAGAGGGAGAGAGATTCTGGCAGGCGTGGAAGTCGGACACACGCAATGTCCTTCAGCCGTCGTACGGATTTATACATGCGCGGCGAGAGAAGTTTTTCCGTCGCTGGATGTAGACCCCCCGGCGGCGCGCAAGCTTTTCGAAGACGCGCCTCCCGTCTCCGTCTTCGGCTGGCACATCAGATGAACTGTGCTCGGGAGGACCTTGTCGTGTCTCTTCTCCGTTAACACCGCTCCCGTGTCCCCTTTCCGTGGGCGTTTTTTCTGAGCGGCGTTCTCTCCCGCAGCCACGAGGCGTTTGGTTTAGACGTGCGTTAGGCGGAGGAAGCTCTTTGTTTATGCGGCCGCAATGCGGCGTGACTGATTGCCGGGCGTGTGTGGTAGTGCGCCGGTGCCGTGTCTTCTTGGTCCTTATTTTTTGAGCCGAGGCGACGCACGCCGTGAAATTGCGGTTTATTCGCTCAGCAGGCGAACTCGTTGATGGTGTTCGGAGCGTTCACTGGAGCGCCGGAGGCGCTGCCGTACGCGAGCTTATGTTGTACGTCAAGGGATTGCCATACGCCGTTTACATAATCCGTAAACCTCGGATTAGCCCTGTACACTAAAGTAGCTTGATTGGCAGGTTTCATGTCACTGGTGACATTTTCAGGCGCCAGGTGTTAATGACCGCGTTCCACTAGATCAGGATGGGCTGTTGTTGCCGGAGGCTGTCGCCGTTGTCATCACGAGGTGTGCAGGCGGCCTCGCAAGGGGATTGGCCAATAAGTTCGGGAATTCTAAATTATAGTGGAAGTGACGGGTCCTCACTAAAAAATGGCCAGGGAGCCAGGAAAGATGAAGTTATGAAGAATTCCAGAAAGCCCATTCTACATGATGCGAATTCACCTGCGAATTCGCAGCTGCTCGTGCGGCAAAACGACCCATTTTCGTAGCTTCCGCAGCAACGAATATAGATCTGTTTGCCGCACGAGTGGCGCCGAAGCTGCGAATTCGAAGGTAAAGAGAGAGAGAAAAGGTAAAGGAAAGGCAGGAATGTTAACCAGGCTACGGCCTAGTATGCTATCCTGCACGGGGGAAAGGGGAACAAAAGAAAAAAGAGGAAAATAGAAAAAGAAGGGGAAAGGTACAGACATAGCGTAGAGTGGTGTGCCTGTAGCGGTAGGACACTATAGACAAACAAGTTCAGTGAGTTCACAGCAGTCTTTTGTGCTACAGTCTTTTGTGCAATTCCGTCGTTTTTAGAAAACACAGGAGCGCTTTTGTCGCCTTGTCCGCAGACGACAGGAGAAGGCCAGTGGCCCAGGATTGTCTCCTCAGAGAACGGGCGCCGAGAGTCTAACTTTCGTAGAGTCGCAGAGAGTTGGCTTCGTTCCGATGAAAACCGTGGACACTCGCATAGGACATGTCGTATGATATGTGGTGTGTCACAGACTTCGCACGCCTCACTGGCTGCCATTCCAATCAAATAGGAGTAAGCATTTGTGAACGCGACTCCAAGCCAGAGACGACAAAGAATGGTTGCATCGGGTCGTGAGAAGGGGGCGCTGAAGATGGGGGTCCAGGGCATGGATACAAGCGCTCGTGAACTCTTGGGTGGTCCATTTGGATAGCGTGGTCTTCCGAGCAAGTTTTCGGAGAGTCCTAGCGACGTCCATCCTGGATAACGGGAATGGATATGGTCACCGTTTTTTGGTGTGCCAAGCGGAAGGCAGCGTCCGCACTTTCGTTTCCGACAATGCCGCAATGACTGGGAAGCCAATGAAAGGCAATGTCATGACCCGGTTAGATGGCACGGTCGTACAATAGTCTTATCTCGGCCAGCAGCTGTTCATGAGGTCCACGGCACAGAGCTGACTGGAGCGATTGAAGCTTCGCACCATGTCGAACGGGCCGAAGGCTGCTTACGCCGGGAGTGTTTTGTCCCCGCAGGGGATTGGCAAATGAGCCAGGAAGGGTGAATGTATACCGGAAGGGACATGTCTTGGCAGGGAATCGGGCAGGAAGACATGTCCTCGCTAAAGGGTTCGCACAGAACCCAGGAAGTGTGAATTTACGTCGGATGAGTCACCTCGCCCGAGCGCAGTCAGCAGCAGTGACCTGGAGCTGGGACTGTCGTCGCCGCGATGTTAATGGCGAATAGGCGATGCATGGAGGCGTTATTGGGAACGGGCGATAGGACTCACGATCGCCACCGTAATCCTATCACATGACGTAGTACACCCGTGAAAGCATCGTGTGAGAGCATGGCTTCATTTGGGAAATCATTATCTGTGGCGCTGAACTTTCGCAACCACTTTTCTTTTCTTTCTTTTCTGGTTTTAATAACTTTCACGTTGAAATCTTAACCATCAAGAGGATCCAAAGGGTTGCCGGTCATAGCACTGTAATGTTAGCGCGGAGGCTTGCAGCCTATGCAGGAGGCGTTCTCTCTCTCTCTCTCTCTCTCTCTCTCTCTCTCTCTCTCTCTCTCTCTCTCTCCTCTCTCTCTCTCTCTCTCTCTCTCTCTCTCTCGTTAGCGTGGGGGGGGGGAATAGATCTCGCGGTATCTTTATTGTCTATAACAACACCGCGTCGTCGGGCCTGCAAGAGCAGCACGTCTATTGCCCAATCCTTGTTTTCACAACGGTTTTGAAATTAAAAGGAATGAAAAAATAAAAATACAAAAACATTGCAAACATCACAGTGTCTGGCTGAAGTCGTAGCCGCAGCCTCCTGTACGTACACCATCTCGTTATTTTGTCGTTTAAGTTCTTACTTTGCAGCTGTTCTTCTAATCTCCCGTAAGGCCGCATAATTACTTGCTGATCCTCTTACGTCATTTCTTTTTTTCGGCTGGGCGGAGAGTTCTTAAATCTAGTCTAGGCGACATGCACGTAATCAGTCAGGGGCCATAGGCATAGCAGGAGCCGGATCAAGTGTTTCCGAAGTTTCATTCGGTCTGACGTTGCCTCGTGGCGAACTGACCCCTTCGATGTCGAGCTAATGAGAAGGGGAGAAATAAAGGTTAGAAAAGGGGTGGATATATTTGCAAGATGAAAGTCGGCGAAAGGTGGAGTGTCTAATTAAGGCACGCCTGAAATCAGGAGCAGAAAGGTCCTTATTCCCTTAAGACGGACGACCAACGTTCTTTCCTTTTCTTATCTTTATTTTTCTTTTCTCCTTTCTTTGTGACCTATTAGCTCGCCCGACAGTACACTTCTTTCTTCGTACCCTTTTTAATTCTTTTTCTTCTCATTTTTCTTTCCTCTCTCTCTCTCTCTCTCTCCCTATATATATATATATATATATATATAAGGTAAGTACAGGCAGAAACATACAAGAAAAACAATAACGTAATAAAATTTTACTGACGTTTCAGGAATACTTTCTGTCTTCAAGAAAGGAAGTCCTCTTCCTGAAATGTCAGTCCTGGAACTTTCTTTAAATGTTTTTCGCGTGTGTCTGTGTCTTCTAAGTACCTTATTTTCTCGCGCTCCGTGTGAGTTTTAGGTTCCCGGACTCTCTCTCTCTCTCTCTCTCTCTCTCTCCTCTATAGATATATATATATATATATATATATATTATATATATATATATATATATATTATATATATTATATATAATATTAAAGGGGAATAGCAGTCACAATGGTAGTTGATATGGGGGTTTATTAAGGCGTAGCGTAAGGCAACGGGCCGAGCGTAGGTCCAGCCGGTATGAGCTCGTGAGCGTGAACGTCCGAGTCGGCCTTCGTCGTCTTCATGATATCCTCAGGGCATACCGATTGGGCAAATGGCGCTTCGGCCTCTAATATTGTTGTGCAGCGTTAACTCTTCTCGTTACTATATATATATATATATATATATATCCCTTTTTTTGTGACGTAGCCCATGACACATCGATGCGAGTTTGCCCGCGTTCACTGGTTATCCTTCGTGTACCGTACAGCCAGGTGCGTTTCGAGGTAAAACATGTGTTCGGGGTCTCCCTCCCGTTTATCGGGCGTGCTCGGACGGAGCCAGCTGTCTTCTTACCTTGGGTACTTTCTCTCCAACTTTTTTATTTACTTCTTGATTTTTTATTCTGCTCTCTTCAAATGAGCACGGTGTTGGTGTGTTGTTAATCGCGTCGGCAGCGCGTTCGTTTGCCAAACGCGCGCGCGCCGGCCAGGTGTTCTGATTGACCTTCGATTCCTCCGCCGATAGCCGTTCATAGGTAGGAGGATCCAGTGCATAGACGAGGAAGGGGCCAGACTGGAGCTGCGATTTTCGTTGTAGGGGGAATTTTGGTTCGTGATGCCTCGTAATTTATGCGTCCAATTGCCATGGAGTATTTCGGCTAGCCCTTTCAGATAAGCGGGTTACTATAATAATAATTACGGTTATAATCCTAGATTCTAAGGACGCCATTATCCAATGCGGGCGATAGATCTTTACTATGTCGGCATAGCCCCCCCCCCCCCTCAAAAAAAAAGGGGGGGGGGGGAAGAGTCGCCGCAGTGTTTGTGGTACGCGCTGGTAAATTGCGCGCTTACGTTTGATGGCCGATGCCGGGTCACATCTTTCGCATTGCGCGCGCTTTAACTGACTGGGTAAAATATTTCAACTGACGCTTCAACTCGTCACTCTGAGCGATCGGCACGAGAGGTGTTATTCCTCTCATATACTCTTTGTGCGTAGACAAAACTGCGCGCTTGAAGTATTTCAAGGTTAGCGTAATGCGTACCAGCATTTATAGTTTTCTTTGTTCAAAGCCAGCCGCGATTTCAGGAACGCCGAGTCCGGCACTAAGAAAGGAGCCACGTCATTAATCACTTCCAAGGTTAACGCAAGTTAGGTTTGTCAATTGATATGCTAACATGTTGTTCGGCCCAGTAGTTTGCACGGCTATAACCCGGTCGAGTTGACCGTGCGATGAAACACGAAAATACCGGCGTACGTGTCGCAAGACTCGTATACCGAGTTCCTTTGCTTTTTTAAGCCAGGCTTACTAGTAACCCAAGGGTAGGAGTATGAGTGCCAGACGTTGATGTAACCCAAGAAGACAGATTTATCTTCCCGTCACGCTCTGCCAGTATCGAAGGCGACGTTCGGCGAGACTCCGTGAAAAGAAAATAAATAAAAAGTGTATAGGGCCGTCTCTAGGGCGTGCCGTCGCTATGCGTGGTCGTGTGCGTTGGGCCATTAAGTCGCGTCGTCACGACGCAAGGCACGTTACGCAATCGCGTTTTTGTAAGCTGCGTGACATGAAGGTGCGTCAGGAAGGGGTATTCTCGAAAAGCAGGGAGGTCCGAAAGAAGCCGAGGATAAAGCCTGGTCTGCCGTCGAGGATGCATACCGTGTGCACTGGTGAGGTTTGGAAACACCGTTGACGACAATGTATTATAGGCAGGCGGGACACGGGCTACTAATACAGCGCGCCGCGGGCTGGCTATACGTATGTTGGAGCCCTTGATCGATGCGATTGATTGCAATGTTCGTAGCCCGTGTGCTGTACGTTATATCCCATGGCGGCTGTACCTTGCTTCACTTATACACTCCTACGGTTACCCAGACGTGCGCTCGCGTTACGAAACACCGTCCGGAAAGAAGATAGATGTGCATTCGTGTGCATTGTATGATTAAAACACACGTTGCCCCCGATGCGTGTAGCATTCGGGACCTCTTGATCAGTTTCTGTTATCCGATGGCTCAATGTCGAGGTGGTTACTCTGCTTTGTGTGGTAATGGTTGGATGTTCGTCTCCCGTCGGCGACTGTTGCGTTGCTAAGGCGGAATGCAGAAACGCATTCAGAGTGCGCTGAGGAACCGCGGGTGGGTCGTACATAATTAGGGGTCTCTTGCTGCATTGAAGGTCATGCGACGTATTCCTTTTCTATTTTCTTGCGGTGAGCAGATTCGTAGCATGGCTAAATAAATTAATAGCGCTAAAAAGGGGGACAAGGACGAAGTGATAAGGACACACACACACACGCGGCCTGATTGTTTTACCCTCCGCAGCGCTACGAAGTACAGTCACGAATCAACTCGCCTAATATGAACGAACTTATATAGGTCGAGTGGATTGACACTTTTCCCTGACATCGTGGTCTCAACGCCCGCCTACTGTTTGCAGCCGGCTTCTGTGAACCGGAACGCAAAGCCGGATTTCGTTTTTCGTCAAGTTTATGGCCAGCAGGACTCGGAAGGAGGCAGGCTGTAAAAATCGGTGGTGATGTAAGATCTAGAAAGCGCTGTTCGTTTCTGTCGTAGCTTTGGGCCCACTCCTACATTGGCCCCATGGCCTGAAGTATTGTGTAACTAGTACAATAAACAAATGGCGCAATTTGCTAAGAAAGGAGTTTCAGGGAGAGAGGACCAGAACGGAGGAGGCGAATAGTGCAGCGGCCGAAGCTCGGCTACACGGCCCGTAATGAGCAGCGCCCGAATGGGTCGAGCAGTTAGGCGAACAGGTAAGGCCAGACGCTGCGCTCAGAGAGAGGAAAGAAGCCGTTGCGGGAAAAGTAAGCAAAAGCAAGCATAGCTGGGACGAGCGCCGAGCTGGTTTAGCCAGACGTGCGTCATCATCGCAGTCAATGACTGCGCCGTTTAAAACAGACAAATGCGTCCCCGTAGGAGGCAGGCGGCCGCCGGAGCCTTTGAGGTCTTGCTCGCAACGGGGCGAACACAGTCAGACTGGCGTCGTACTCCCACGCCTCGTGTAGCACGTATCAGTATGCCAGTCTCGCGTATCCTGCCGTCTTTGTTGTTGCTTTGCCGGTTGGGCCTGGGTTCGGCGGGCGGCGACGGAAGCCGACGTCTGCTGGTCGTGGCGGGGGTGAATGCTCTCTGCGTTGCCGCTGCTTCACGCGCGCGTTGAGAGGGAAACAGGTGAATGCCGCTGCTGGAAACAGGTGAAAGCGTCGGCGTCACCGCCCGTCGCAGGATGAGGGACACGTTCAAACTTAGAAGTTTCGTGATTGATTGATTGATTGATTGATTGATTGATTGATTGATTGATTGATTGATTGATTGATTGATTGATTGATTGTAAGGTTTAACGCGCCGGCGCAACGCAGCCGATGAGGCGCGCCGTAGTGGAAGACTCCCGATTAATTTTTACCACCCGGGGATCTTTAACGTGCGCCAAAATCTCGTGCACACTTCGGAGTTTCTGCTTCTTCTCATCGTTTTCCTCCTCGTGCAAGCGGGTTGGCTGTTAGGGTCTTAGTTTCAGTTTATTATTCGAAACAAAATGTACAGCGCGTGGAAAACGATATACAAAAAAAAGGGGTTAGCACTGTAATTGGTAGTAAAGTTTAATGAGTAGTAGAAGAAAAATTCTGAGCAGCAGCGAACGTTATGAAGGCTGTGTTTCTGGCCACTCGCGCCACCGTACTTCTACTCTTCCGGTTAGGTGATAGCCGGAGACACGGTGCACTAAGCGACGGAGCTCTCGCACCGGCAGCAGCAAAAAGCAGCGGCAGCAGACACGCCGGCGGGCGGAGAGTTGCCTGCTCGCATCGCGCGACATGTGCGCGGCTTGCGTTTCGGGTTGCCTGCCGTTCCTGTCGCGCGCCCAGACGCGTACGAGACGCAGCTGTGCGTGTTTGGCGGCTGCCCGTCGCGGCACGTCTGGCGGCATCGTCGTGTTACACAAGATCCCCTCCCCGTATGCATACGAGGCTCCGCCTTCCAAGGATTTGATACTTTGTTAGGACTGACTCAGCTTATGTCTGCTATGGCTCCCGGGAGACGTGCTTCCGTCAGCACTCGTAGGTAACTCACGACGCGTCATCATCATAATCATCATCATAATCATAATAAGCGTCATGGCCGTTTCCTAATTTTCGCGAGGAAGCAGACCGGCTGCTTGGACGCGTTTGAGAAGGGCTGGGAGGCACTGCTGCTGTTTTTCTACCGCTAGGAGCACAGTCCCGCTTCTCGTAGCACAGAAAGGCGGGCTCATGCTGACATATGGCAGTAGTAGTATAGTGCACTGTAGCAGTAGGAATGGCGTGACATCGTACCCCCCTACCCCTCCACCCTTCCCGGAAATTGAGTACGTAATCCCTGTTCTGAGTAAGGGGCAGTGATGCGTGGTGAATACCCCCTCAACATCTTCCTGCATCCTCCTCTACGTCTTCCTTCCACTGTTACGACCCCTCGCTTTTCCGCGACCATCAGAGAATTTCGAACGAGTCTTCCGTGCGAACACTTCGAGTCGCCAATACGGAGTGCGCGTCTTCGCCCCTGTACATCGGCCTCTACTCCCTTAGCGAGCCGTCTTCGAAGACTTCCACGACCGCAAGATTGGCAGGAGGGCGCCGGTAGGCAAGGCTCGACGTTCAACGACACTACCCCTCAGCTCGAAGGGCGCTCCTTCAGGTGTACTCCCGTCTGTTTCTTTTGTTTTTATCTCTTTCTCTCTCTCCTTTTTCCGTCTTCTCGTCGTTTCCGTTTTCACGTGGGAGGGATTCTTGGTAAGGGCGATGACGTTCGCCTGCTGCTGCTGCTGCTGCTGCTGTTGCTGTTGCCCCTTTAACGCCAAACTCCTTCCTCCCCATGTTTGCGTTTGGTTGTCGTCGTCATAGCGCGCAGGCTTCCTGTCGTCTCTCTCCGCCGGAGTCCCCCGTCTGACAGGTTCCGGAATAGAGCCAGGTCGGTGGTCGGCGCCGCCACCCGCCCGAGCGTCGGTGCTTCGTCAAAACACATCACTGTCGCGCCGGCTTCCTGAGACGCCCGAGAACTGACGGTGGAGCGTGTCGACGGAGTGGCGCTGTCGCTTCTGGGCGTTTCGCGCGTGGCGTATACGCATGAATGGGAAACGGGTTGGTTACTTCGCGCTAGGTGGTTTCTGGGTAAGGTACGGGCCAATAACAGGTGGTACTGCGCCAAGTTCAGTCCGGTTGATCGGGAGGCAAAGAATGGACCACGGCATCGCGATACAGGAACGGCTGGAGGCACAGAGGAGAAGGCTTTGTCATGGTGGTGGTTATGGGTGGTTCCAGTGAATGGCGCGTACCCACTCAGGGGGATTGGCCAGGAAATGGGCGCTTTACCGAATTTTGTAGGGAAAGAAAAATATTTAAATATTAGAATGGATTAGCAGTAGATGACTATAGAAATAAAAGTAAGGAGATCATAGAACTAAATAATAAAAAAATAAAAACGAGCACCGTTTAATGAAAATTGGAAGTAAAAACACGACGAAAGAAAGTGGTACAGACGAAGCAGTCAGCTAGGCGCGTATATACTTGCAGTGAACACAGGCAAGCTGGTAATGATGATGGTTATGATGCTGGGTATGATCGTGATGACGATACGCCAACTTACTAAGAAAAAAAAAGTGATAGAACTGGAGTCTTTGGGGGTCAGCACTCTTAAAAAAAAGGGTTGTGGCATTCACTAAAGGAACACTAACAAGTTACTTGTCCCAATATACATTAGGTGCGTAGTAACTGGAGGCAGTAAATGCGGCACTAGTCAGGATTACTAACTAAAGCAGGCAGGAAGCACAGTGGTAACACCCTTCTGAGTATACATGCGTTTACTAACTGGCCATGCATAACCTAGTCATAAGCATGACCTTAATCGAGTGTATACTACTTCCTACACCCAGTTAATTTCCTAACCATGCAGTTGCTAGTGGCAGAGCGTACGTACCTTACCGCGGGGTAGTAAGGTTCGTAAGGATTTAGCAAATAGGGCCGTTACTACCCTTTCACGACCTTCTTTGTTATTAAGAGTGAGCAGCATAGGATCATCGGAGCCGTCGTAGCCGGGTTATGGTAACCTGGGCGGGCCCTTCTCATCCTGTCCTTTGCAGGAGTGTTGTGGACGCAATGCACTGGTGCATTCTTTTTGGTGGTGGTTTACGCGTTCTTGACATCCTCGGCTAAGCAACCTGTACAAGGGGACAGTGTAACCGTGCTCTTAATTGATCGACATCGCTGAAACGGACACGCGGTGTTTTGCCTAGCGGTGTTTCCTCAGAACTCAGCGGCTGACTGCCACGGCGTATTGCCCGCTTTACACCCTAAAATGTCACAGGCGCCAGAAAAATGCTATTCTGTAGAGAGCAAGCTACACTTCGCTCCTCTTTAGAAGACGCCGGTTGAGCCTCTTGCGGTGTTTGCGCGAACTTGCTTCGACTCCCCCATGGCCTCCGCGATCGGCCACGGGCTCCCCCCTCGTCGTTCGTGGAAATGTGGTACACATAAATGAAATAGCTGGTATGACGTAGGTACAAGACGCATGTCTTGTATTCGCGCATTGAACCCCCATGTGCGTCTCGTGCATCGTCCCAGCAGTCGTTAACTGCCCAGGTCACAGCTCATCGCTCCTTCAGCACTGTTTCTGAACTTCCACGCCACGGAATTTACTGCTGAGCTTCGTGCGACCTCAGTAAGCCATTTGCTTTTCGACGTTAGGTGCACTAGGCGGGTTAACATGGGTAGGCTGTACTACGCGGGAGCATTGCCAGTGTCAACCTAAGTTGGGGACGCAGCGCGCTAAGCTATCGAAAATGCGCGCGCAACCGAGTTAAATTGTTCGTCTCTCCGATTCGTCATTTTGAGCTGCCCAGAATTACACCGGGGCAGCTCCGTACTTTTTATTGCCCGTGGAATTTATATTCCGAGAGCAGTCCTGGGCTGCTCACGAGCCCCCAAGGACTGTCCTGCACAGGCAAGTAAAAGAGGCCGTGTATCGCATCTGTCACGCGGAACGGACTGCAGCGTTCGAAGCTGGTTGCAGCGTTCGAAGCTGGTTCATCAGCGCGCACACATAGTCCTCCGAGTCCCTTGTCTCTGACAGTGAGGCCTTCGGCGGTGACTGCGTGTACCGATAGGACCGTAAAGGCAGCAGCAGCAGCAGTCTCTTCTTTTTCTTCACTGCCCCCTCCTCGGGCTGGATCGAGTGTCGTCGACTGCGGAGACAAAAGGCCCGACGATCGGCATTGTCTTTCACTCCTCCATCAGCGTTTCATGTCACGTTCGGCACCGGCGCGCACAAGGCCGAATAACAGGCCCGCTGGTGAGCCTGCTACTGCCTCGTCTCTCGCGTTGTCCCTGCTCTGGTGTAGATAGGGATTCCTTCCTCCTCGGCTCTCTCATTCGTCTCTTCTCGCGTCTGTACAAACTGTGCACCCCGGGTGGATCGACGAGCGTGACTTGTCTTCTGCCGTGTCGTTGGCTCGTTAGGAGGGCGGAGCCATTCTCGGTGTCGTCGGACCGGAGTTCGAAGCAGCAGCCGTAGGAGCCGCATTTGCGATACGGGGAGGAAGAACTGCGGCTGTCGCTTCTAAGTGGCCCGACTGTATGTGTCGTGGCGCTTTTCATGGCTACAGCGGTTGTTCGTGTACATTCGTTATGGGGTGTGTACAGCGTTAAGCTACGTGCACACTAGCGTCGAACTTGTCGTGCCGCCCTGCCGACGGCCGCCAGCGGCGTCGCGCCGGCGCTGCGGGTGAAGGCTGCGGCACGACGCCACTGGCGGCCTTCGGCAGGGCGGTACGACAAGTTCGACGCTAGTGTGCACGTACTTAATGCTGTACCCACATATCGTCTCATTCGGCATTGGCGTAATTCTTAGCCCCAACCGTTGCATTTCTCCGAAGTTTAAGGCGGCACTTAAGTCCTTCACATTCGTTTGAGCAGTTTTTCAGCAAAATTTCCCGCATGTTCTACGTCAACGTCGAATTTCACGTTCCAGTTGGAGCGTGTGCACGACCGTACCATAAAGCGCGCATCAGCTGGACGTGACGGCAGTTCCTTGCTCGTGACCGTATAGTTCGGTAGACGCGAATGCACGCGGGTAATGGTGTAATGTGCCAGAATTAACTATGCATGTATTGACTGATTGCTCGAACTGGCGGCATTACTAGGGAGAACGTAACGTGCTGAGTTAGGCGGTTAGTTTAGGGTGAACATATACCGCCTTAGTTCTCGTAGAGCTTTGGACTTTTGTGCGTATTTTCAACCCCCTACCCGGGATTCAGGTCATGCGGTGCTTACTATGTAGCGAAACCCCGAGTTCACGCGCGCGATCTGTATCCACGTGACGTCATTCTCTGCGGCATTCCCGGCAGAAAACTGTCGGCCAATGAGAGTTAACGCTGTTTGGGACAACTTTGTGGCCTCCGGCGGGCAGCGCGCTGTGGGGCGTATGCAATGCGAGGGGACGGATTGCCGCGTAATAAGATTGGACCGGAGCGATGACTACGGAAGAACGGGCCTTTCCGGGTGGAATATATAGTACCTGGGCGGCCGAATCGATACGGGATTACGTTTGCCGGCTGCTCGCGAAAGGTCGCGAGGTCGTGATTCGCCGAGAAAGCTTCCCCTCCTCCTCCCTCCACCGGCGTCTTTGTTATGCCGCTCCGGAGGGTTCCGAATTCCTGTCGTGCCTCGGCCATTCTTCGCTCTCCTGACGTCACCGGCCTATATGCGGCAGATATGCCCGCTCACCGCAGGTCGCGCACACGCTACAGCTGCCGAAATGGGATTGTCGGCTGGAGCGGTGCACGGGCGAGCAAAAGTAAGGAAACGCTGGGAGTACGAACTGGATAGATATTCTTCCGTATGTACAGGAGGCAAGGTTATGTATAAGAGAGCACCTTCGGTCCGTTGGGGCCGACGTTCCGACAAGGAACTTATCTCTTCAGGGCAACAAAGGTCAACGAGTCATCATCATCAGCAGCAGCCAATCTACGCCCACTGCATGGCAAGGGCCTCTCCCATAGATCTCCAATTATCCCGGTTCTGCGCTAACTGCGACCAATTTATCCCCGCAAACTTCTTGGTCTCATCTTCCCATCTAACTTTATGCCGCCCCCTCCCACGCTTGCCTTCTCTAGGGATCCACTCTGTTACCCTTAATGATCGACGGTTATCCTGCCTTCGCATTACATGCCCCCCCCCCCCCAGTCCATTTCTTCTTCTTAATTTCTACTAATATGTCCTTAACACGCGTTTGTTCCCTGACCCACTCCGCTTTCTTCTTGTCCTTTAATGTTACACCTATCGTCTTCCGTTCCATTGCTCGCTGAGTCGTCCTCAATTTAAGTTGAACCCTTTTAGTGAGCCTCCAAGTTTCTGCCCCGTAGGTGAGTACCGCAGAGATGCGGCTGTCATACACTTTCTTCTTCAGGGACAATGGTAGGCTGCCATTCATTATCTGAGAATGCCTGCCGAATGCACTCCACCCAATTCTTTTCCTTCTAATTATCTCTGTCTCATGGTTGGGATCCGGGGACACAAATATTCACTTACCACTTCCACCGCCTCGCCACCTATTTCAACGAGTATCGGGATAAACGAGTCAACGGTCAACGGTCAACGAGTATCAGATAAAAATTGGGTGTATGGGCTTGAGGTTTGCGGAGCACTGCTTGGGACGTCTGTTCAAAAGCGTCTGAAAGTTGACACAGCCCGCTCACTTCGCAAACGTCGCAAAAAAAGAAAGAGCGTTCCGTATTCTGTTCGCATTTTCTCTTCGTGCGGCGGACGATACTTCGTTTTTGTGGTACGATTTTCGCCCACATGTTCGAATTTATGTGGTCTATATATACTTTGCACGGAACCCACAAATGCTGGAAGTAAGGGGGGGAGGAGGGGGGCTGTGCTTTCAGGTAAGCGCAAGAAAAACTTTGTATATCAGTAGGGCTGTTCTATGTGTCACTTATGGCTGTCCAAAACTGCTCCGAAGCAGCCCCGTATTTTATTTGGTCATAGAATTCTAACACCTATTGCGAGTGCAGTCGTGTAGTGCCCGCGAACCGCTCAGTAGTATTCTGGACTGACAAAAAAAAAAAAACGAAAAAAAAAAGAAGGACCTAGCAGGGACTCAGTTGAGCGGAATGAATAAGACTGGAATCTCCAAAGATACACAAAGAACGTTCTCTACTCTCGAAGGCGAGTCAGAATGCCTGGGAACGGAACGATGACTGCATTTTTTCTTGCGGGATTCTTTTTATTCCGTGGCGTATAGTTGGCGAAGGCTGGCGCCGAATTTGCATCGCCAGAAAGAAGGGTCCGCGTCCGCGGCTTACGTGACCTCCGTTGCGAATGAATTCGGAGTAGCCGTTCTCTCTTTTTCTCGGTCGCTGTCACAGCTACAACAGCATGGCGTGTAACGAGGTTTTGTGAGCGCTGTGCGGCGGCCGAAGAAACGCTCCCAGAATTGGGTCCCTCTCGTCACGGCGTCCCTCCGTAAGTAGTTGTCCGGTCACGCTTTCTCGCTGCGCGGACCATCTTACGTTTAACGTTGTACGCCGTATACGGCATCTTCACCCCCACCCCCCTCCTTGCGTCTCTCGACGTCGGTGCGTCGTTTCTCAACCCGTCCAGCCTTCGCCGGGTCACTTGACTCACGAAAGTGGCTTGCATACGGCGTAATGGTCGTCTCGTCTTCTGTTCTTTCTTCTCTGTTGCACTAAGTTATGTGGTGGTGGCAGACGATGCAATGACTCCGTGCGTGCGTTTGTGTAGCGGTCGTCTGCGGGCGTGCTCCGAATGACTGCCCTGCGCGGCCACTTTCACCGAAATTCGTGTTTCCAAATCGTGACCGTGCGACGGGGTTACACTGCCGATTTGGGTAACGGACCGGTACTCTCTTTGTTCGCGTGGCATGGTTGCGCCGGGGGGCGTTTTTGTTGTTGATGTTGTTCGCTTTTTGTGACGTCACGTGCCGCCCTTTTTGTCAATTTTATCGCTGTTGTTCTCGCCGGGCCTAAATGTGTGGGCGGAGCAGCGCCATTTCGATACGGCGTCTGTGTAGTAGTACTGCTCAGCTTTGCTTCGAGAAACGTGAAATACGATGGAAAAACTAGTGTCTTTCTGTCTCTTAGCGTCCTCCTTTCTCCATGCATCCGTATTTCCTTCCCTTGCTTTCTGTGCAGGCTTGCATGTTTGTCTACATCCAATTTACGACAAATTACATTCGACGCAGAGCCGACGAAACCATTAGTGGCGAGTTAGTGTTTAAACTCTCCATATGCCTTGACTAGTCTTTCTCACTGATAACGCAACAGCGAACACGCTGAGCTACTGAGCCCGAGGCCGTGGTTTCGACATTTCTCGCCTCGATATGCGAGTTTTATTGAGGGTTAATTACGGCACGGCATCCTGTCCGGGAATTAATTCATGCGCGACAGTGTGTTCCGTAGAGTAGATTATATTACAAATGCACTTATTAAGCCTGTCAAATTTTCTGAGTTGCTCGGCGATCGCAGATAACGGCTCGTATTTGTCTCTTGTAAAAAGAGCAAATACCGAAATCTCGTGTGGCGACGCTGTCGAAACGATAGCGATCACAACACAAACGCCTCAAACTGCTCGTTGCATCTTGGGAATAACTAACCAACCACCTTCCAGGCAAAGTATACGCGCAGACGTTGCGCTGGAACGTTTGTATTTCGCTGCAACCGGCTCGCCGTCGTTTGATTGGACGAATCGGAAAGCCGCAGCGCATTCCGCGCGAACGCGAAAAAAAGGCTTTGAACGCTTTCTTCGAGCGGCAAACTCGGCCGCACGCCTCCGCCGTCTCGCTGGAAACACCGCTACCACTGCGACAAAGGCGGCTGCAGGCGGCAACGGAATTCCGCGCAGATCGGAGATAACGTGGATGCTTTCACATACCCGTGCCGCTTCCACTTGCTACGATTGTGCGAGAATCTCGGCGCAGAGAAAGCGAAGGCTGCGGGGCAGTGCGCGCACAGTTTGCGAGAGATAAAGCCCCCATCTCCGCGTCGTCCGTGGGGACTTCTCGCGGAGCGTGCGAACGAGGGAATGAGCGTGCAAAGAAGCGGTGCCGTTCAATGGCGTTCCCGCTGAGCGCCGCAGGTGCGCTGCTAGCTCGCGAAGTGGCCTTCTGGGCGTGGGAGGTCTTGCGTGTACTACAATGCCTAGGCAGCGGCCACCTCCCTCGGCCGTGCACTGTCCCTTGGGAAGAGGGGTCATTAGGCTACCGGAAAGCCTCGTTGCACTGCGCGACCGGGAGCTTGCTTTGTGGCCGCGCGAATTGGTTGCGACTGGCTGCAGGATAACGTCGGACTCGCGGGCAAAGTTTGCTCTACCGATTTTGATTCGGCCGGTAGTTAAAAAAAATTCGGCGGCGTTCGCAATTGAGACGCGAAGACTGAGGAAACAGCGGAGGTGGTGGGCTTCAATAGCTTTTCTTGACGTTCTTTAGAGCTTCAACTTATCCATAAACTGGACACCAATGCCGCCGAGCGCACGCCATCTCTCTCAACGAGGCGAACACCTGCACGTCGGAGCTTACGTCATCACCAAGCGCAGCCAATCTCCGACGCGTGCCTCCCACACCTGCTCGTCGGCTCCTTGCCTCCTCGCCACTTGCCCTCACACTTCTTGGCCGAGCACTTTCCTCCTCTGCACTTTGATGCGCCGATTTTTGAGCCACGCCCGGCACGGCTGGAACTCAAGCTCAAACAGCTACGCTGTTAAAAAGTGGCAAAAGAAGCGCCCAGCCTGGGCTTGCGGCTCTGTATGTGTAAGTGCACGCCTGAATCAGGAACGTTTCGTTGGAAATGATAAATAATGTTGTCGCTGTTAGGTCTGCCTGCAGGTGTGTCAACGCGGACGACGGCAATATGCGTGCGCGGGACGCAGTGAGTTTTCTCAAACATGTTGTTCTCAGTGCATACGCCGCTGATGTTACCGTCCAATCCAGTGTTTCTCAACCATGAGCGTGCCGGGAACCCCTTCAGGGCTTGCCGAATTGGTAAGGTACCCCACGGCGAAGGATTCTGACACGTGTCACATTTTAAAACAGGCTACTCTTGCAGCTAGTCCGTGCACCTATTTCTGCGCTTCCTCTTGTATGTCTGGCTTCCTTCCACAATTGCAGTGTTGCGCAAAAAGCCGACTTTAAGACACCCGTTACGCGGAGGAGTCAAACGTGGTCTTTTCATTTTCTTTTGTATGCACGTTGGCGGCAAGAAAACTGGGGAGTGTTGCGGAGACACTCGCGGATCCCATTTGGGAACCCTTGGTCTAATCCATATAGGGCTCGTTTGCTATCCCTGAGCGTCATTCCGGTCGTCACGGCTTCGCCTATAATGCCTCCTAGCAATCTGTCAATATCAGGGTATAGGTTCGTTAAAGTGAAGATGACACCCATTCGCAGGGGATGTGCCGAGTTCTATCTAATAGCTGTTCTAAGCCAAACGCCGCTACATTACTGCGATGCTATAGTCCCATTTACACCTGCACGGCCGCGCATGCGCGGATGGACGTGCAGTTTAATTACCGTCCCGCTTATAACGTTCCACGTGTGCCTCTTGTTTACCTCGTCGCGCACCAATTCCGTAACCTGAAGCGGGCACACGATTCGACGCGGAAATTCTGTCCCGTGTGTGCACCGCTGTCAGCTTAGTTGCTGCGCGCGGTGCCACCTCATCAACAACTGCCCCGCTTGCGCACTACATTAACCCGAGCCGAGCTCGTCCCGGCTTATACGCCGCGTCTCCTCCCGCCGAGCGTATACGTTATTAAGCCGCCGGGCGCAATCAGTCCTCAAGCGGACATACATTTCGCGCTTTAATTATTCAGCTCGGGCCGAAAGCTCCCGCAGCTGCAAAGCGGCATCCTGAGTGTGCGAGGTCCCCTTTCGCTCGGCTTGTATGCGCGCCCCTCCCCTCCTCCCTCGCTCCCTGCGGTTCGCACTGTGGGAGACTGACGCCTCCATTGTCTGTCGCCTCGTGGTCCTCTAGCGGAATCTATTATACGTTTAGCCTTGGCTGGGCGCGCCATTGTTCTCAGAGCCTGGTGCGCGCGGGAGATCGCTTTGTCACTGGCGCATACAATGAACTACCTGCTGCGTCACTATTCCATCGGCTCGGTTTGATTTCGTGCCCCGCGTTTTTTTGGGCGGGGTAGTCGTTTATTGGAAGAAAAAGGAGCTTCCGGTTATTGGGACAAAGTGATAACCGCACGAGCGGCCGCGGCGAATCTTCGCGACAACGCAGCTTGTCGCTTGAACCGCGCGGCTGGCGGCTTGTAGCTGTACGCAAATTTCATTTGTATGTATATATCCGTATCGCGAGACGCTGTGGGGGGGCTGCTGTATTACTTACGCGGACAGAAACGCGTGTTCATTGTAATTGAAGTTGTTTACAACGCACTCTCTGTGACGGCTTCGTCGCGCGCGGTGAATGTTTTGAGTAGCGTGTGGCTTATACCGTATTTGCACGATTCTAACGCACCCCGATTGCAACGCGCATGTAAGTTTACTTATGAAAATTTGGAAAAATAATCTAATCTGAAAAAAAAAAAATTCAGGGAAGCTGCACTCACGCGCAATACTTGAACGGCGAAGCTATTGTATAGGTGAGCATTGCTGGACGCGCAGTTAGGTTTCAGTATCGTTGTTTATTTGCAAGTTTGCGGTGCTAGTAATCGTCGTCATATGCTTCGAAGAGGTCGTCGTCTTCTTCGCGGTGAGTGGTGGATGCAAAGTCATCCTCAGAATTGTAGGCTTCCACCAGCTCTTTGTCATCGACTCGAGGCAGCCGTGGCGGAATCTGCAAGTCGTCACGGGCAACAGGATTGGCACTCTCGTAGTCATGTCTCTAATTATCCATAATGACTTTTAGAGAATGAGGCGGCCGCGGGTACCGCTCCCAAACGGGATGTCTTTTCAGCTTGAGCATTAGCGCTGGAGTTGTTCTTTTACATGCGTGGCAGCGCTTGACAACAACGCTGGAATTTTTTTTTCCTAGAGCCACTGCGCGTGCCGGGGACGCTCGGCGGTCGCCGCGAGGCACGCGCCAATGAGCGCTCGGCATTTTCTTTGCATCTTTTTCCTGCAACGGCGAACTTACGACTTGCAAAACAGCTTCACTGTTAATTATGTTAAAACATACATGTGCAACAGCTGGTTAAGGTATGCCCATCGAGCAAGTAGTACGCAGAAATTTACTCCCGTGATGTCGGCAAATTGTTTTTGATTGGATTGTGTTGGATTTCGGGAGGAGTTTGTGACCCTGGGGATGCCGCTGGTCTCTTTGAAGCCGATTTCGGCTTTGCGCCCGATTGTAACGCTCACACAAATTTGAGGCGACTGTTAGCAGGTAGCCGTTATAAACGTGCGAATACGGTATTCTAAGTCGAAGAGGAAACGAAACGGGGTAGCGCGAAAAGTCGAGACGGCTTCACGCCACGGTGTTGAACTGCGAGCTTCAGTCCTGGAGGATCGGCGCATGGTTAGGAAAAAACCGCTAGATGGCGATCAATGCGCATGGGGGAGGTCGGTGCTGTAACCGCCGGGGAAAGGGATTGTCGCTGAATGCGACAGTTAGTGATGTAGAGAAAGGAAATAGTCAAGGATCTCTCCGAATAAAAGCAGTTGAATATCGGGGCAAAGAAGTCGCCGGGAATCGCGAATTAGTTCGTTATACCGGAAACGTCGTAAAATCGACAAGCACTAAGCCTGTGGTCTAGTGCAGGAGGAACTGGCATTTGTTCGATAATTCGTAAAACTTGAAACCGGGTTGCGTGAAATTGAGGTTCAGCTGTATGGGCGGACGGAAGGCAGCGATGGGAAATTGAGCACCACCGAGAAAGGAGAATCCCTAGATCTCTAAGGGATAACAGAGTGGATCCCTAGAAAAGGCAAGCGTTGCAGGGGGCGGTAGAAAGTTACATGGGCAGATGAGATCAAGAAGTTTGGGGGATAAATTGGTCGCAGTTAGCACAGGACCGGGATAATTGGAGATCTATGGGAGAGGCCTTTGCCCTGCAGTGGGCGTAGATAGGCTGATGATGATGATGGGTAAAGAGGACGATTGGAAAGCAAGCACGAGTGCATTAGAGGCATGTCAAGGGAGAGGTTTTTCGCAGTAGCTTCCAGAAGGGAACGACACATTGCTAGTGGCATGTTTGGATATATCACCGCACTTTTTTTCCCATATACTACTAAGGAAACGGAGCTGCGGGGGTATACGTGGTACAGAAGTAATATTTCTCATTATCAGAAAAGGGTCTGTTCCGCTATTTTGGTCTGAAGTGTACCGCGTTGCACGCACGGCTGAACCTATAGTACTGCTCTCGCGGCATTCGAACGCCGTCGAGTGATTCGTCAAATGCCGATATCCGTTGCGTTGGGAGCTCCTCCGTTGGCGAGGTTTTCTTTCTGTATACACTCGGGTAAGTGGCTCGTCTTCTCTCGTCGTCCATCATCCGCCGTTGTCGTCGCCTTGTCCCTTCGGACACCTTCTCGAGGCGATGGCCAGTGGTCAGAACACGGTCAACGCTTGCTAGTTCCCCCGAGCATCAGCGCCTCCCGACGACGCGGACAGCGTGCGGGGAGGGCCAGTGAGCACGAAGAAAAGCTGGGCCCTGCTTCGCACGGCCTTCCCGGCGGCGGCGGCGGCGTGTGCTCCTTCTTAGCCGCCATTTTGTTTCTGTTTTGTTTTTTTCTTACGCGTGCTGCGCCTGCGAGAGTTGTGGTGGCGTTGCGAGTCTTGGAGGCCTTGGGATGACAGATGGTGGCCGCGGCCGCTGGTCACCCCCCGGGAGGGTAGGCCCCGCAGCTGCCGGCGGGCTCCGTCTTTTCTGCCGAGCCCGCCTCCTCGGTTCAACTTGGCACTGCGCGAACCAAGATGGCGCCGGTCGCCGCTTTACCGCCTGGCTCGGACCAGTGCCCCCTCCAAAATGGATTTGTGCATTTCTTTGTGAGGGAGGGTGGAGAGGGCGGGAAGCTCTTTGGCCGCGAGTCCCGTTCTTCGGCCACCACCTGCGCTTCTTTAAAGGGACAGGCGAGCTATTTTTGCGCAGTGCATGTCGTCTAACTCACTTGAGAGCCAGCGTTTTATATACTTGGGTAACCGCAAGGAATTTGCAAATAAATAGGCCGGAATGATTTTAATTTGGCGCTCAAATTTCTGAAGTCTGGAAGGTGGCGCCACGTGGTGTGTAGACGTGACACTACGTTACGTGTCCAATGAACTCCGTCGATTTCAACGCGTGATACAAAGACCGCATGAAGGAATATGAAAGGTTGCACTTTATTGTTGTTTTAGCGGAGACAAGTTTTTAAACATCTGTTTTAATCTCACGTGCAGTGAGAAGTATGTTGCAGCACGCCTCACTGTCACGGTTTCCGGCATTCCTCTTGCCGGGGACACGTATGCATGGCTGGTAGATGTAAAAATTCCGATTTCAGAAGTTTTAGGGCGCTGTCAGCAAAACCGTTCCGGGTTAAGGTGTTTTAAGCGATGCCTATTGATTTGGGAGAAATATAAAACAAAATCGGCTGTCGGTCCCTTTGTCCCGTCGTGAGATCTCTTTTGTGAACTCTACTCAGGGGCTCGAGTTCTGCTTCCACGCATTCAGATGTTGTTGTTGGGTTGTGTTGCAGTTTAGTTTTTGTTGGTCTACGCTCTCGTTGTAATCGTGCGTGGACTCGTTCGGTTGGATGTCGGGAGACCTGTATTGCAATCGCTCGACTACACCGTGCGCGCTTCGTACTCGGCCCGCACGGAGGATCCATTGAGATGTCAACCCCCCGCGGAGGGTAGATGCGGTTGCTATTCGAGCCGTACTCCTCTTGCAATGTCGGGGTGTTTACCTGACAGTGGAGTTTGCGTTGAGCTTTGAAGCTTGTGCGCTGCGTGATTCTGTTGGATGAAGGGTCAGTACGTATACCGTAGCTCACCATGCGCCTCCATCCTTTCAATCCGATCGTTTTTTTATACTTTCTTGAACGCGTACAGAACTGACTGATGTCACGCGGTCATTCAGAGAGAAGGGAATGAATAGATGGGGACCATTTTTTTTCTCTGTAAAGATGCCTTAGGGCTCGCTTGTTTGGGGACAAACTGGTTCGGGGAAACGGGTAATCCGATGAAAAAAAAAAAAAAAAAGAGGAATCGACAGGACGCGCGAGGTGCCAAATAGGTTTATCATTTCGTTTACATCACAGTCATCGAAGCACATCCGTATTCTTGGTAGGGCGTTACATTATCGCTCATGTAGTAAGTGCGTTATTCGAACAAAATACGAAAGGAAAAAACTTCTTAATGGACAGGTGAACGTTCCTGGAGCTCTTTTTTTCTTTTTTTCAGCGGGGCTCTTCTGTGCAGTATCTTTCCCTTGTCAGTGCAGTGTCCTTCTCTCTCTCTCGCCGTTTCCCATCTTCCCTGCGCATCTTCCTCCTGGATCGGGAAAGCAGCATCCGCGGGTCCTTTCCCGTGTGAGATCTTCCTTGCCTCACTTGCTTCAAGATGAGATCTACCGTCTCCCCCCCTCCCTCTTTATGCGTCGCCCCTAATCAGCCCGCCAGATGAAGTGGAGAAAGCAAAGCAGCCCAGACTTCGACGTTTCGCCACTAATGGACCCCGTGTCGTTGATGTCACGTCGCGTTTGCGATGCACGCCGGTCTTGCCTGGATGGCAATGATAGGAGGCGCATTTCGCGGTCCGCCTGCAGGAAAATTGTTGTTTTCATTTTTGAGAGGAAAGGCCTAGGGGCTCTTAGAATGGTTTACTAAAACGGAATAGCAGGGAGGAAGGAAGCAGTTTCTGTCTGCCAGATACATAGAAAGCCGTAACATCAGCCCATCCCCTGTTTTCTCGTAACCTGACCGGGAGCCTCAGTGTCGCTGTAGGGATTTTAGTGAAAAAAAAAAAAAAACATTGAAAAAGCCAGGGACATTAATCGTGAGTTTCAAAAACACTGGCCTTACTCAACAGCGTAAAACAATTCATAGGACATTTCGCCACCTATGCGGGTGGCATCGTCAGAAAAATAAAACCGGCCTGTATACGAGAAATACGTACAACCTATTTTTCTAGCTCGCCGTAAACATCCTGTATGGGGCCGCGATTAACATTGTACACCGTTGCGCGGACGCGAAGGAAAGAGTGAAAGCGTTTATCGGAAGCGTCGCGGAGTCCCTTTAAGAGGAGGGATTTTAAATAGGAAATCCGCCATTGTGTGAAAGCAGAAGCTCGTTCGGCTAAAATGGTTCATTTCGGAAGGCGTCGCTCTAAGGTGTGCAGAGCCCTCCAGATCGTCCCGCGCGTGTTCTGTCAATTCGTACCTGCGCTGCTTCGCTCGCGCTCTCATTTTGCCGTTTGTTGTCGCCCGAGCACCCACCCTCCTTTTTCGTGCCGCCGCTTTCGAAATTCCCGCCGCCCCCGCATTTTCGGCGTTTAATTATCGCCTCCCTCTTCTTCTGCTTCGTGCGACCCCATCATCCAGTTTTGCTGCCGGCTTCCGCACGTGTGTTAGTACGTACCTCTGGGCGACGACACGGCTAGCAGAGGAGAGGGGGACTCTATTAGTATGGTACGGGCAAGAGCACGCGCGTCGACGCTCCTCTCGACCCGATTTGCGTCGTCGGGAGACGTCGGCAAACAAGACGTGGCCGGGCACAGCGGGGCGTGATTATAAGCACGCGTTCCGATCGGCGCTGCGCTCTTTCACAACTTGCCGCCGCCGCCTCCGCCGCCGTTGCTGAACTCAGCGTATGGCTGTTCTTTCTTTGTTTCGGTGCCCTGCGCTGAACCCGTCGCGCGATTTTGTTTTTGGACCCCTTGGTACGGCATCAATTAAAGCCGCCCCTTTCAGAAGCCCAGCTCGCGCGTCTAAACGTTTCTGGCACTCAGCGAGGGGCCGCCTGTCGTTTTCTTTCTTTTTATTAATTTACTCTGAAAGCTCTTACGGGCGTTACATAAGGGCGGGGGTAAGAACATTAAAACAAAAACAAATTATAGCATAAAAAACAATGACAGTCATGGAAATACAAATACAAACACATTGAAGTCGAAATGCATAGTCGCACAATGAGGGCTCAAAAAGGGGGGCAATAGTTACGCAATTCCAACAAGCCTGTGTACAAGTTCGAAAATGACACAAAATTTCAAAATTGATTTATACAATTTATAAATTTAGCAATTATTGTAACTCTTCGATGACTGAGTCGTGGTTAATGAGGGTGACGATGTTACCTGGGAGCTGATTCCAGTCACGAATAGCAAGTAAAAATGGCGAGAAATGAAATAAATTAGTACGCGCGAATAATGGCTGGAATTTGTGATCTATGCTCGTTGCTTGGTTTCGTTTTAGATGCGAACGCATCCCATTCACTCGCCTTGTCCCTGCATCCATCCGGCGTTGTCGGCGTCCACCCCTCCCCCATTCTCCTCCCCGCGCCAGCTGCGCTCTCCGCCGCTCACCCCATCTCCTCTCCGGTAGCGAACACCCTCTCTCGCGCGAGGCATTGGATTGGATTCGAATGGATTGGCTTGGCTTGGATTGATTTGCGATTGGATTGATAAGTGGATTGGTGTTGGATTGTGTGTGCGTCATAGCCGCGGCAGACGCAACTGGCGGCCGGCGCGTCCCCTCACCGTTATGCGCGCTATAAAACGCGGTGCCTGCGCCGCTCCGCTCCATCGTTCCAGCGCCGTTCCTGCGCCTGTCCAACGCTGCAAACGTGAACCCCCTAGTGCGTCGCCATCTACACAGGGGTTCCCGCGAGTGGAGGTGGAAGTTTTTATTCGGGCTTTTTTTGTTGTTGTTCAGGTAAACTGGCGCACGTGTGCGGAAATGTGGACGTCTTCAGTTAAAGGGTCCATGAACACAAAATGCAACTTTGTTAAATTTAAAAGAACTAGTCTTAGGTAACTCACTCAGGTGCATTCCAGCCACGAAAGACGTTTTGTAACAGAAAAAAAAACACACACACACTCACACACCAGGAATATTGAACGAATTTTAAGTTTCTGGCTACAGTGACGTAATATGGGCAGCAGTGACCCACTGTGAGTCAGCACTAAAAACAGTCAACTCTTCTCTTCACCTTCACATATATCATGTCGCATTCATCACCGCCGTAAATTGTTCGTTCTGCATTGCCGCTCGAATTAATTTATTTTTTTACTCATTTATTCCTAAAACCACCAATGAAGCGAACCACCTCCCGGCCTCAATTACTATAGCATAACCCATTTGTCCGCATTTAGAAATGCAATAAAAAACACTGTTGTTAATCCGCATTTTTTTTTTTTGATTTTCTCGTTTTCGATAACCTTTCCTGTATTTGTATTATCTAGTCACTCCACTTCCTTCTGCAACGCCTTCGGGCCTTGAAGGTACAATAAGTGAAATGAAATGAAATCAGTGTGTTACCTGCACGTTAGCACTCAAGTGCGCGGTAAATTCAAACGGAAGTA
Source organism: Haemaphysalis longicornis (assembly GCA_013339765.2). Taxonomy (NCBI): domain Eukaryota; kingdom Metazoa; phylum Arthropoda; class Arachnida; order Ixodida; family Ixodidae; genus Haemaphysalis; species Haemaphysalis longicornis. The sequence goes on from CM023453.1 coordinate 77,259,440, forward strand.
GAGGCCCCACTACAATCGGCCAGTCGTGTCTCTTGGGGGTGCCTTAGGGCGGCGGCCACCAATTCTGTGACGTCACAGAAAAGTTGTCGGAAAGTGGCTGGTGGAGTCGCCTCTGTTTGATATGTTTTCTTTAATATCCCTATTATTCCCTTTAAGTTCGCGATAACATTGTTATCATGATTATCGGGGCAGAGCACGTCTTTTTAATTAAGCCAGATTCTGTGATGTCATAGAAAAGTTGTCGGAAAGTGGCTGGTGGAGTCGCCACTGTTTGATATGTTTTCTTTAATATCTCTATTATTCCCGTTAAGTTCGCGATAGCGTTGTTATCATGATTATCGGGGCAGAGCAGTCTTTTTAATTAAGCAAACTTGCATTATGTCTTCATGAGCCTCTTTAAGGCGTCATGGCCAGTTTCACGTGCGGGTCGAATGATTGCGTTCCTTTGCAGCCGTGGGAAATGATCAGGCTTCGTGCGTTTCTTTTGCCGGATAATTTAAGCGGTCTGAAGGAGTTCGAACGCGAGCTGGTATTTCGCAGGTTCGGTAGGGCAGCTTATACGCAAATTTTCTGTGTGAAGTACGCTGTCCAAAGTTGGGGTTGGAGCGTTTATGCGCCGAAGCTTCATTTATAGGCCACGAGGCGCTTGGTATACGGTCGAGCTCTCGGCGAATTACTTTAGACCACCTGGGGATCTTTAACGCGCGCCGGAATAACGCTTGCGTGGGAGTTTCTGTGTACCGCGTCCGTCGGCAAACTTTGGGTTCGTAATTAACGATATGCTGGGTCTCAGTGGCACGCCTTGGAGCAGCCTTGAAAATGGGGTCGCCGTCTTCGATATTGATTTGAAGCTCAGCCCGCTGTTTTCACCTCGCACCCCTTTTTTTCTTTGCGGTCGGTTCGATGGCCGCGAAATTGCTGACCAGAAAAAAAAAAAAAAAATGACGTCGGCTGACATTGCGCTTTCCAAAGCTGCGATAGCCAACTTTTTTTTTCTTTCTCTCTGGCTTGGCGAAGTTCCCGGCTAATATCTTGCGCTGTATATACGGCTCGTAATCGCAAAACTAACGGACAGTCCGTCTCTAATCGCATTTACGGACGTGTAACTTTCTATTAATTTCCTATGCAGCCGGTCCACGAGGTAAGCTGAACATTTAAAATCAAAACTAGTTGAAACTTGATGTCTATTTTTCATTGTGTCCGAGAGTGTTGCCTGTGCCAGCGGGTATTCTCGTTGTCTCGTCTTCCGCCTCACGCAGTGAAACATAAAACAATCAGAAAGTGAGCTTTTTGTGTGCTGAAACCAAATCGCGAGTTCCAAAATTTTGGGCGAACCAGTTTCTAAGCCTCTCAGCGAGGCGCAGAGAGAGAGAGAGAGAGAGAGAGAGAGAGAGAGAGAGAATGAGGCTAGGAGAGAAGGCCACAGCGGACGTATGAGACGAATGGCGAGAGAGGCGGAGAGACAGATTTTTTTCTTTGAGAAGAACGAGAAGGAGAGAGAGAGAGGACGGAGAGAGAGATGTAGTAGAAGAGAATTTAGAGAGATGTTTTGTAGGAGTGGTTCCGAAGCTACAAGCCGCAGGCGCTGGTCCGAGAGGCCTTTCAAGGGAGCGTCGCCAATAGTGAAGCAAGCAAGCACACCAAAGCAGCGCTTTTGTCATTCCACACTGTCCGTAGTGCATTACTGGCGACCGTCGTTGAGAGTGTTCTAAAGTAGGTCGGACCGGCCCCCCGTCTGCTCTCGGCTGCGGCGCACTTCCCTTCCACCCACCCTTCGTCGTCCCACCCTGTCATCAAGCACAATGCCCACCACTCTTTCGGGGCGGCGAATACTTCGTCATATCAGCAGGGCGTCGTCGCCCCCTCTCTCTCTTCTGTCCTGCTTTCCAGTTAATCCCACACCTGCACCGCCTTGTCGTTCGATTTCCGCGTCCGCGCGACGTTGGACGCCGGTGGCCGCCGCGGCACCACCTACGCGCGCGTTGGTCGCCGGGCGTCCGGCCGCGATAAGCTAGGCCCCCTCCCTCCTCCGTCCCAACCTCCTGATTCGGGTACGGCCGGCCGGGGCTTCGGCACCTGCATGCTAAAGCAATTAGCGCGGCCCGACGTCGAAATTAATCACGTCGCGTCTCACCCGCTTCGCCGACGCTGCATCCGATGCCGACGCCGCGGCCTTTCGCACCCAGCTTCAGCTTGCTTCGGACAGCTGCAGTTTTCCAGTGCGCTGCGGGGAAGTGGCGGCCATGTTGTGGACTGCGCGCGCGCGATCCCTCTGACAGAAGTTCTGCGAAAAGCTTTGATTGATTGATTGATTGATTGATGATTGATTGATGATTAATTGATTGACTGACTGGACTGACTGACTGACTGACTGACTGACTGACTGACTGACTGACTGACTGACTGATTGATTTATTTATTGATTGATGATTGATTTCGTGGTACATTTCATGTGGGCAGCTAGTATCTATCCTTGGTCAGTCTCCCGGCGTGGGTATGTCTAGTGCGGCACGATACGAGTGGTACTGGCGAGAAGCTAGTTTCCTGACAAATCTATCACGTGGGTATGGGGCAGGACATGGGTGGTATGGTTCTGCGAAGAAGCTAGTTCTCGGTACGGACTCGGAGTATGACATGATTGCGGAATTTGCAGCCACGGTCGACATACCGTTCCCCCAATAAGTACAGAACCGGCGCTTCCTGAGCTGTTCCGTAAACGTGGGGGTGGATTCCGCCCCTAACGTATATCAACCCACAATATACCGAAGCACCCTTATTTATACGTAAAAATATGCGAAAGTGGTCGACAATGTTTTATTCGTACAAAAAGAGTCATGGGGCTTGGGTTTAAAATTGCGAGTACTCGAGCCAGCATAGATGGCTTTAGGTACATAAGGGAAGTTCTGGCTTCTCCTGCACCTCAACCACCTCCGGCGGTGGAGCTTATTAGGTATGTATGCCAAAAGAATCGGCTTTAACTTCTCAACCCTCCGCGCTTCCCAAACTCTCTTCGGTTCCTTTCAAGGTCTACGGTATAGCGCTGATGAACAAGTGTCTAGCCGATGCCTCATATTCCCCGGAAACATTCCGCAAATCGTACGCACGCCTTTCGACCCTGAAATGTCTTACTGCTCCTCTCAAACTGCAGCCGGTTGCCATCATCTTGTCTGGTGCGGCCCCAAATCCTTTCGATACCGGATAACTTTTTTGCCCACGATCTCGTGACCACAACAACCCTACCCACCCACATACTGTAGACATCAGCACGCTTACCCTAAACGGTAATTTATTAATTAAAAGCAATGTAGCGTAGGTATACATCTGCCTCACATCTGGCCGACGACATCACCCTCTTACATTCCCTTGAGCACCCCTTAAAAGTCCCCCTGCACTCCACGAAGGGAAGCACTTTACAAGAACGGCAACGGAAGTATTCTAGTTCACTGTAACGGAAGCTGCCGATGTGCCTCATCACCGCAGCCGGAAGTTACTCCGCGCGGCGCAAGTAGTGCGTTACTAGGAATATTTTGAACATGGCACGAGCCGTTTTCGTGATTTTCTGGGCTTCATATGCTTATAAACTACTGCGGCGACGACAAGCAAACTACGATAGAAAAGGCGGACGCTATCACGCATTCATAGCAATCTCCTTTCAAAACGCGCGCCCCCGTTGACATCCGGGTCCGTCGCTTAGGCGGAGGGATACCGTACATGAGCTATCATAGCTGCAACGTCCCATTCCACCCACCCCCTCCTCCTATAATGGCCCACCGGGTGCCGGCCAATAAAGGTTAGCCGTTCAGGCAACGGAGCCAGAGAAAACAAACAAACAAACATTTTTATTGAGCTTTATGTGGCTCAGAGGGCGTTTGTGGCCGCTGGCGTGTTCCGGGGGGAATGTCGCGCGCCGCTTACTGCCGGCGCCGTGAGACTGTTTCGTCACTTTTAGGCAAATGAGCGCACATACGCTATGCGCGAAGCGAGATATCTGGCCACGTCGTCGGTCTTGAATACTGAATAGCCAAGCAGCTTCGTCTCTCTGATTTTTTCTTTTTTTTTTTTTTTTCCCAGATCTATAGGGTGTCGGTCTTTTCGAGCAACGACTGCGTCTTTCGCCACTAAACCACGCTTCGCGGCTGCCAGTGAATACAAACGACCATTCAGTGAAAATCACGTACCGGGACACTACTGCACCCGTAAGGCGCACTTGAGTCGGCCCATACCGTTATGGAGAGCTTGCGATTAATCTAAACTGGTTCTGGCACCACTTTAACCTGCTCCGGACGTCGCCTCCGCTCTTAATTTTTTTCCCCACTCTCTTTTTCCTCAGATTCGATTCATCTCGCTTCCTGTAAGATTGTTCGTCAATTGGGCCCGGATCGAATTTTTTTTATTTGGTGATACTAACAGCTTCCTGCAGGCTTTGCGTACAAGCGTGACGGGTGATACGCATAAGGCAGAACAAAAATACCGAAGATTGTGGATGGATTGCTGATGGTTAACAGCGAAGAAAAAGAAAAGAAAAATGCCCGAAAAACAGCGGCACCAGTTACGTAAATGGATCTCTGTCGGCGAAAACTACTTAGACGGCACTCGGCACGAGTAATTTTGTAGGCGAAGTGCCACTTAGGCGGGTTCGCGCAACGACGCTTTCGATTTGATTGATTGTATAGGGTTCAACGTACCGAAGCTACACCGGGTCTATGAGGCGCTGCGTAGTGGAGGGAGGCTCCGGATTAATTTTGAACACATGGCGATCTTTAACGTGTGCCGAAATCTCGAACACATGGGCAGTTTTGCTTTTCGGCTCCCTCTGGAAAGCAACCACCGCGCGCGGCACGCGTTTCCAAACGCTTCGCTGCACAGCGCCCCACGTGACACGTGTGATGCCACTGCCCGCGCTATTCCATTGAGCTCCTGCTAAAACGAACCCGCCGCGGTGGCTCAGTGGCTAAGGCGTTACGCTGCTGAGCACGAGGTCGCGGGTTCGATTCCCGGTCGCGGCGACCGCTTTTCTGATGGAGGCGAAAAGCCAGAACGCCCGTGTGTACGAGATTTCGGCGCACGGTAAAGATCCCCAGGTGGTCAAAATTAATCCGGAGCCCTCCACTACGGCGCGCCTCATCGCCTCCGTTGCGTCGGCGCGTTGAACCCTACAATAAATCAATCAATCCTGCTAAAAGGAGCCCGTAGTTCAAAGCTCTATGGCCTCGAGGTAGAGTTCCGGGTAATGGCGGTGATGTTCTGGGTTTTCTATTCCATTTATTTTATAAACTCTGTCCTGCGTGTTGTTTTGTTAATGATGGTGATTTGGTTGGTTTTAGGTCGCTTTAGGTTCGGGGCGCAGTATATGACCACGTTTCATCAACGTTCTGCATAGCGCGAAGAGACATGTCACGTGGGGCGGCTGCTGTGCAACGGAGAGTTTGGAAATACGCCGCCGCGGCCGGGATCGAACCGGCGTCTTTGGGCCCAGGAGCACAACGCCTCATCCACTGAGCCACCGCGGCGGTTAGGGAGACTGGCTGCATGAGTACGTTTGCCTTCCGTATAAAATAAGCACACAATGATCCCGCAGAGGGGCTTGAGCTGGTCATAAATGCGATAAAGAAAAAGACCATTTACCAGACGGTTGCGCGAACGTAATCTGAGCATTCAGCGTTGACGTTGCGTCATTATCGCATGTTGTCATTAAAGTTTGATGAAGTGTTTGCGTTTATTTATTGATTGATATTAATATCCACTGCACAGGTGTTTGAGCAGAGCAGTAACAAATACTTTTTTCCTTACATTTCTTCGCCAGTGCGGAAGACAAGAACAAACAGGACAGCAGTATTTGAATACGCACTCAGGTCAAACCTTCTGCACAGACGAAGTCAGAGAAGGTTGGTAGGACAGTCCTTTGCTAGTCCATTCCGTCGGGTTACTCTGCGTTGAAAAGAAAACGATACTTCGAAAGTTGCTTTGATTGATTATGGGGTTTAACGCGCCGGCGCTACACAGGTGATGAGGCGCGTCGGAGTGGAAGGCTCCTGATTAATTTTGACCGCCTGGGGATCTTTAACGTGCGCCGAAATCTCGAACACACGTTCGTTTTCGCTTTTGACTTCCAGTGGTTGCCGCGGACGGGAATAGAACCCGCGCCCTTGGGCTCAGCAGCAGAGAGATGTTACTGAAATGTTACTGTTGTGTTACTGAAAGGGGTATTCTCTCTTGATGCCTCTGGCTGGTTGGTTATTGAGATGAGAAGAAAGTGCGACCACAACGGTTGCCCTAAGCTTCTCTTTACGATTCACTTGTGATTGGTCGATCCTCTGATTGGGTATGTATACCACACTCAAAGGAACAGCAACAAAAAGGCCAATTTTCTGTTACTCTTCCGTTTCAGTTATGCTTTGCTCGAAATAAACGTTCGTTCCTCCTCTCCTCCGTGGGCCACGTGGTCAGTGGTGTCGATAGTGACACGAACATGATTAACAGCCGAAATTCTCTCTGTAGCAGCCGACGCTCTAAAAAAAAAAAAAAAAAAAGGTGGATAGGGTGGCGGGCGCCGAAATAAAGTCCAGGACAGGAATGTAGAAAGAGCGTGAATGCCACGCTCGCACTCTAACCGCAGGAAGAGCATTTTTTCTTAATTTATGGAAGCGCAGGAAGTAAGCAGTTTCTTTTTTATCAAGCACCACGCCTCTCTGCGCGATTATACGAAATCGGCAAGAATCAGGTGGGCGCTCTTTTCGCTAACGGCGTGTGTCAATGTCAGCAGCAAACACGAACAGCTACAGGGACGCGCACTGTTCCCTCTCCTTTTCTTTTATTTTTTTGCTTCTCTTTTTCCCGCTACCGGCAATTTGTGTACCGTTGTAATCAGTTTGCGGTGCCCGGCTTTTTTAATAACTCAAGTGCGGACGTCCGGAGTGCTGCCGCCTGCTACGGAAACATGTTCCGCGGCGGCGGCGCCGGCCGGGCGCTGGAAAGGAAGGAGGGGAGCGAAAAAGATACGCGTAAGTCAAATTTAATTAGCGGGCTACCGCCATTTCTTTGTCGTGCGTAGCAGCAAGTTTGTTGAACGACCGGAGCTGGCTGACCGGTGTGTGCGGTTATCGGCTCCGGCGTGTTTGCCCCTCTTTTTTAAATTTTATCCGCCGGCCGTCAGGCGGCGCCACTTTTTCGTTTTTGTTCTATCCATCTAAGGTAAGGAAAGCGGAAGCGAATGGGGTTAGGGACGACATACTTTCGGAGTGAAAGAAAGGTTTAAATAAAGGGAACAGAATAAGCTATTGCGTTTGGGATGTGTGGCTTTCAGATACGCCAAGTTGATGTATAGCCCAGTCTGTCATGCTGCCTTAGTGTGTACATACGAGCGTACATAGAGCGAGCGGGGAAACGGGGGCGGGGGTTGTCGAAGGCTTAGTAAAACAGCTAATCAAATGAAGACTTCCACTCAATCAGTTACGAAAGTTACAAGCGACCGGACAGTTTCGTTCAACCGATAATTTAATGAACAATAACAACTTGGTGCCGCCGAAATTCGCAGCGTTGCCTGCGTGGTATCGCCAAACTCCTCGCTGTAGAATCGTGTCCGACGCAAAAACGGTGATCCCGCTTTAATTTGGAGCGTTTCGTGGTCCCTCCCCACTATGTGCATTGAGAGCAACTTGGCTCTGCTTTTAACGAATTATCGCTTATAGCGAAGCCATTTCGTTGTACCGAGGACATCGTTATAACCAGGGTTTGCTGTATATACGCGGACATTCGTAAATGCGACGCGAATGCATTAGCGCTTTTGAAAGAGCGGGCGTTGACAAACAGTGAAGTGGTTTTATCCGCTTTCATTCATTTTTTTTTTTTCACGCGTTTGCTATTCTGCTTGTACGGGACAGTTTTCTCTTCCTTCGTTTTAGTAGGCGCATAACGTAGTGTGCGGCTTAGTTTCATCGCGAAAGCGTACTTGTGCCTACCTAACGGATCGGTGCCGTATAATCACCTCCCCGGTACTGTTTACGTTGTCTCGGCACGTGGAAAACCGGGCTCTCGTATAGTGGCTTTCGCTGTCGCTAAAAACCACAAACTAGTACTCGCATGGAGCTACGGTTAAATGGAGGGTGCAGACATTAAAGCACCGAGGGAACTTCGGGAAAAGCTACAGCGAAGCCCCGGCGCGCTAAGTTGATAGCCACCGTTCCGGATCGCCGACCACGACTCGTTGCGTTTGGAAGCAGGCCGCAGTTAATGGCGATAGTAAAACAAGCCGACGGTGATGGCGCAGGTGCGAGCGCCTGTGATCCATCTTGCTGTTCTTTTCGTCTTGTCTTCCGAGTTCTGGCAGATACATTTACAAAGCAGAGTTCTTAATGCAAAACCATTAGTGGCCCCCATCGGGCGGGAAAACCGACGTCGGACGCCGGCCGGCGTTCGACGTCGCTGTCTGTATCAGGGAAACGGCTCCTAAAACGGCCCGGTGGCGCCAAGGGAATACGAGGGAACAAATTCACTCGAAAACTAAATCAAAATCCGTCCTTTTTTTTTTTTTTTTCGTAAGAAAGTTGGTTGAAACACGAAGCTTTCTTTCGTATAGCCTAAGTGAAAGTCCAAAATTTAAACTAATTCGACCGTGTCGGAATGGCACAAAACAGTAAAGGAAAAAAAATAAGAATTCGGAATGTCGCAATCGGATAGACGTCGGCTTCATGAAACCCTATCGACTCAGGTCCGATTCGGAACACGGCAAGCGTTTTTGTTTTCGTAGGCGCTTGATGTGTCTTTGCTGAAACCCATCGTGCAAGTTTGCTTTTCTGCAGTGAGTGTTGAGCATAACGATTTGGATTTCGGACTTCGACTTTGGGCTTTGAAGGCATCGGCTTTGGACCTGAGAAAGCATCGCGTTTCGACCGCCTTTCAGTTCACCCACGACCATCATCAGTATTGGCAGGGAAAGTTGGCTTTCCCTCAGTGCGTTTTGTCGTGGACGGCCGCCAAAAGTGAGGCGAAGAAAGCTTGGCTTTAAAAGAAATTAAATAAATCCGGGTCTGGATGTGAATCGGACGCAGGGTTCCGGTATACGAGTCAGCCACGTATTCTGTCACGCCGCAGTTCAAAGCCACGACTGTATCTTCCTGAAGAAGAACCTAGTGCATACGTTGCGGACTTCGACTTAAAGATGTGGACCAGTGATTTCCCTACGCTATGGGGGTCATACGGGGTTTTCTTTTCTGAAGGCAGCTTCTTGATTCGTAACGAGTTTCCTTTTTTTTTTTCTTTTTTTACAGCAAGGAACCTTGGTGGATGCAAATGTTCGGAATGGGGTTAGGAATGCGCACATAAATTTGTGGCTGTTTATTTTATTTTATTTTGCTTACTTGGACCCCCATCCATCCCTCTCAATTTCAATCCCTGGGAAATCCCCCGGTGTATACAATGGGTACACGCAGCTGGGCGTAAAGCGAGGTTGATTTTTTTTTTCTTTTTGGCGCGTCGGTAGGCTCAAAGGCCCTATGGGGAGTGTGGCGTTGTTCGCTCAGTTTATAGGTCTTGACGGCTAATGGTTTGGGATTTTCGGTGGGATTCCGGAGCTGTTGACAATCCCCTACAAGCTGCTTGATGCACGCCTCCCCCTCATCCCGCAGATGGGAGCAGGTTATCGAGAAAAAAAAAAAACAGGATACACAGAGGATGAACAGTTCTCGCAGTCTTGCTACCTAAAAGACGGGAGGTCAGCGCGCCTATTCCGTCTCATTACTCGCAACCCCTGCGCTGTCTTCTTCACCGCCGAACTCCGGTGTGTTGCGTAGCATGCCTCGTTTCGCGCTCGCTTCTTCCTTTTCGAGAAGGTAGGCAAGGCCACGGGGGACGACTGTGCCATTTCGTCTTTGGCCGACAGAGCTTGGCACGTTCCTTGTGTGCGTCACCGATGAGGGAGGAAGAGGAGGAGGGGGGGGTTGGCTCCCTCCTCCCGCTCTTCCCCTGCTATTCCGAGGGCCGCTCTATCTGGACACTTGCACGGCCGGCCCGTCGCCTCCATCGGACAGCCAGGCCGGTCGGTGGGTCCTCCGTGCCGCGTGGCCTCATCGGCCGGCTGCGTGCCTCCGATAAGGGTGAGGAATGCCCGGGGCGGTGCCCTCCTCGGGCTGCCAGAGAGCGGAGAGGAGACGACGCTGCCGCCCGGCGTTCCTTTGACTGCTTCTCCTCCCCTCTTTCGTCTCCGTCTTATCCGAATCCGCGCGCACGCCGCCGGTATTATATAAACAGGTCCTCCGCCGCTCTGCTGCAACACCAAACGCCCCCCTCTCTCTCAGTTCTCTCCGTTGCTCCATTTTTGGTGGCTGCTTGGCGTCTGCCGCTGTTAACACACCACCGAGGCGAGGTGGGGATGTCTGGGCCGCTGCCCTCTAATGACGTCACGCGGGTGAACGGCACTTTAGCGGGGTCTTGCGTGTGCGCGCGTGTTCAATAAGCAGACTGGTCGTAAGATCTGTTCAGCGGACCTCCTCTCTTAATTGACGGCCACGGCCCGCCTGTTGATCGTAGTTATGGTGAGACCGGAGGAGTTCGGCGTATTTGAGGATGCCGCGCGCGCAAAAAAAAAAAAAAAAAAAAAAAAAGACACCCGCTGGTCTTCGTCGAGCTGTCCGGTGGTCGGTCGAAGGCACGTGGGGGCGTCATCGATTTTTGTGGAATGGTCGGTCGTCAGGAGGAGCCGTTCATTTTAGCGCGCGCATTTCGGCCGCTTGGAGGTGCGGCAGCCTCGTGCACCGGTACACGTACAAAATGAAAGTTCGGCGTCGTGCTTTCAGCGGTCATTCCCAGGTTTCCGGGCTTTGTCGGGAGCGGTGAAAAATGAGTTATGTTTGTTCTTGTGAACATGATGCGTCATGGTATCGTGTGGGGAGTTGGGGACTGGCCGCGTTTACAGTATTGCCAGATATCTCTCGCTCTCTCTCTCATTGTTCCTATTACGTTTTTGTTTTATATTTGTAACTGACTGCTACGTGAGACCGCTCGCCTGGCAACATCTGCACTGCGGGGCGCGTTGCCCTGTATTGCACCACAGCTCTCGGAAAACTCGCCGCGACTGAATGGCGGAGCCCTCTGCGTCAGTTTGGCTTTTTCTGCCCTTGTCTTCGATCTGTCGGTCGCTGCCAATATGGTAGGAGGCGCGGTCACAGCCGGGCGCCCATATCAGCGCTGGTGGGCGTTGCTGAAGCGAATGGCACGTCGTTCTTTCTTTCCTTCGTTCTTTCTTTCCTTTGTTCATTCCTTCTTTCTTTTTTTTATTTTCCTATTTTTTTCTTCTTCCGGTTATCGGTGCAAACTCGGTGTCACATCTCCTCCCGAACTCGACTGACCGGCGAAGCCCGCTCACACTTCGCTTTCTTTTCCAAGTCCCTTCCTCGTCCAAGTCTTGGCGGCTCTCATCCGCCGGACGTCCTATATTACGTATACGGGCCTCCACGGGACGAGTAACGCGCGAGAGGAGACACACTGAATCATTCAGTGCGCATGCGCAGTCTCCTTGTGCTGCTGCTGCTTCTCTGCTCTCCGGTCCGATCTCAAGAGACATCCGCCCTCCCGCCATTCTTCTTCCGGCTCTCGAGTCCATTGAAGAACGGGCGCGGTCGCGTAAGGGTGAATTGGCGTGCACGCGCCTGGACCGCTGCGTATATGTATATGCGGCGGGGGAGCGGCCTGCCCTTTACTTGAGTGGGCGCTGTGTGCTCGCGTTGAGCGCGGGAATGGTTGGTCATTTAAATTTCATGCCCCCGTGGTCTCTCGGGGCCGCAGTGGTTGTTAGCTGCATCGCCACTTGAGCGCGCTGTAGGAGGTTATGCGGGAAAGAGCAGCTGCGGGGTCAGTGTGGGAGCTTTGCTGTCTCTTTCTATCTTTTTTTTTTTCGTCGCGTATTTTTAACAGCGAAGCTGTTTAGCAAATCGTAATTTTTTCCTGTCCGCGGTTAAAAATACCGAGGAAATGCCGAGCGCGCGAACGTGAGCGCGTGCCTAGCGGCGACTCCAGCGTCCCCGGCACACGTATGTCAAGCCAAGCATACCAGCTTAGGGAGATTGGCCAAGATTGGCAAAAAAACTCCAGCATTCGCCGTAATCGTGGCAACACTTGCTCGGAACGATAAATGCATGTCATAGCGTACACCCATCCAAGGTGATGTCCAATGATTATCACTTCAAAAAAATGAAAGAAGCTGGCGCTTGCGGCAACAGTGATGGAGTAAAGGTCGTTGCGCCAGCGAAGAGGAGGCAAATCGGCTGCAATCGTAAACTTAAACCGTCTTGATGGCCGTGAAGGTTGCGTACAGCTTCGCTACCTTCAAGTCTTATGCGTTAGCGTGGGCTTCCTTCATTTTTGCTCTGAAGTGTGGTATTTTAGCAAATAGGCGTTGGGAAATACTGTAAAGTTCTTAATTTGGGGATTGGCTTGCAAAAAAAAAAAAAGAAAAGAAGTTTCACCGAGGGCAATGCGAGTGGTAGCGCTCTAGGGAGGAGCATCGTTTGTTACTTAATCTTTGTTATGCGATGTTTTTCTGTTCTTTAAAAATTATCTCAGACACCGATTTGAGGTCGGCTATGCACGTTAATTAACTTGGAGTCGTTTACGCTGCTCTTTAGCTCGACGAGCGCAACTCCGCCGCGCATCGATATCGTTCGAAATACTCGATCGGCCCCTTCATCCTGCGAAATTAATGCGGGAAGGTGAAGACGACCGAGGGGGCAACTATTCGAGGCCGCGCTTTGCCACTGAACGTATTGCACCGAAATAACCAATTAATAACTTAATGCTGACACGACTAGATATACACTCTCGAACCGCAGCGATAGCAGCATAATACCTTGCTCTTCCACTGTCAACAACGGTATTGATTGATTGATTGTTGATTGATTGATTGATTGATTGATTGATTGATTGATTGATATTGATTGATTGATTGATTGATTGTAGGGTTTAACGCGCCGATGGAACGCAGACGATGAGGCGCGCCGTAGTGGAGGGCTCCGGATTAATTTTGACCACCTGAGGATCTTTAACGAGGCCGAAATCTCGAACACACGGGCGTTTTTGCTTTTCGCCTCCATCAGAAAAGCGGCCGCCGCGGCCGGGAATCGAACCCGCGTCCTCGTGCTCAGCAGCGCAACGCCTTAGCCACTAAGCCACCGCTGCGGGTCAACAATGGTATTTACAGCGACTTCGACCCACAGCTAGGCGGCTACTATGCAGAATCTATTCTGTGGCGGGTCTTTTCAAGAGCACTCGTTGGCGGCGTGCACTCTCGTAAACGAAGTGTACGTTTCCACGACTCTTGACCACCGAACCCGTTCGAGCGACTCGCCGTCGGCCTGTCTTCCTTCTTCCAACCCATGAACTTCCTGGCGGCCTCCATCGGAGTCAAGCGAGACAGGCCCCCTCGTGTAGTAGTATGTATATGCGGACGTTTTGGACGTGGGCAGGAAGAGCCGCCACTCGCATGTAAATACGGTTCACCAACGACCCGCCAGGCCACCGGCGCGTGTTTATCGCGCGACCTCCACACGATGCTTCTTTACTGCGAACGCTTCCCTGAGGCCGCCGCCCATGCAGTTCGTTTCGGGGAAGTGCGTCCAGATTCGTTGCGCCTATTTTTTTGCTCGCTTGCCGCTTTCGCGGCGTGACTATTTCGGTTTGGTTGTCCGTACTCGTCTTTTTTTCTGCGTCGTGGTCCGAACGGGTTGTCCGTGCCCTTGTTTATACGCGGACTCGCCGCCGCCGCCGTCGAGGCCGAATCGCTTTAATGGACCTGGGTCGAACCTGGCACTACTAGTACTGCTCGACGCGAACTTGAAGCTGCGAGTTTGCTCTCTCTCCCGCTTCTTAACCTTTCCTTAGTATTGTTTTCTTCTCCTTGACATTGAGGCGGGCATCTAGTTTTCTTCCTACGGTGTCGATAAACTACGAACAGCGCGGGATGAGTTGTTCCTGTACGCGCGATGCAGATAGGAATACGGAATGGCACGAACGTCGTTGCCCTACTTTTTTTTTTCTTTTCGTGGAGACAATGCGTTTGTGTCTGAAGTGATCGCAGCCTTGTTTCGGCTCGGGTCCTTACGTGCGTACGAGAATAGAGGCGGGTGGATGGTGGGCGTGTTTGATGTGCCGCGCCAGTCGAGTCTAGTCAAGGGGTTTGCTGCAGCGTTCGAGCGGCGGAGTGCTCCTGCTCGCTATTTGGCTGAATGGTTGAAAGGAATAGTCAGACGAATGCTAAGCAGTTCCGCTATTCACTGAGCTACCTTAAAGTTGGCTTCACTACTGTACACAAACGCATTGCTTGGACGACTCTTTTCAGGCGCAATAGTAAGCAGTCTGATACCAAAGTGGGAGGACCGGCTCCTTCTATGCCTATAGCGCGATATTGAGCGAGCCCGAGCCCTTTAAACTTGGCTTCGTTACTATACATAGATGCTTTGCTGGAAAGATGTTTTTCGAGAGGCAGTGTACGGCGTATGGCACCGAAGTATGAAAGGGACCCTGCAACACTTTTTTCAACTTTTTTTTTGAAATCTTAAATGCTTGCAGAATGTAGTCACCCAACACACCCAGTACTTAGATTAGGGGGTCGCAAAGTACCTCAGCTACAAATTACTGCTCTATGTCCATCAGATAACTTGGAAACTCGCTCAAACGATTTCTCTCTCTTTCGCAGTCTTGACGTTCTTCGACGGCCCGAATTACGTCACTGAGGCCATGTAGCGGCTGTTGTCCGGTTTTCTCTCAGTTGCAGCAATGAATATTTTTCGATAGGCAACTTTAAAAATAAACCCACAAAAACAAAGCAGGAACGGAAGGCGCATCTGGTGCGACGAGCAAATGACGCGGTGCCGCTCCGTGCTGGCGATAACTGTAGCTTTCGCAGTGCTTCAGACGCGAAGGAAAGAGTGACAGCGTTAACCAAAAGTGTTGCAGGGTCCCTTGAAGGCCCTGACGCTTTCTAGCAGATATCATATAGCAGGAGGTATCAGATATCAGCAGGTAGCAGATATCTTTATAGAATCAGATGCATGGACACACGCACACGCACGCGTTGTACACACTCACGTGTTGTACACACCTTGATTCGTGTGTAGTTTCGCCCCAGAGATTGGTTAAAAGCGCCTGGCTAGTATAGCAATCCTTTATCGACTCCCTGATTTGCCGCCTTCCATTTGCCATCGCGCATCGGTCGGTGTGGGCGGGGTGCGGAGCAAAAGAAAGCAGTCGCTCCCATCAGCAGGGGCGCGTGACGGGGCGTGTACACGCGTGCGCGCCAACTGCGCGCCGCGCGTGGGCTACTTGAGCGTGGCGCGGTGCAGCAGTCATCGACCGTGTTGGAGGGGAACTGCCGGCCACTGTCCACCGCCAAGGAACCCCTGCTGCTGCTGCTGCTGCGAGGGGGCGGGGGATGTCGACCCCGTTGCGCCTATCCGTGCCAACGAGCGCCTCTGCAGTGCTGACTCGTACACGGGCGAGGAGCAGTTTCACCGCGCGATTTACGATGCAACGGGTCGGCAGGCCCTTCTTTACCTGGAAGCTTACGCCCGCGTGTCGTGTGCGACGCCATTCACTGAGTCAACGCACCCCGTTGCTTTCTCCGTGCTTCATTTTCTTCGACGTGCACCCTCTCTCTCTCTCTCTCTCTCTCTCTCTCTCCTCTCTCCTCTCTCTCTCTCTCTCTCTCTCTCTCTCCTCTCTCTCTCTCTCTCTCTCCTTCCTTGCACTCGGAGTGTTAAAGGGACCCTGTAACACTTCCGATAAACACTTTCACTCTTTCCTTCGCGTCTGGAAGCACTGCGAAAGCTATAGTTATCGCCAGCACTGAGCGGCACTGCTTGATTTGCCCGTCGCAGCAGATGCGCTTTCCCGTACTGCTTTGTTTTCGTGGCATTCTTTTTTTTTTTTTTTACAGGGGCTGCCGAATGCCTTTATTGCTGGAACTGAAACCAACCCGGCGAATAGCCGCTACAACGCTCCAATGACGTCATTAGAGCGCGCGCCCGGACCGGGAAAGGAGAAAAAAATATTTTGAGCAAGTTTCCAAGTTAACTGACGGGCATGCAGCAGTAATTTTTGGCCGATGTACTTTGTGACCCCTTGTTCTAGGTGCTGAGGGTGTCTCTTGACTACGTTGTGAAAGCATTTCGGATGTACAAAAAAAAAAAAAAGCCGGAATAAGTGTTGCAGGTTCCCTTTAACGTAGGGTTGGGGTAAATTAACTCTGCAACCATTGCGAAGCTATAGCCGCCTGTTACGGTTGCGCTGCGCTGTGGCCTGCAATAGATTCGAAAGTGAACATCAAGGGAAACCCAAGGGAAATCGCTCGCGAACGGCGTGGTTTGCGGGCAAGCAAGACTGGAGACGGTGTCGGCGGTGTAGTGGCAGTAAGATGATGTCAAGAAAAAGAAGTACTGGCAGAGGAAAGTGGGCCGCAAAAAAAGGTGTCCGCCAATCTTATGTCTGTCGGCGAATGACGGAGGGAAGTGGTGGCGCAGACACACCGGATCGCAACCACGTGTAGCGCCTAGTTTAGGCCGTTGAATCCGAATTTGTTGTCTTTTCACGGCATGTAAACCGGGGCTCGCCGACAATCAGATGCCGGTCGCCGGAATACCCGGACGAGTTCCCATTCAGAGAAGGGACCCGCTGTCCGTCGTCGCGGGCTCGACGAACAAACGCGCAATCTTCATCCGGTTGTGCCGCAACGCCAAATGTCTCGTACGCGTTCACGTTTCGTGCGCCCTTGGTCCCTCCCCTCGGTGTGTTTTTTTTTTTTTTTTTTCGTTTGCGTATTTGCTCGTTCTGCCGACATCAGGAACGCGCGTGACCCGAATGCGTTCTGCAAACGGGACGGGCGCCGTCGCGCCGGCACGCGGCCCCGACGCGCGCATCCGTCCGTTTTGTTTCCCCCAACACACACGCAGTCACCGCGGGGTCTCGAAGTGGCCCGCGCATCCAGCAACAATAACTGCGCCTGGGGCAAAGCCGGCTCCATCCGCCCGTGGCTAGCCGTTACCCTACGGGCTTTTGTACCTTGTGCACTGCGGGGGGTGGGAGCAGCTCAGTGCGGCTGTGACCGAGCTGAAACAATAGCCGCGAGCTAGTGGGTGTTGAGGCGGAGTGGCTGTGGAACCTTTTTTTTTTTGCTTCCCGGAGGCGATTGTGTGTACCTGGTACGCACCATCACTTGTGCGTCGGTCGACGGTGTTTTGATCACCGCGTGCTGTGTGTTTATGTTTGTCCCCGTTACTCGCCGGGAGATTTGCCGGTCGACGTGCGGTGACCTTTCGCCGTACTTCTTCTGGTTAGTTTTTGTCCGTGGAACGCGACGTACGCCTCGCCCCTAGGCTCAGATATGTCCGTATACGTACGGCATAGACGCCATCAACATGACATCCTATAGCTCTCACCGCTATCCGCGAGGTGATGACCCGTGAAGTGGGTTCGCAGAACAGCCAGCTCCTCGCGAGAGGCAGTGGCGGGCAAGAGGACGGCAGGGCACTTAGACACACGGGATAGAAATGAGGAAGGGGAAGTATCTTGAAATATCTTGGTTCAAATATCTTGGATGTGCTTCAAAGATGCGTCTGATGGGAGGTATTTGGCGTGAGTACTAATACCAGACGGCGAGAAGACGTTTCAAGCTGATTTGTTGGCTAACTTTCGCCAGGTTTAGGATTAAGCTGAAACGACAACGCATTCTTCAAGGGCCATGCTGCGTGTAGATTTATCCATACTTTGTGACAAGGGGATGGTCTTATTAACGGCAGTGCTGCCGAATTGAACAATCGCCGTGCCCTCATTTGAGCCGTGTGGCGCTTAAATGCCGCGTGTCGACCGCTTTACCACGGTATAGCCTGTCAGATGTGCCAAACTAATAGCGGCATGAAAGTAGGAGCGTAGTGTAATTTAGGTGCCTGTGCTTGTATAGTGAAAACACGCGTGTAATCGTCCCCGATACAAATGCTATACAAATCAATCAATCAATCAATCAATCAATCAATCAATCAATCAATCAATCAATCAATCAATCAATCAATCAATCAATCAATCAATCAATCAATCAAGATTTCCCTCCAGTGTGGAGCGCGATTCCGTGTGGCGCGTTATGATAGTGCAACGCCCCTTGTCCGCCATTTTGTCGTAGCGGACTGTATCCCCGAATCGCCCCGTGGCAGGTCCTTGGTCATCGGCCATCGAAAGGGAAGTGACGGCAGTTGCCTCGTGGCCCCGTGACTGAGTGGGCAGGCAGCGTGGGGGCAGTGACGGACGCTCGTGCTGATCATCTGCTGCTGCAGCCGCCGCCGCGGTCTACGTCTAGGGAGTCCCGGCGAAGGCTCTTTTTTTTTTTTTTATTCTTCGCTTCCCGTTCTTTTTCACTTTTCTTGTCGGCCCGTGTCACGGCGCTCGTGAGCGCCGCAAACGAACCGTTTCGCCGGCCGCCAACGTGACCGGACTGCCTTCCGCTTCAAAAACACGTCCCACGCGTGCTGCCCGGGCGCGGCCTCCGCGGAACTGGGCTGTCTTCTTTTTTTATGTGTGTGGTGGGCGGCGCATTGGGCTACGACGCTGCGGATCTGGTCGATGCAGCCTTTTATTTAGAAACAGCAACGCGACGATAGGTGGGGCGTCTTAAGAATAATAAATTTCCAAAGCGTGCATCCTTAGGGTTATGAGGACACCGTTGAGCTAACAACAGCGCGTTTTTAGGCCATCTGGTGTTCTAATTCACGATGAAAAACTTGACTGCGTCCATTTCATCTTCGTTTTCCCGTAGGTTTGCTATCTGAAAGGCGCTGTTGAAATCACGCCCCGTTTGATTCCTTGTCTGTCGTTGGCCAGTTTTGAAAACCGCGCCCTCCCCCGTTTTCGGCGACATTGCAGCCGCGTGTTTGGAGAAAGGGTTGATGGCTCGCTTGTTTCTTTTGTAGGCAGACACGTGGGCGGAAATTTTAAAAGCTCGAAAAAAAAAAAGCCAAGAACAGCCACGCCAGAAGGGCTTTTTCTGTAATTTTACCCCAACATTTTTCGCTGTACATCGCTGGGGGCACTGCGCGCCGAAATAAAAGTGCGTAGTACGCAAGATGGACAAGCGATGTTGAGATTTCGGTGCATTTCAAAGAACCTCTACTGGTCTTATTAGATATTAAGCACAGCGGCCACGTGTTTAATATCCAACGTTTTAACGATTTCGTTCGTAAAGTTGGCTTTCTCTCACTACAGGTGGCGTTGCAGGGAAGCACCCTTTTCAGGCCGTTTTGTATCGGAAATCGGATGACGCGCAGTTGTGGTGCGCACTTGCCGGTGAAAAAAAAAGAAAAGAGGATAAATAAAATGAAGGGGGAAGGTCGAGGCGCAGAATAATGCGGTTACGAGTTAAGGTCACACACAGCCCATTCATCGCATTCAAGAGCGTGCAGCTTTTTTTTTTGTTTTTTGGCAGCGGGATTGGGTGGCCTGTCGTCGCAGTTCATGCTTATAGCCGCGTACTTTTCTTTCTCCTGGCGCTTGGCCGAATCCGATCGTTTTGTCGTCGCCACCGCTGCATGCGGAGCCCTCGATTCTCGCACTACGAAAAAAAAAAAAAGAATAACGTCGAAGCAGGAAATGCGCGTTGTTTTGAGCGGGACACCGCGCCGCCCTTCTCGGAGCACGAAATGGACTGGCTTCGATCAAAGGGGGCGGTCCGACCCCTTCTTCCGCTCTTCTCTACACTGCTGCCGCTGCCACTGTTTCGCCAGATCTTCTCGCGTCCTTTCGCTTTCTGCCTCACGCGCCTGTTGTCCCTTCTGCCGCTTTCTTCTGGCGCGGCGTTCGGACGAAGAAGATCCCGCTTCCGAGAATGGAGTCACGGACGGTATGTTCTCCCATCGTGGTCGGCGGGGATTTGATGCTTTCAGTATCAACCGCTAGTGTGTGTTGACCATTCCTTTGTCGGAGGAATGAAGACGAAAGCGGGGAGGAAACGGGGAGCCAGAATTGGTCTCAAGACTGCGCCCACGCGCTTTTTATATATAAAAAAAAGGTCGATCGCGGAGGAGAGGCGCTACACTGTTGACGACGGTTTGCGACTCGGAGATTTCTCAACGAAATGCGTCGTCGTCGTCGTCGCCTTTTTCTCTCCCGCGTGAAAACGTTCTGGAATGTGTCGCCGGCGACTGGAGGGAAAAAAATAAATAAAAAAGCGAACGTTCAATGCGGTGGTCTGCCCGACGACGACGGCCGTCACCGCAGTCCCAGTGGCGCAGTGGCGTGCGAGCTGGAAATTCCGGCTTACAAAAAGATGGGCCGAAAAAAAAAAATAGAGGGGAAAAAAAGGAGGGTGGGGGGCTTAGAGGAGAAACGAGCACGCAAGCGTTGTCGTGGGGCGCAGTCGCTGCCGAAGTGTTCTGTAGCGACGCGGTCATTACAGCCGCTGGCCGCCGCGGCAGCATGGCGGCCATACCGTGTTCTTTTTCGCATCCCTCCCCTTCCCCGCCCTTTCCTCAATTTCTCGCAAATGGTCGCTCGCAGCTGCTGTCGCCCGCTAACGGACTCGACGGCGCGGGTCGTCGCTCCAAGCTGTCGCCCTGTGGTGCCTATCTTCATTTCTGAAGGAAAAAAAAGGAGGGAAAAAAGTATATCGTAGAGGAATCCTACGTATCGTTGTTTAATTTTACGGAGAAACGGTCCGTGTAGCAGTAACAGGTAACGACAGGCGAAATAACCTAAAGAAGGGGATGAGGCAGGGGAGCGAAACAGAAGATATCTTGAAGTCCGAGGATATAGACAGGCGCTCCGATATAACGACGCAATGCCGGATATTCGCCGGTAACATTTGAAAACTCCGTTTCTCTTGCGTGCTCGTTTTTAGCTTTGTTTTGTTTTGTTGATGCGTTGTTTCTTCACCCCCTATTTCGGATTTGCGGCGGGGGCAGAAACTCCTGCATTTGGCCGTCTCCGGTGCTCACTTGAGGGCATATTGCATTCCACATCCTGTCTGATTTTCCTCTTGACCATATAACAGTTGCCGCCCGCGCAGTCTAAATATATAAAAAAAAGAATAGAAACGCCCATTCGCCTCGAGAAACCGGCACCCAAGTTCTTGAAAGTGGTAAGCCCCGTAATCCCTTGCGGTAGCTTCTGACATTTTAGCAGCAGGCAAAACAGTGGAGGGGGCGGGGGAATTGGAAATGTTGGGGCCCAATAGTTTTTTTTTTTTTTTTTTTTTTCATGCGTAGCTGCGCGGAAGAGAGCATAGTATGTCAGGGGAGGGACGCGAGGTACAAAATTACTGTGGTGCCTTTTATTATTGGGCCCCGTGCTCGCCTCAGTTGAAGAAAAAGATGCGGCGTCCTTAGATTGGTTGAACCAGACGGCGTGTCCGGATTCTGTCGGCAAAAAGCGTGGCCGGAACATGTCGCCAAACGTTTGCCTAGGCTTAAAAATCTCCCCGGGCCTTCGTCTTTCCAGCAATTCATTTGTGCCGACTTGGGTGTGGAACCTGGTCACTGTAAAGCTTTCTTTCCCACAGAGTGCGTAGCAGTGAAGCCTACTCATAAATAAGAATGCATTTGCGTGTTTCGCGACATGGTGCTCTCAGCAACATTAAACTCTGCAGCACAGAACACATCGACGTTGTTCAGCGACAGGTGACGCTATCGTATTCGCACATCACCCTCATTGCTCTTTTTTTTTTTTTGTTTTGTCGTACGTCGCTCTAACTAAATAAGTTACGCAGTGACTGGCGGTATTGAACTTCAGCTGGAGTCCTAAGTTGGGCGAAAAGGAGAAAATGAAAGAAAGTGTTCGAGCGGCGCGATATTGTCGCCTTCATCAACCTTTCTTTCTTTCTTTCTTTCTTTCTTTCTTTCTTTCTTTCTTTCTTTCTTTCTTTCTTATGACTCCGCCAGAATTGCAGCGCGCGTAGCTGCTTGTAGCTGCGAATCAATTACGTGTATAACACGCCTAATGTTCCAATTTATATTTTCGACTCTTCGAGCTGCTCTCGTCTACGGCCGATATGATTACCGACGTTCACCAAGAGAGTGAGTGGCTTTCACCGTTCGGTTACAAAGGTGTTAACTGCTTAGCGTTTTCCCAACAATCCTGCTGAATTAAAGCGCACGTCCAAAAAATAGTCAAGCTGACGTGAGTCGCGGGAAAGTATGCTACGCTCCACCGATCACCAATGTAAATAGGAGAAACATTGAGGGGAAAAAAAGAAGGGGGGGAGTGCAGTTAACGGCAGCCACGCTTCGGCGACTCGCCATCGCTTTCACGGTTGGCGTGCCCCTGGTATTCGGCGCATGTTATCCGGAACGCATTCTGTCATGCGGCTCCGTAAACCGATCCCTGGTTGCGTCCTGTTCGTATAACGAGTGGCGTGCTCAATGTTTGGTCACGAACGCGAACTCGGTCGCTTAGAAAATGGGCGGTTCCTTAGGAAAAAGCAGCGTACAAGTGCTTTCCCCGCAGCGTGCGGTTGCAGCTTGGACGTTTACTGCCGGTAGGAGGGGACGCTCTTGTTTTTCTTAAAACACGGTTCAGTGGAGACGAAATGGAGACGAAGGTCCCTTTAGAGGGAGCAATGCCGTTTCGCTCGTCGCACCGGAGTACTTTGGTATGCATAGATGAGACGATGGTCGCACGCTCGCCCCCCTCCTCCGCTCTATTCGCGTACCTTGTTTCTTGTTTTGTTCCCCCGTCGTAAACGAGCTCCTCACTTCTTTTCCCTATACAGTAGTGCTACCGTTGTTCTATACTTTTGCATCAGTATCAATGCCCGCTCTCCGCATCAGCGTACCCTCACAACTGACGAGACCTCGACATGTCGAAGTTTAGGCTGATGGTACGACCGTTGCTTTAGTTATCTTCCACTTCTCATTTTGGACTGCCAACGAACGACTCAGAACTATTCAAGGCTGACAAATAAAATTGAAAGAGATAATTATTATTGAAACCCGTCTAATGTTTCTAATCCTTTGTTCTAATGCCCCGAATGTTTTTTTTGTTTAAAATTGAAAATTTAAGAACAAAGACGACAAACGAACAAGTTAGCGAGAGGAAATGGTATTGCTCCCGTGTCGTAGGTGGCGGCAACCCCTTGGCTTCTCCACTGCAAGAAGGCAGTGAAGGATAGATGAAGAAGGAGGGAGAAAATTAAAAAAAAGTCGAAATCAGTCCCAAAAGAACAACACAGATGGAAAGAACGGGTCGTGGGAGAAGGAACACGTTGCTGCGAGAAGACAGAACTGACACGCGAGGCCGCTTGCGTGAGGAACTCCGCCGCCCCCTGCCGCGAGCTTGATTGCACGAGACGCCGCCGGGACCCGTGCTGCCCCATCTCCTTTTCTTTCTTTTTTTTCCTTTCTTAGTCCTTCATCCTTTTTCTCTTCTTCCTTCTTTTGTCATGAGCGCGTCTATTGTTTCTGTTTTCCCCGCTGGCATCTCCGCATCTTTCTTTATCGCACGCTGGACTCTCTTTCTGCGTTTGGCCTCCGTCCGTATACCTGTTTTGTCCCACTGACGGCGCGTTGTTGGCATACCGTCGTAGCCTTTGCGCGGCACGGATACCTCGAGAGACAGATGAGACATGCCGCTGTAGGAAGAATGAGACACGTAAAAAAACAGCCTGTGTAAGTTGTTCGGGCTGAGCAAGAGAATAGACAGACAGAACGAATGAACGAATATTTGCTACTGCGTAGACGACTGGAAAAGAAAAGTACTTCTTTTGCGGGAGGACGCGAGTCACCTTGCCTCGTAAAAATTGTGCCTGTCTGTCGTGCGTTAAGCCTGTCATTCGAGGTCTTATAGCGAAACCGAGGGAGTTGCTAGGCGACGTCGTTCTGTCGCAGAGTGAAGCCTGCACAGATGGAAAGAATGCTGCAGGTGTACGAACAAAACAGGACTTGCTAGGAAACACCCAAGAATGTCGGTATCTGCGCTGCATCGTCAATAGGTGTGGGAACGGGGCCGGTGGATACTGTCTGCGCAGTTTCATGAAGCGAAGATTAGAGCAGGTAGGTACACTGTAAATATAAAATAAATGCACTCAGAGATTCTTGCTGAGTACACGCGTTTAAAAAAAAAAGGGAGGAAACTTCAGCTGTAGATATTATTAAGCATGTGTTACAGAGAACCGGTGAACCGGTCCCGCTATGGCGCCCGGTACACCTGCCCATGCGCACAAACAGTTTTTCCCCCTCTGCTCACGCCAAGTAGCGCAGCTGGCTTACCGGGTACCGTACCGCGACGATTTCTCCGCTCTGCTATAACCCACTATTTTCCCTAGAACTGCCGATAAGATTCGTTTCAGTTTCGATTTCGGTCCGATTTTTGCGCGCTCATGATTACCGTCGGCAGACTTGAGCGAATAAACGGGAGAGGTATTACCCCTTCTTACTGGCTACGTAAGTACATATACGATATACTGGCGCGATCAGCTAAACAACGTGTCCCACCGCCGGTCGCAAAGCAGGAAGACCGCGGGGGTATATAGTTTCTGCGGCTTTTCCTACTCGGCAGCACCTCCGTTGGGGTAAATGCCTTGAATGACTTGTTGACGTGTTCTTTTGCGTCACGTAAACATGAAGGGGAAGCAAAAAAGGAGCGGCTGCTTTCATTATTAATTTCTGACAACAGTTAAATATATTAACAAATAAGTCATCGTTTCCCTTCGAACAAAAGAAGCAGCTTCAAATAGTGTGACATTTCAGTTAGAAAGTCATTAAGCCTTCTCATTAAGGAACAGCGGCATGGCATAGAGAAGTTGCGGGGCGTTGCAAAGCCATCCCACGTCCTGTTCTTATGTTGCCAGAATAACTTCTTTAGCGATTTATTTTAGTCACTGTGCTGGTGAAGACACAATGCGCCGCGTGCAGTGCGAATGACGTGTGTTGCTACTTTTCAAGGCGAGAGCTTTAGTTTTCTGTGATTCACGAAAAGTTGTTGGGTACAGATTTATCTAAAAAAAAAAAAAAAACGACTGGCGATTACGATACTCCATAATGCGAAATTTGAGAGCAGCGCAAACTCCAGTCTTCTCGGTGACGGCGCATAGCTGCTGAGTCCCAGAAAGTGATCGCCTCATCAGCGAACGCACGACGGCGCTCGCTACTCCGGCGTTACATCGCAGCGCGTCGCCGCCGCGGCCGCCGCCGAGGAGCATGTCTCGCGCGACTCTGGCCATACTTTTTCCTTCCTCTTTTCTGCTCGCTCTATCTCGTCTATCTTTGGTCTCCGCTTCGTTCGCTCCTTTCAACGAGGTGTTACAGAAAATCGGAGCGCGAGCCTGGGAGCGCGCGCCGGGAAAGGGAAACGGCAGCCGCCGGAGGAGGGTTCTGATAATAGAGCGACGCACCGTAGAACGTTGTGGACCTGCCTCGTAAACGCCACCGCTTTGGCTCAGAGCTTCATTCCTTATAGCGGTGGGGACGACGCACCGAGCCCTTTAGTTGCGGCCGGGGTAGACTGAGAAAGTACGCTACTGGAGAATAGGCTAGAACAGCTGTCGCTCGTCGTAACAGCCGTCGGGAGGAAGCGGCTATGGATATGAAGCAGCCAAAAAGTTTGAGAGAGAGAGCGGGTTGTGTGTGTGTGTGTATATTAATATATATATAATATATATATATATAATATATATATATATATATATATATATATATATATATATAATATATATATATGATAGAGAGAGAGAGAGAGAGAGAGATAGAAGAGAGAGAAGAGAGTTCAGAAAATGGGAAATGAGGGGCTCTGTGAAATAAGACAGAAAATAAGGGTTGGCAGTCAAGAAAACCTCGGAAAGCGAAGGGGAGGCTGTGGTGGGTCATAGAAAGCGATAAAGAATTTTTCGAGTCAGAAAGAAATTGGTGAAAAATACCCGCCGGGTGGGATCCGAACCCACGACCTCCACAATTCTGGAGGTCGTGGTCCAGGTATTCTGGAGGTCGTGGGTTCGGATCCCACCCGGCGGGCATTTTTCACCAATTTCTTTTGACTGAAAAATCTTATCGCTTCTATGACCTACACAGCCCTCCCCTTAGCTATTCCGAGAAGTTTCATGAAACTGACCAACCCTTATTATCTCTATATATATAAATATTCTTATATATTATATATATATATAATTATATATATAGTTATATGATAAGAATGTAATATGAGTATATGATTAAGATAATAGAAGAAGAGAGAGAGAGAGAGAGAGAGAGAGAGAGATTATTGGGCGCATGATACTTACACGGTGAAGTTTTGCCTCTCAACAGAGGGCACAGGTCTCGCCGAAAGTTGGAGAGGGTTCAGCAGCCGGTTCAACTAGGCTTTCGCCGTCTTCTTGGAAAGTTCTAACCAGCCACGGTATTTTTTGTTTCCTACTCGTTTCTGTCGGTCTCTTTCGCTCTTCCCTTCGGCGCAGCTTTGGCGGGAAATGAGCGACTGCCGCGGCGGCGGCGGCGGCGGCACTTGGGCGGCCAATCAAGCGCGCCACGACGAATAATGAATCGGAGCCTGGAGGGCCTAAGGCCCCCGGAGGCCGCCATGATTACTGCCGCGGAACACGCCATTCAAGATCCGCCTTTGACTGCACGCGGCTTCACGACGGAGAGGAGAAAGACATGGAACGAACAGAAAGAAGAGGAAATGCAGCACTGACAACAATGCAGACAAGTGCCCTGCTCTTCCTCCTCATTGGCTCGGCACTTGTCTCGTCTGCGCGAACTCCGGCGGCGGTTTCTTTTTTTCACTGTTCTCTCTTTTTTTCTTTTCGCTCGTTCATTGTTCGCCGCGCAGTTTTTATACATGCCGGCTCGGTCGAAGGAATCAGCGCCGTCGCGTCTGGATTGTTTCCTCTCGTTCTCTCCGGTTGTCCGTCCCGCTGTTTTTTGTTTCTTCTTTTGTCTGGCACTCTGGCACATCGTGCGACAGAGCGGGACTAGCTTTCGCGACCGCCCTGTTTTCTTCCTGTTTTGTCGAGGGCTGTGTAGTACTGCCTACGCTATCCGTGCAGTAGGATCTTTCCGTGGTCGCTGTGCGCCGCGCATGCATCGGCTTCGTCGGCCAGTGACCCCTCCGGCTTACAAGCGATTGACCGAAGAGCATTCGCCGACCACAACAGCTGTAACCAAACTCGGAGCCGATGGAACCGCCGTAGTTTGTTCAACGTCGACCGCTGCGCTGTGGGTATTTTAGCTGTTGTGCCACGAGAACCAAAATATACCAAACTACGTTAGCTAGCTGACGTAGAGTGCTTTTTTTTTTCCAAAATAAAGCGTCTTGATCACACAAAGTAAAATTGGAACGAAGATTGAAAAAGAATAGAAGAATGCCGCCAAAAAAATTTGAACTACCTAGCTTGTTTAGTTGCAAGGGAAACAGCCCGACATTTGGGTACTTTTAAAAAAAAATTTGATTTGGGAATTTTTATTTAAAAAAGTTATCCCTTTAAACCAAACACGAATACGTTAAACCATTCGAGAGTATGAAAGGCGTCACAAAAAAAAAAAATCTAGGGTGATAGCTGCAGTAGTTTTTGTTTTACAGTGGTATAAGTTTCAAATTTTCCTCGAGCCGCTAAACGCGCCACTGACCGGACTGGACTTTGGGATTTTTTTTTTAAGAAATGATTTTTTTTTGTACAAAATAACTTCATGTATGTTTTTCCCTGTGCCCAAGAAGCTATATATAAAATTGTCGTCAAAATCTAAGACGTCGACCGGACACGTCTGTCTGATGTCTCTTGAAAGCACCCTGTTGTTACCTATTGGTGTGTCCTGCGCGACACGTAGTAGCAGCCCGAATTTCGAAATCTTGAGGATTTCTTTAGGCTAAAGTACATTCGTTGACCGAGTGAAACAGTCAGAAAAGTGGCTTTGAAAAAACGGCTACGGCAACATAACTGGAACGACCGCTATGAAGCAGCTTTCCTTTGTCCAAGGGATTGCGAACATCTTATATTCAGGGGAGCGTGTCGTGGTCATCGGTTATCCAGTACATTTCGTAGTTGTTAAGAACGCGATTGGCTTCTGTAAACTAAGTGCGTAATTGGCCTGGCGGACGCTAAGGCTTCTGTAACCCTCGGGACAGACATGCCTGCCCTGAAAAAAAAAGGCGTCGCTTGCCGTCAAATTTTCCAAGTTCAAAACAAAATATTAGGATAACGGTACATCACGCAAGGAGAGTGAGGCTGGTGAAGTTACGACTTTCTAGTGCCATTCGAGCGCGCTCAATTT
Source organism: Haemaphysalis longicornis (assembly GCA_013339765.2). Taxonomy (NCBI): domain Eukaryota; kingdom Metazoa; phylum Arthropoda; class Arachnida; order Ixodida; family Ixodidae; genus Haemaphysalis; species Haemaphysalis longicornis. The sequence goes on from CM023453.1 coordinate 77,287,660, forward strand.
TTTGCGACAATAATTTACCGCGTAAGCTACTGTTCTTGACGACTGAGGATTCTTGAATATGTGCGGAGGAGGGAGGGCGCTGAATGGTAGGAAAGTCGTTAGCCGCAAGTCCTCGAGCCCTCCTCCTAGATGCCATGTTCACGGGTGCATCGTTGCGTCGTGCCACACAGAATTTAGTATCCCACGTTCACGGCAAGCCCAAAGTCCATTGCTTCCCACACCGAGCTGTAAAACCGTGCCCAAACGGAACCGGTTCCGTAGAAAGTTGTTCCGGAAGAGAGTTTGTCCCCTTTTCCGTATATCCTGTTTTTGGGAGAACGGATCCTCTTTCGTTGTGCTCCGTTTTTGCAGCGTTAACAGCTAAGAAAAAAGGCTTAAGAGCAGCCAGCAACAAGCTACTACCGCATCGGAGACGGAGACGACGTGCGCCGTCTTTAGTCGGCCAGCCGCAACGCCAGTGGCCAACTGCGGCGCCGACTCTTGCCGCCTCCTAATGACGACGCATTGACGCGCTGTGGACGTCGTCCCTCTCAGTCGTCGCCGCACCCCCGCCCCCATCTCGGGGGAGACTGCGGCACCGTAATTGCAGCCTGTGCGCTCAGCGATCGAACGGCATCGCCCTCTGCGCCGCCAGCAACAAGCAAGAAACGCCATGCCGCCGCAACTCGGAGGCCCGCATCTCTTCTTGCGAGTTGTTTCTGCGCGCGGGTGTGTGTCACCGTGGTTGGGGCCGCCGTTCTTCCGCCTCACGTGGCCGCTGGTCGGCGCGTTGGTGCGGAATAGGTTTAGCGCTGACCCTTTTACCTTAACGAACGGCGACGTCGTTGTCCGCCTCGCCGGTTAGCTGGTCAGCTGGCGGCCACCGCAGCCTCTTCCTCATCCTTTGTGATTCGGGCTGGCTGCTCTGTGAAACGTCGCTTTGCTGAGCGAACATCGTTCTCTGTTGTTTGATTTGATTGTTACGCCTTTTTCCTCGCTCTATTTGGCGAGAATTAAGGTCGGTGTGCGGGACAGGAAATTAGATTGGAGCGCGTGGGGTGGGGGTGGGGACCACGGTGTGGGTAGGTGCGACGGTTCGTTGCGCTGGTGTGCGTGTAAGAACGTTAGAACACTAACAGTGCGGTGGGATTGTTCTACTTCATGTGGGCAACATGTCGCGTCTGCTTTTCGTCGCACACGGGCCCAGGAGAAAACAACGCTCGCGGAGGAAACAAGAAACAGTGACGACGTGTCATCAGAAACGGCAAGCGTGCTTTGCCACTTCGCTTCCGGGATATGCAGCGAAGCGGACGAAAAGTTCACAGTGCGTGGTGGTGTTGCGTGCTCCGGCTGCAGCCCTTCCGGCTCGTAGCGGTTAGTGCAGGATCGGCCACTTAAACGTTATCGGGGTGTTACGCAATTTTTTTTAACGCAGAGCTTGTATTATATCACGCAAAGCTTGCCTTGCACAGATATTCAAGCTTTGGGCGATGGTTCTACGACGTCCCAGAGGCATGGATATGCCGCCGGGCTTAGCTCTGTGAAGGGTCTGTAACGTTGACGACGAATTGCGAGAAATTCTTGAGCGTCCTGCGAGGTATCAGTTGCTTGTCTTCATACTCGAGGCGAATTCTTGCTCTGCGCGAAATAGTCAAGTTTCTGCAAGGATCCTATACAAAGTTCCTGAACGATTTTCTGGCACAATTTCAGGGGTGAGTTGTGCAGGCCTGTTTATTAATCGGGGTGAGGTGTACTTGGCCTCAGTCTTCTCCTTGTGGGCCTGTGCCTTCCTGTGGGCAAGCAGAACGCCCCTCTTGACGCTTCCTCTTGCCACGCAGGTGGTGCCCAACCTTTCCTTGATAAACTTCAGAAAGGAACCTCCTTCGAGACCTCCCGCAACTCTATCGCTCTCCTCTCAAAGGGTGCGAAGCCGCAGGCTTCCCGGATGAGATCGCGGGCGAACATCGTGTGCTTTGACAAGACTACAAGACGGCCGACCGCCAATTTGTAGTGTAATCCCATTGCTGCTTCCCTTAATGGCAGCAGCCGAAAAAGGGAAGCCGAAAAGGCCTTATGTATCTGCGCGAGGTTGCTGCCTGTCTCATTCTTAGCGGTGTACCACACACGGGCACAGAGAACGTCGACGGTTACGGCTTTCACGCCCTCCGCCCAGCTTTTCCTCGAAACTGGTGTAAGGCTGTTCGTAAGCCAGCCACGCGAGACAGTTTTCTCTCCACAAGTGCATTACTTTCCCCATTCTTTGAGGGCTGGTTCCGCGCCGGAGGAGATCCAAATGAACGGTCTGTACAGAACGTCGCCGCAGTACTGCAACGTTCGGCTGCAGCAGCAGCGGCAGTGGTATCAGCGGCGCCAGCGATGCGAAGCTTCTTTCTCTTTCCCCCGAGTCTCCTTGGTCAACGCCGCGAGTGCGCGCTCCGAGGTAACTCTACCATGCCTCCTCTCTCTCTCTTTCGATCCTGCCACTCGGCGGCGGCAATCAGCGGGGAGCTGCCGTTCGTGGGACGACAAATAATCCGCATTAGTTACGGGCACCGCGACCGCATTTCCCGCATCGCTCGGCAGCTCCCCCGTTGTTCTTCTCGCTGTTCCCCGCCGTCTACCCTTTTACCCTTTAGCCGAGTGTAATAATTGCGTTGATGGTGCAGCATCGAGACCTTTCGTGCTATCGCGTCGCATTGTGGTGTCGGTGGATATATATATATATATATATATATATATATATTATAAGTAAGAAAGATATATCAAAATAGGGTTGGCAGTCAAGAAAACCTCGGAAAGCAAAGGAGTTGTGGTCATAGAAAGAGATGGAGAATTTTTTGAGCGAAAGAAAGTGGTGAAAATGCCCGCCGGGTGGGATCGAACCCACGACCTCCAGAATACCGGTCTGGTGATATATATATAATATATATATAATATATATATATATATTAAATAAAAATATAGAATTATATATATATATATAATATATATTCTTTTTTTTTCTTACCTTACAAAGACCGGTGTGCGAAAAATGCCAGCTTCGGAGTGTTAGACAGAGGAATCGGGCGATGGAGTATCGGGCTAAATAAAGGGGGAGCGATAGAAGGGTCCTTGGTGCGTCAGCGGTGGCTCCGTGTCTGCGCGAGAGTTGGGTGGCTTTGGCGGTAGTTTCTGGTGTCGTGTGCAGCGTGGTGGCACCTGCAAGCAGCCACCTTGTTTGTCGAGTTTGTTTTCCGGCCCCATACAAGGGGAAAAAAAGAATGCAGCCGGTGGAGAGTGCTTAGGGACGGACACCGTTTAATCTCTCTGCTGCTCGGCCTGGTCTTTGTCTCTTTTTTGGCCGGACGATAGCCAACGTGGCTGAAAAGGAAGAGAGCATCCGAAGAGTGGGCTGTCGATGCGTGCGGTGTATATCGAGGAGGATCGCGCTCTGAAGCGGCGTCCTCTTCTCCTGGCCGCAGCGTGGCGCGTCGGTCCGTAATAACAGCCCGCGGTTATTACAGCGACGCACCTTGCGCCGCGCACCGCCGCCCCCTCCTTCAACCACATCCTTTTCCTATTTCTTCTTCCAACGTCTCGCCACGTCCTTTCAGTCAAAGGGCTCGCTGCCGTGGCCCAAAGGCGGAGAAAAAGAAGAGGAGAGGAGACAGTGGGCGACCCTTTTACCGCACCGACGTCTCCTGCCGGTGCTCGCTGCCGCTAGCTAAAGCGGGTAATATATCCGGCGGATAGCGCGGGGCCCGTTTGTTACTCGTTACGGCACCGCCGTGATGGCCAACCCTCTTTGCTGTGCGTGTATTACGCTTTCACGCAGTCTGCTGGAAGGGGAGCTCGAGTTTCCCGGGGACGCTGCCTCCCCCTCTCCCGATGCGGCTCTTCGTCACCGTGTCGTTTGTTGGTGCGTGTGGCGGCACCGTTCTGGTCTCTGGCATTATTCTTCGCCACACGGGTTTTGTGCCTGCGCTTGTGTTGTTACCACTTTGCTGGCGCGGTTCTGCCGCACGACCTCGTTGGACCGTCGAGCTCGGGGCCTCGGCATGCCGTTCACCCGTGGCTTTTTTGTGCGTTGTTTTCGTTGCTGCTGGTTCGATCGTCTCGTTGCCTTCGGCATTCGTTTTCCATGGAGTAGCTTTTGACCCGTGGGGCTGCTGCATCGCTATTAGGCCTCCCCCTCCCTCCTCCCCCTCCGCACACTGCACCTGTGCACTTAGAGGCTTTGTGCCTTCTGTTTTGACGCGTGTAAAAATGTAAATTCAAGAGGCTAGATGGGGTGCAATCTCTACGCATGACCGGTAGGTGTAGAAGGCGGCTCGGCATATAAAACGGGTGGGGTTGTCCCGGGCGAAGCGCCAATTTTCCTGTCAGAAGCTGAAATATTGCAATGAGGGGAAAAAATGGGTTAGTTTTATTTAGAGAAGGATTGCTAGAAAAGCGATTCTGATGACTGTGACAAAATCGCCCTCCCCGAAAAACGCGCGTAGGCTAGACGGAATAAGCGGGATTCATATGAAATGTGTTCAGCCGCGGTGTATAACGCGTCGTCAGTTCAGTCGGAGTCTGGCTCTGACCACTTCGTCACCGCGGAGCTAGGGCACACCGGTCTAATGTTGAGTTTTGCGAGGACCTCGTGACGTACGTATGGACACGAAATGACGCGTGCACCGATTTCCCGCTGGAGCCAGACGTGCACGTAATTCTGCGATATACATAACCTGAAATCCACCTGATCAAGAACGCGTATATACTAGCGTCATTCGCAAGAAGAGGGATTTGTGAGAAACCTGTGCAGCCGTGTAACTCGTCATCCGTTGGGAAGGAAGGAAGGATAAGACAGTAGGGTTAACCAGGTAAGGCTAACCCGATTAGGTTAACCACATAAGGGTCTGGATGGCTACCCTACACATGGGAAGTGAGAAAGGAGATATTTAAATAGAAAAAAAAGGTACATAAAAGATGTAGCGTGGAGCTTGAGGAGCGAGAAAAGAACGAGCAAATGTTAACTACAACAACAACAAAAAAACATGCGCGATAACAAAGCGTAAAACAGAAGAAAGACGGTACACGGTGACTTGTTGATGGCCGTACGGGCAAATTTTTCGCACTTATTTCCAAATTTCTCGCAAACCTGTTTGAAGGACGTGTGCTTCTCTTTCGCGCTTGCAGCGGGAAAATCGCCCCCCAGATGTCTACATTCAAGCGTTTGGCGCGGGCTTCATCAACTGGTGGGCAAGGCGTTCGCTCGATTCAGCACACACTTCGTTAATCGGTCGAACGCCGCGAGAGCAGTCAGAAAGGGCAACCACCAGGAGCTCAAATCAGTGCAGCTGGCTGCGAAATTGAAGCGGGTGAAGGGAGCTAGGCGCCGCCGCCTATCCGCCTGGAGCGAGCGTTCGGGTGTTGCGGGACCCCTGCCGTCGGAGGAGGAATTATCATCGATCAGCGCGTCGAGGCGTCTGCGGTAAACGCATAGAAGCTGTCGTCGTGGGCACAATTTGGTTACCTTGTAATGCTGTTTGCGTCAGCGAATGAACGAGCAACACACGAGAGAGAGAGAGAGAGAGAGAGAGATGGAGGAAGGAGATGAGAGATGAGAGATGAGAGAGAGACGAGAGAGAGAGAGTGAGATGACGAGAGGTATTGAGGAGAGAGAGCAGGAGAGAGGAGATGAGAGAGAGAGAGAGAGAGAGAGAGGAGAGAGAGAGAGAGAGAGAGAGAGAGAGAGAGATTGGCTTTCTCCTTCCACCCCTGGGTCGTCTGACTCCGACAGGAAATGGCCGCGCAGGGCACGGAACGGGCTTCGGAAGCGCATGCTGGTGACGTTAAGAGACGCGACGACGTGCGGCGAGGCGCGCATTTGCAGCCACGACGGGGGAAAGTCGTCTCGTTTGTCTTGCTTGCCTCTGCCGGTGTCTTGGCAATCTTTCCCTGCTCCCGCTTCGCTGTTGGGAATGCGATGCGTGTTTGTTTGGCTACGTTCGACGATGAAGTGTCGCAGCCGTCTGAAGGTGACACCGAGGTGATCTCTTTCAATATGTGCCCGAGCTAGCCGCCGTCGGCTTCTTGCGAATGCGCTGCTTGCACGCCCGCGCAACCAGCGCACTCGCAAGACTACTCGCCTGGGAGAGAGTAGTCCTAGGTGTATGTGCTTAGGTCACCCGCCGCGGTGGCTCCGTTGCTATGGCGTTGTGCTGCTGAGCACGAGGACGCGGGTTGGATTCCCGGCCGCTGCGCCCGTCTTTCTGATGGAGGCGAAAAGCAAAAACACCCGTGTGCACGAGATTGCGGCGCCCGTTAAATATCCTCAGGCGGTTCAAAAATAATCCGGAGCCCTCCACTACGGCGCACATCATCGCCTGCGCTGCGTCGGTGCGTTAAACCCCACAATCAACAACAATATGGGCTTAGGTCGCCCAGTTCTGTTGTTTGAAACACAGTTTCTCGGCGTGTCCGTACAGGGTGTGATACAAGTGGATGATTAATTTTCTTTTCTAGTGCACAAACACGCGCACTGAGCATAGAAGAGGATCAATGGAGGTTGGGGAAAAAATAGTGGCATCAAAAAAAATTAAATAGGAAATTTTAGCCTACCTGATTGTTTCAGCCGTTTCGTCAAAGCGCGTTGTCGTCTTCACAAACGGAGGCAGCAGCCATTAGTAGTTACTCGACGTTTCCCGTTGCAAAGCACGCGCGGAGGATCACTCTAAGCGGCGCGTGAATGCACGCAAAAACACGAACTCGTTGTTTATTTAACAAGATCCTTTCGTTTCTAAGCCTCGTCGCTGTTTTCGTCCGTTCTTTTCCCTTTTTGTCCGCTGATTTGTCTCCGTCCAAAACCTCCTCTTTTTCCGCCGCCGGCACCAGTTCCCTGCACCCTGATCTCCGAGTGCCCGTGTTCTCTCGGTCCCGTGTCCTTGCGTGCTTGACCCGTTCCTTCTGGCGCACCCATCCATCCTTTCCCTTTTATTTCGTTTTTCCTTTTCCCCCAAGACTTTCGGCTGCGCGCGTCAGGGCGCGCTCCTCCACATCCCATCTTCTCCGTTCTTGGGCAGACCCAAGGACATCCGTCTCGAGCCCGGACAGTACAGCGTCCCATCCTGTTGCAGCAAGCTCACAAGCGTATACGCGCCAGCGGCCGACCCGCACCGCCGCCCGCGTTCCTTCCTCGAAACGGCCTGGAACCCGCAAACGCTGCCCTCGCCCCGTCCGCCATTTCACTTTCCCCGAACGGTATTTGAATATATTTTTTTCCCGCCTCATCCTCTTCCTCCGCATCGTTCGTTCTCCCCGGCGCGGGCGAACATAAAGCGGCGCTGCCCTTCTCCCCCAGCCTCTTCCGTGCGTGCCTGAGCATCTTGCTCCCGCGCTTCCCTTTGTAGCTTGGCGCCGTAGAGTCGGTTTTTGCTTTTCCTTCTCCTCCTTCGCGCCGATAACTGCGGGCCTTCTCTTGTTTCTTCCGTCCCCGTCCAGCGCTACGTGTTTCCCTCCTGCTCTTCGTGCCGATACTGCTGCCCCCTGTACGGCAGCCGCCGTGTTCTTTGTAGCTCTCCCGGGCAATGCTTTAGTGTATCCCCTTGTCGCGGTAACATGTTCGGCATCCTCGGCCGCAGGGGGGAAAGGCGTGGGTGGGGGAGATGAGCGGCGTTGTTTGCGCTATATGGTGCATCACGGCGCTGTACTGTGCTCTTGTTTCTAGCCGCCTGGAGAGTACGTACGCGTTGTTTATTAGCCTGATTACACCGGTCCCCCTTTTAGTGGGCCCTGCGGGCTCGCGAGCTGGCTGGACTCTTCTCTTGCCGGTCATTCTGACCTTGCCGCGGAGCAGCCGTGCGTTTTTTGTGCTTCTCTGGGCCTGGCTTTAAGCAATGGCGTCGATGTCGTCCGTTTTTACTGGGCACCCTTTCTCAGTCGGGGTCGTATGGGGAGGACAGTGCAATTCGCTAAGTGTACACCAAGTTCACAAGTATTGATCCATCATCTTGCAGAAGGGCCTTCGTGGTGTTGTGAGTAGAAAGACCTTTGTCGGCGTAGTGTTGTGCCGGGTGATTATGAATGCGCTTGCTTTTGTGAGTAATGCAGCCGTATTTTCGGATGGGGTTGTGCCGCAGTCGGCAGTGATGCGTGCGCAACGCAAGCACGAAAGGGGTTTAGAAAAAAACGGAAATACGAAAGGGATCAGGGGCTGGTTGCCTCGCCTCATCTTGAGGCGTAACTGAATGTTTCAGCGGAAGCACTGAGCGGGCAAAACTAGATTACGACAAAACGCTGCACTGACCGCCTGGAGACTTGTCGGGCTCACCGCCGAAGAAGCTTCTTCCTGTGCCGAGCCTGTGCCTTCAGTTTTTAGCGCAATGCCCCAGTGCGCCAGGCAATTCAATCCCCCGATGAGTCATCGAATTTTGTTAACTTCTGGAGTTTCTAACTCTGCCAGCGTAGTGTTATCAGCAGAAGTGTTTTCGACTCGCAGAACGAGTGAAACGAAATTTAATTTATAGGGAACATGATCCGCTGGCTCAGTAAGTATTCTGTCCCTGATTAGGGCTCCCACGAGGAAGTGCCGGCTTCGAAATGGAATAGTATTCTTTAACCAATCAGGGCCTTCCGCTGCTTTTAAACGCCTGTTCCGAACGCTTCAGCTCGATCTTTGCTGAGCACCAATTAAGCGTTCGTCATGCCTGCCTTAGGGCGGTAGTTATTGAAAGCGGAATTCCTTCCCGTCATCCTGCGACTATTACAGAATCCGTTGCCGCTGCATGGATGCTTACAGAGAGACGGCAAGCTCGTCATCCGCATCGCTCGTTCTCACGAATTGCTTCCAGTTTTTGTATCGTCTAAAATCAGAACAGGAAAATGGCAAAAACCTAACAGGAATTCCTGTCGTACGACAAAAAAAACCTTGTTGTGACAGCAAAGTCCGGTTGTTAACGACAAAGTCAATTTTCTCAATGACAAACATTCCTGTAGTCACAACAGAAGGGCCATTTACGCTACTCTTCACAAGGGGCAATAACATTGAAACCATGTGCACCTACTGATGGAACACAGGATCACGACAAGAATTGGCCTCGACGGAACATCAGAATCACGACGCGACAAGAATACGACAAGACGGCAGTACGACGCGCGAAAATACGACAGACTACAGAAATTTTAACACGACAGTGTTTTATGCCGGGGTCCACCAAGACCTGACTGTCTTCATATCCGTCTCGGAAAATACATCGCCAGCAAAACTACGATTGACGTGGCTGCGCCGGGATTTGAACCACGAACTCTTTCGCCGCAACGGGAGGAACGAAACGCTCTCCCGACTGCGCTATGAACAGACGCGTGAATAGGGCGACAAACGCGGCTTATATCCATCCCTTCAGATGGTGCTGCCGTCTAGGAGAGGCGAAGCGATGTAGTGCATCATGACGCTAATGAGCGCCGATAGTTGGCGCCTCGATGCCAGCGCCTACGTGTACGGAGGACGCGCAGCGTAACCTGCGGAGAAGCCTGTAAGGCAACGACCACGGAGTAAGATCGACGGCGACTTGCGAATGTCGCGCTGGTTTTGTGTTCACCAAATGATTCGCTGACAACCCGTTTGGAGTCGTTCGCACGGATGGTTTGCGAGCGATTGTGGTTTCAGTCGGATTTATGCAATGCTCCGGTTGCGTGCTTCTAGTGTCTGACGTTGATGCGTCTAACGGTGCCATACCGACGAAATATGAATAGCGATGTGCAAGTTCATATCGATGCACAATAACGATTCAACTGCTCCTGTGAAGGCACGTTTCACTTTCGGGTTTTACCGGTTCCTATGGAAGAAGGATCAACCACATTTTTTTCTGGTCGTTTTTTTTGACTGGGGCAGTCTTCATCTCTGCGAATTTTGCGGGAAGAGGTACTACAAAGAATCGTCATTCCAGGAGAATGAAGGACAGAGACGAGAGAAAAGGCATGGAGGAAGCGGGCTTCCGGAAAGAGTCCCCTTCTCTTCTTCCCCCGCGAAACCACGACGAGCAGCAGTGGCCGGCGCGGTTATTGGATGGGAAGCTGCGGGTGAGAGAAGCCAGTTGTGTGACCCCGCCGGCCGACAGTGCAGTAGGGGTAGGGGGAAAAAAGGGGAAGATGGCCCCGGGGCTTTCCGGGCACGATGACGTGGCGTTGTGGCTGGCCCGGTGCCGAGCCGCACTTCGCATCCCAGCCCCGCCGTCGCCCATCGATCGGAGCCCGTAGTGCAGGGGCCGCGCCGTCGCCTGCGCCCGAGGGGCCGCCTGTGTGCGGCTCATTTCCAGCGGGCCGGCTATCGGGCCGGATACGCAGCGCCTGCTGGGCCACGATAGGGAGGAACCACGCTCTTGTCGCGTCTGGCGGGACGCTCTGTGTTCTGTCATACAGCGCGCTGATGGCGTAGCAGTGGTAATGGCGTATAGTGCTGCAGCAATATATATATATATATATATATATATATATATAATATATATATATATATATATATATATATATATATATCATCCCGGGTGCGGCAGAAACAGGAAAGTACTGCCACACCTGTAACGAGGCCCGGTGCAGGTGCTTTCTGGAAGACGTCGTTGCTTTCGGTGATGTCGCGTCTTTTGTCGTTACACATCGAAGGAATGACTTCCGGCCGGACGCGTTGCGCGTCCCCTCGGTTTTCCTTTATTTATTCCTTTGGCAGCGGGGAACGCGTATTAGAGACGTCATGCGCGGCTCCCTATGGGAATCGGTTAACACCGCAAAAAGGTGTGCTAGATGACGGTCAAATTATTATTTGCTGCCGCGGCGAAGAGACGCTACGTGTGCGTCGATACTGCGATGCATATACTAACAACACTAACAGAACAGGTGTAGTATGGTGGAATGGCCACCAATTCGTTGGAGGCTCTTGAGATAGGCGGTATAGCCTTTGTTTTGCTGCAGAATGGGATGTACGCCTGAAGGCAGAGGCAAACTTGTCCGTCCATCCGTCCGTACGTCGCGAAATCCTACCACCACACTTTTATCCCACTGTATGTTACCTCCGGGCTAAGGAGTAGCGTTTAAAGCCAGGAGGTGTTGAAAACAGTTGAAAAGTTGCGCTGATGTATAATCTTCTTTCGATGCTCGCTGATGCCACTGTTGTATATGCACCCAAGGAGGGCAGTTTTATCCTGAGAGTAAGGCGTACTCCTGCTTTAGGGGGACGTTTGTCCGTTGGTAACACCCGATCATAAAGCCTGCAACCAGGGTAGTTGTGAATCTTTATGATAGACCCTCGTCTTACTGTGGACAAGATTGGGCTGTGGATGATGGTGAATGTGATGATGATCTTGACGCATTGTTACGGCCGTCATCGCGACCTCACGCAAACTAACCGTATGTGACCAACCCTACACTAACGCGAAAGTGGGGAATCCTGGGGAAGCTCAAGAGCGTGATCATAAGAGGCAGTTGCGGTCACCCCGTACCTCTCTAACGTGAAGTGACCACATTTGATAAGCGCGTGAGGCGGGCTTTAGTGTTGAATACACTTGCCGTCACATTTCGGGCTTTTTAGCCATTACTTCGAAAAAGGAATTAACCCAGAATTTCGTCCTCTCAGTATTCGGAAATCTTGAAGTGCCATCCGTTTTGCAGTTTAGAGCATTGCTTGCAGTGATGAAGATAGCGTTGATTTGTAGAGACCTGTCAATTACCTTTTTTTTTTAATTTCTTGGAGAGATAACCGTATGAGACGGAAGAAACTGCCGTACTACTTTTGCGACGTTACAATTACTATCGAGGCCAGAAGTCGTATTTGGAGTAAAGTGCACTCTTCTTGGTCTCGTGGAAATCTGTACGTTTCCCCGTTCCAACGAATTAATCCGGCTTGTTTCGTCCGCAGCATGCCTTAACCAGAGTGCACAGTGCACAGTTTTTTGCGGTCGTCCTCTGCACACGCGACAAAACCAGGCAAGCGATCGTCGATGGGAGCCCGCAGCGACTGCTATCTCAAGAGCCGTCCTCAACCCTTGCGCAAGTGGGGGTTCGTTGACCCGTACTGGCGGCGGCGAAAGTTTGTCGCGCGTGCCTGCCGGAAGGAACGGGCGTGTCGTCGATCGGCGATAAAACTGCCGGTACCCGTCGTGCTCCCCTGTCCGCGAACATGCATTAGCGGGCGCCACGGTCCAACTGGAATGTGTGCGGATGTCCTCCCCGGCATGCAGCGCGAGGCCGGAGCGCGTAGCACTCTAATGGCTTTCGCAAACGTGCTTCGCCTGCTGCGGCATGCAGACATGGTTCGGACGAGGACTTTTTTGCCCGCGCAATTCCTGGACGCTGCTATTTTGCCGGCAGGATATTAAAGGGGTCATGAAGGCGAAACGCAAGTTTGAATGATTAAAAAGACTGCTCTGTCCCGATAACAGTGCTACCAATTTCATCGCGATTGAACTGCAAAAAATAATCCAGATGTTAAGGGAAATAGATGAAGCAGGGGTGACTCACTAGTCGCTTTCTTGCCGAGTCTTTATGACGTCACAGAATCTTGTGACGTAACATAAGCCGACGCCGTGAAACATGACTGGGCGATTGCAGTGGGTCCTCTACTTTCGCTTGACCGTATCACTTGAACGCCAACGAGCAGTTAACACACTGATAACTATGTCTCAGAGCTGGCCCGTATGACGTTGTGTTACGGATCTTACGTCACTGTGGCGCGAAATTTGAAAGTTGTTTCAATATTTGTTGCATGCTTTAGATTAAGAAAAGCGCCCTTCGCGGGTGGAATAGAGCTGAGCGGGTTAGCAAAGGCTGGTTCTTTCAAACTGAGCGAATTTGTATTTCGTCTTGATGGCCCCTGTTACTCGCTAGGTTGGCAATCCGGCGTCGTGGCTAAGAGATGGCTCGCAAAATAATTGACCTATCAAAGAACAAAATACAGGCGACGAATATGAAAGCCCCTTTCTTAAGAAAAAGATGGTTAAAACGCGAGGCATCGGATAGACATCGGCTGCATACGCGAGAGACCCAGGTTCGATTCAGACCATGGGAAGCGTTTCTTTCTTGAGGCGCGTGATCTGTCTTCGCCTATCTATCATCATGGTCCTCGCAGAAAACCCATTGTGTGTAAAGTTGAGCGGTTCCCTGCAGTGCGTTTTTTAGCACGACTCGACCGCCGTCGGGTGAGGCTGGTAAGAAAGCTTCGATTTAAAAAATGCTCTTAGTGACGTCATCCATTTACCCAGGGAAAAGCCTTTTATAAAACAAGCAAAGTGATTGAGATGAAAATAAAATTGGGTAAATGTGGGCGCGGCGGTCGAACCCCGAGTGCGGGGGTAGAAACCCGAATTGGCCGCAGTGTGAGCATTGCGGTGTGCCTGGAAGCCCGTCTTGTGCAGTGTCGAATGTGAAGGACCGGCCGGGCGCGAAGTGGCCCTCCTTGTAAGCCAGTGTCCGTTGGGGAATCAGACGCCTTCCAAAAGAGGCATAAGGGTAGACTCTCCTTTGAAGCTCTTTATACAGATCGATGTCACCATATCAGTAAGTTTAGTTAGTTAAGGACATTATTGTTAGTTAAGTACATTAGTTAAGGACATTTAGGACATTAGTGTAGGGCACATTAGTAGAAACTAAGAAGAAGAAGTGGGCTTGGGCAGGGCATGTAATGCGAAGGCAAGATAACCGTTGGTCATTAAGGGTAATCGAGTGGATCCCTAGAGAAGGCAAGCGTGGCAGGGGGCGGCAGAAAGTTAGTTTGGCAGATGAGATCAAGAAGTTTGCGGGGATAAATTGGGTCGCAGTTAGCCCAGGACCGGTATAATTGGAGATCTATGGGAGAGGCCTTTGCCCTTCAGTGGGAGTAGGCAGGCTGATGATGATGGTGATGGTGGTTGTGGTGGTGGTGTTGGTCATGATGGTGGTGTCACCACCTGGTGGTAGCGACGCTTTAAAAAGTATTTATTCTAAAGAATAGCGGATTCGTTTGGTCGCAGATGTGCCGCCGAAGCAGCACACAGGCCTTGTTGAACACCTCGCTCTACTTCTGCATCCATGGGCTCCAATTCTTTCGTGCCGCATCCGCAAGCAGCTCGACAAAGGCCCACATTTTTTTCTTTCTCTACGAGACGAGTCGCCGTGGTGACTGGACGTCGTCGCGGCGCACTTCCCCCGCTTCCCGTCGCGGGGAAGCCCCTGTGTTCGCCCGGGCTTCCGCGCTGATAATCGCTACAGCGTCGGTACTCCCAGTTTCCTTTTGCCGTGTGTCTTTGTGTATTGTTTTGATGTGCAGCGTTTCGTTTGCCGCGATAACTGCGTTTGACAACTTCTGGGGTGACGCTGACTAGAACAAAGCGGTGGGATGTTTTGGCATCTGCGACGATGACTGTTCCGTGCTAAGCTTCTCTAAAGAATAACCAATGACACCTTCCTTGTGGGAGTGGGGGAGGGGTTTGCAGACGCTTCAGGATCGACTACTCGACATCCCGTTGGGATTTACGTAGCGGTTGCCTCTTGTTGCTTGGAGTTATTGTTTCGAAGCCATATATCGTCGCAATAAAATGTAACATCATTGCAGTGGAAAACATATTGCCACATATGTGCCCGAAATTCGCATTACGGAAAGCTGTGATCGTCGGAAAAATATTTTTTGCAACTTCTTATACGAGAGCGACTGCACGTCCATCCCCCTCCAGCCCTCCTTCCCGGCGGAGGGAAAAATCAAGCACCCCTTCCTTTGTCTAACGACGACAATGGTTGAACGCGAAGCTTTCTCGAGACGGCTCATATAGTCGTCTTTACTCGGTGTGGTGCAGAACCTTTCTAATTTTGCACGTCCATGCTCCCCTCTCCAAATCCAAACCGCTTCGACCGTGTTGAATGGAGCAATCGGTTTGAGTCCGACTCCACAACGCGAGTGACCCAGATTCGATTCCCGCCACAGGAAGCGTTTTTTTTTTCTCTCTCTTTTACTTCACCCGTTTTCGCGTCACAGGTGCCATCAGCGAGAACACTGAAGCTTCACTTCAAAGCGACAAACCGAGTGGCGGTGTCGCTGCAAGATGCGCGAGTAGGAAGTGCAGCGCTCGGAGCCTTGTCTTGGAAAGAATAAGTATACTCTCTGAGCCTCCGACGTGCGTCACGCGTTGAAACAAAAACTTCAAACCACACACATAATTCTAACTTCCTGGGCCTTGTTCGTCACTTTGTGCCGCGGCGTCGCCTCTGACGCTGTTACTCCTTTCGCAGGAACGGCGCTCCACGGAGTAAACGGATTAGGCGCGCGTTCATATTTCTCCGCATTTTTTTCCAGGCGGCGTTCCGGCAGACACGGCGGCGGTTCACATAAGCCTCGCTTCATCCCCGTCCCACTGCTCAACTTCCTTCATCCCTCCTTGCCCCCCTTCTCGGTCGCCAGCGTGTAGCAGAAGCTTCTTTCTTTTCCTAGGGACTAACCTCACGTCCACCGTCAAGCTTAATGAAGTGCTCATCTCCCGGTCGTACCACCTTATCTACGTATTTGTATCCTCATTTTTTTTTTTTCGTTACACCCCTCTTCTTTTTCTTCTTCAGGACGTGCTGGCGTGCGGCGTAACGCAGTCATCCGCGCCGGAGCTGTCGTGCGCGCATGCATCATGTAGGCGCAAACAGCGCGCGCAACGCTGTACGCACATGCATACGCACATATACGAGCGTGGGACGACTAATCCCGGCTGTGTTAGCTGTCAGCAACAGGAGCCGGCGCGTGCGAGATAAAGCCCCCGCCTTTTCTCGCCGCCCGCTGCCCGGGAGAGCGCGCGCAGTCCTTTCGTATGGTTGGTGGTGTACTCCAGGGTTGCGTTTTCTCTCCTGCCTGTGCTGCTTCCTATTTTTCGTGTCTTATCTCCACCTTGTTTGTAGCTGTTTCTTTGTATGTACGTTCTCTTGACCGAAGGCCGAGTTTTCGCGCAAGCGGCCCACGCGGGGGCGTCTGCTTCTTTCTTAACAACGGTGCACCTAGCTCCGCACTCTGCTGTGTTCATCTTTTTCTTCTGGTTTCGTTTGCTGTGCCAAATTAGCATCTCCAGACCTCGTATCGCTCATATATGCAGTGCATATTGTGGGACGAGTTTCTAGGTGTGATGACGCATGTGATCGCTTGTCTGTGCTGGCTGCTGATGTGGCGCGCATTTGTATTCCTCCCGCTTTACTATTATTGTTATTCTCTAAACGATGCAAAATGGGCTTCGCGCAACTCTTTTAAATTGCGGCATGAATAAACACACACACACACACACGCACACCACACACACACACACACACACACACACACACACACACACACACACACACACACACACACACACACACACACACACACACACACACACACACACACACACACACACACACACACACACACACACACACACACACACACCACACACACACACCACACCACACCACATGTCTGTTTCACCGCAGAACGCTGACCTCTACCATAGACTTCGAACTGCTCATACCCTGGGCTATCCTGCTGTCTGGCAGTCCACGAACATCGTGCGAGTTTGAATTCCCCGGCGTACTCCTAGAATTTTTTTTTATTTGAGCCATACATGCAGTTCTGCCCTTTCCTCCCGCATCCATCGTAACGCGGCAACGTTTGTGGGGTCGTGTTCGTTGCCGCGCCACCTCCATTTTGTCAGTTTCAAAGGCTGCGCGCTCTCCCCGCCGACATTCTCCAAACCCGCGGAATAGAAACATGCTACGTTGCTGGGGGTAGAGGGAGAGGGGGATGTGGCAAGCTACTCAGGATCAAGGAGTCGCACTAACTGAAACAAGGAGTTCATTCTTCGACTCCCCCTCCACACCTTTTTCGCTCTGCTGCTAGAGTCCCATTCATTCGCCGTTTCCCCCTTCGCAGATCGCCATTCGCAACAGCTCTGAGCGGCCCCCATCCTCCAACAGCTCACAAGTGCTACCGTATTTGTAGCTACTTCAGGTTGGCGAGGGCGTTCTGCAAGGCTTTGCACTATCCCTTACCATTTTACTCGCTTTTTTTCACCTCTCATCTCCTCTAAGGCCCCTCACCGCCAGAAGTTCGCAACTCGGGATCTGAACAAACAGTAGTGCACAGAGAAGCCGCTCGGAAACACTCGCGTGAAACAGGCCTGATCCACCTTGATGATGGAACCTCCTTGGAATTCCTCCTCATCCTCCCACCCTCGTCTTGCAATGAAGTTGAACGCGCGCCGGCAGAGTCTCCGAGCGGCAGGAACTAATTTGCCCTCTTCCTCCCTTTGCCGCTTTTACAGCGGTGCGTTTTTTGGGCTCTACTTGTAGCATTCCTCTAGGCCGCCTTTTTTTTTTTTTTGCTCGTTCCATTCTCTGCGTAATGGCGTTGGGTAAGAAAGCCCGCCCCTCGAATGGGCCACGCGCCGTGTCTGCCTTTTATACCCGTGCTTCATCTTTCCGCCCCGTTTTCATTCGTTTATTTCTTCCCTATGCTGCCCCTCATTCTTACTTCGTTTCCCCAGCTGCCTGGCAGCTTGGATTTAATTTGTGTCGTTCCCACATCCTTTTAACGGAACGGAGGGCTGTCGGGGACTGTGGAAGCCGGTCTATTTCTGTTCCGCGTGCAATTTTTTGCCTTGTGACTTTTTTTTTTTTTAATGTATCGCGTATTACCCGTCGTTACGTCGTGCGGTGTCTCCGTGCGTGCGCTGTACGCTTACCGGCCGCCTTCGTTTAAGGTTGCTTTTGAAACGCGCGTTTAGACGTGCCTTCTGTGGAGAAACATTTCGCAATTGTGCGCCTAGCAACGTGCGAGCGCTAAAACTGCAGTTCCCGGGGTTCGCCTCTTTTGAAGCTGACGTCAAAGGAGGTAACTAAGTAGAGAGATTACAGTGCCCGCACGCACACACACAAAGAAATAGCCCCCCTCTGTGTTCTCAAGCTATTTTTGTTCACTTCACCGCGGGAACGGCATTTCTTAAATGTTCGTGATCGTCTTTGCCCTTTGTGCGTGTATGTCGGAAGTGTTCGAAATTTGAAACCTCTTTTTTTTTTTTTGTGGCACCGTTGAAGAGACGCGGGAGTCCATTTGTGGAACATGTAATTTATGTTCGCATTGTGTATTTTAACTCGTGTAAACCTTAACTGTGTGATGAAAGTCAGTGCCGGAGGGAATTTAAAACCTCTTTGCTGTGTTAGTTATCAGCAGCCGCCTTGCAAACTACCGCAATAGCATCACACTTATTTGCGATGTAGTTTCATGCTATCGCAGTCTTTAGAGTTGCATTTTCACCCATTCACAGGTAAACGCGCATCGTGTTCTTTTCGTGGTTTGTTCACGAAAAATCAATCCGGAGCCCGTGCAGCTTTGTCGAGTTGAACTCCATAGTCCGAAACTGTTATTCACGTCTACTTTATGGGCTCGAAATCTGCCCGAAAGCGGGCTCGAAATCTGCCAAGCTTCGCTTCGCCGTGTAATGTATACGAGAAAGTTGACTACCCGATCCCGTCATATTAATTAGGGGTGCTCTGCCATCCGCTTTCGAATAACAACGATGCTCCCTTTTAAATGACAATACTCCTGTTGTTGATGCGGCTGGACAGCCCGATTCTTTCGCTATATCTCCCCAACTTCCGTGCCTTCTAATCGTTATCATCACCAACACCAACAGCACTAACAACAACAGTCTATTTAGGTCCGGTGCAGCACGCATGCCTCTCCCGTTGGCTTCCACCCGCTCCTGTCTTGCGCTGCCCGAGCTCATTCTTTGCCCCCCGAAATTTGTTTTATGTCGTCTTTCCATCGCGTTAACGGCGTCCCCCTTATCCTAGACTCGTGTCCCGCATCGTGCTAATAGCACAACTTCAGGCGCCGCATTTCCTCGACTCCAAAAATGAAATTTTAGGCGCATTTTTTCTTTTGTGCCGATGATACGTGATAGTTTGCCCGTAATGACTGATAAAAAGCAGCGGACAACAGCGTCGGCACAGTACAAAGCTGTACTATACACGGGCCGCTGCGCTGAGTAATTACTCGGCCTATAGCGCTGCTATCTCAGTGGCGCCTCCTGATTCCTCTTCTCGTCAAGATCACGCCTTCGCCCGTCGTCCCTCTCCAATCAGCTGCTCTTGCGCTTCCCAATCGCCGCGGCGGGATGAGGGCCTCTTTCTGCTCGCTCGGCACTCCGGAGTCGATTAGCGTGTTCGAGGGCACCCACCGCCTTTCGGTGATGGGACGTCGGGAGAAAACGCGAGCCAAGCACGGGGAGGAGGAGGAGGAGGAAACGAACGAGATCAATTTGGGAAGCGCAAGAGGACCGATAGATATAGCGCGCCCCCTCTCTCTGTCTCTCCACCGTCGTCTCTTTATTGTTTTGCTTATCATGCATGGCGTCGTCGGTTTATCGGCGATTACGTCGATGGCCTGGCGATTAGGGCCCATTCCATTTTTCTCGCCGCACTTCACGCTGGAATGGGAGAAAACGCGGGGAATGAAAAGAGGCAGAAACGACAATGGGAGTTGCGAGAGAACTCGATACGGGTTGTTCGGACGTATTGGTCGAGTAGGGGACACCGCCCGTCAGTTAAAGTGAATGGTGTTCGAATGCCTGTGAAGTTTCGTGCTCGAGACGTGTGCGGGTCGCGCTTCAAAGACACTGCAACTTTGCCAGCGACAGAAGGACGTGGATGTGAAGGGGGCGGGTTGTGTGCTGCTTGCAAGCTTTTCAGACGGCCTAAAGAGAAAAAAAGAGTACCGTGAGACCGACGAGGATGTCGTGTTTCCGATTGGTTTTACGTAAAAGGCCGGGTGGACATTACATTCATGGGACGAGTTTGGTCACCGCCGTGTGAAAAGTTACGAAAATAATATAAAATATATATTTATTTCTTATGATCTTGTTTATTAGATAGAGCTATTGCAACTGAAGAAAGGGAGGGGAGATATCGAAAGATAAGAGTTGAGTATGTAGTAGACTATAATATATCGAATCTAACTACTATATTCGAGATAATTTTCATAGTATTTATTTCCGTATTAACTCCCTTCAAAATAGTTTCTATTATATATTTACAATATATATATATATATATATATATATATATATATATATAGCTTTTACACCATGTTTCTACAGTTACCCGAGGGCGTGGATTCGATTCTCGTGCGCGGCGGCCGCTTTTCTGATGGAGGCGAAAAAGCGGAAGCGGCCGTGCGTTCGATATTTCGGCGCACGTTAAAGATCTCCAGGCGGTCAAAATTGATCCTGAGCCCTCCACAACGGCGCGCATCATCGCCTGGTTAGCGTAGGCGCGTTAATTAAACCTCGTAATCAATCAGTCAATGTTGCTAAAGTTTCTGTTGCTACACAGCTCCAGGTTATAGAAAAGTGGGTAACACCAAAGTTCGCCTTCAAATGCGTCAGCAATGTAGCTCACACAGCTCACATATCACCGTTAGTCCCCTATATAGCGGCTTATCTACGCCTGTGGGGCTTATCATAGCTAAGCTGTCGAGCCCATTGATCCAGCAAATGCCGGCGTAGGCTCTGCGTGTCAGCCTTTCATTCTCGCTGTCTGCACGCGTCATCTGTTTAGGAGGCCCCCACCCCCAGTGTTAGCGCTCGTTTCGTCGCTAATGCTGCAGCCTCGCAGGAGAAGGCAGACGTTTTCGGGGTGGCTCAGGGCGCGCTAAAATGGGATTGCCGCCGTCCGGTTGCGGAGGCCCGAGCCCGGGGCGGCCGACGGTGGCACTTTCGTCTCTCCCGGCCGCCTGAGAGCCTTTCGCTGTCGGCGCGTGATTGAAGGCCAAGGTTAAGAATCGGGTCGCCACTTCGCCGTGGCTCACTTGTGCGCGCCTCGCTTTTTCATTTACCTCCCCCTCCCATTCTCTTTTTTTCTTGTCATTTCTGCTTCTTTTTCTTCTTGGAACCCAACGACGTTTATCGCATTCTTGTTGTTTTCGTTTCAGGGCGCGTCGTTTCTCAGAGGACCCCCAGGCCGTCCGCACGGCTCTCCCCGGTTATATAGTTTCCTCTGCGACGCGCGCGTCCATTTTTCTTCCACTCCGATCGCTTATACAAGCTCGATCGCGCCGCAGAAAGAAGGCCCCGGGATGTGTAAACTTCACCGGCGATAACGGGATCTCAGCAGGCGTCTTCTTTCTGGGGGTCTTTTGCCGTCGTTGACAGCCGTTGGCTCGACGACTCCCGATTGCGCGCCGCTAACTAGAGTGGGCGGAATCGGGTCACCGTAGCTGCGATTGCGAGCGACCCTTCCTCCTAACCTCGTTCGTTGGTCGTGCGTTCGTGACCTTGATCGTCCTTCCTTACGGCCGCCTCGTTTATAGCGGCCCTCAACCTTTCCGCGCCGTCTTGCGAGAAGGTTACTTACCATGCACCAGATGTCCCGGAAGTAAACGCCGGCGTGGCTCCGTTTGGATGAGACCGTGACATCGCGCGGTCTTCCTGGAAGTCTTTCATGTGTGTGCGTGCGTGTGTGTGTGTGTGTGTGTGTGTGTGTGTGTGTGTGTGTGTGTGTGGTGTGTGTGTGTGTGTGTGCGGCCACGAGCAAAAGTTTACAGACCAGGAAAATGGCAATTTTAGGTTATTTCTTTTCAGTAGCAGCCCGACTAACTGCAGTGTGCATGCGAGATGTCTTACAGTTTCTGAAGTAAGGAAAAATACCGCACACAATACAGTATTTCTCTGCCGTGCGGCAGAGAAATAGCCCAAATTTGCTGCTTTCGTGGTCCGTAAACTTTTGCTCTTAGGTGTACATACAGTAAACCCTCGTTATAACTATATGCTCGAGACAGGAAAGCTGTATTCGTTATAGGCGGTTCTTCGTTGAACGCGTAAGCCATTTTCTCTCAATTCACCGCAGTGCGGAGCATGAAACATTTCGAATAAATCGATGTCGTCGTAACGACGATTTCCTCTCTAAGAAAGACAACAATGAAATTTGATGATGGCGGGGATCACACAAAAATAAAACTTTCAACAAGTTGGCGACCTAAGAAAGTTGCCGACGTTTCGGCAAAGAAACTGCGGGCTTTGAGGATGCATAGTTTCGCTGAAAGATTTGTTTTTCTAATTTTTTTTAAGGATCGGGAGTGCGTTCCGTGTCGTGCCTAGAAAATGACCGCGAAGCCACGCAGCTACTATTTCGAGCTGCGGCTGGCGCGAACACGCTTCGTAAGTGCACGCAGCACGAGTTGACCGCTATCCGACCCTCCGATTTCTCCTTCGGCGCCCGTGAAGCGCCTAAGCAGCAGTATACTGCGGGTATATCGCCGACGCGGTGTGTATATATAGCCGGGTTCTTCGGCGGCGCAAGGATGGGGCTGTGAATAGCTCGTTACATGAATGGCGCCGCTGCCGTAAGCGGCCGAGGCTGCTGAATTTTTTACGGCTCGACAGCACGGCGCACGCCGGCGAAGTGGCCTGCGCTGCTCGAGTTACCGATATACATAAAAGCGTCAGTCTAGAAGGCCTTGATTTGCGGTGTTGCCTACCTGATTTGTGTTGGCTACTTGTCGGCCTAGACCTTCCCTGTTGTGGCTTGAGTAGTGCACTCACGAACAGCTACGGGGGAACGTAAGGGGGGGGGGGGGGGGGAGATGGTCCTGTGTTCGCGTAAAGTATGAAGGGGCCGCGATTTCGTGAGTTTCGTTTCGATACAATCTTACAAGGTAGTCGTTGGAGGGGGTGGTTCTTCGAATAGGTCTGAAGCGTTGGATGGGTGTAGGGAACATTCGTCTCAACTGGAAAAAAAAAAAAAAAGTTCCTTGTTTAAACCGCGCAAGTGACTCAAAATGTGTACTCGTTAGCGTTGTGATGTGGATGTTTTGTTTTTTTTTTTTTTTTCTGTTTGGCCTTCTCCCCTTCTTTGCATCGTTATCGGTTAGATTTTATTTTTAGCAAGGCTGACCTCACCGGTCCTCATGAAAGATCCCTCTCTCCCCCATATCTCGAAAGGCTCGCAAACAAACTTAAAACCACCTCAGTTTTTGCAAGGAAGGGCGTCTAGAGAAATTGAGTTTCTTCCGCGGAATTCCCGGCGAAATTGGAGCTGAAAAGGGGTGTAGTTTCGGTTCAGTATAGTGATCGCCCGGAGCTTGTTAAAACCGCCGCCGCCGCTGCTGCTCGATCAATCGCTCAAGTCATCGATCATTTACGAAATGAATTCCTGCGGAACTTCGTTCCTCGATCGGCCGCGCTATATCTACCCGCGCTTTTACCACGGAATCCGGCGCAGACGCGTAAAACGTGTCGCCGTCACTCGTTTTCGTCGTCGTAATGGCTCCGACGTTTTTGTACGGAACAACTCAGCCGTGCACATGCTCGGCGGCGCTCCGGTGTTCTTTTTTTTTTTTCTTTTTTTCGCTTCCGACATCTGCCTGAAGGAAGAATCGATACATTAACGCGTCGCAGAATGAACGAGGACAAAAAGGGAAATGGAAAGGAGGCTGGAGGGAATTGTCCCTTCATGAAAACGGGTCCGCCCCCGTATCGTCGTTCTCTTCTTTTTTTTTTTTTTCTTTTATTCTTCGCGGCATGAGCGTGAATTACGACCTGGCACGCGGGCGGGTGCAAAGGCGTCGTTGCTCTGGGCGCCTCGAATTAACATCGATCCTTCTCCGTCGCCGACGACTTCGCGACGGGCAATAAAAAAGCAGCGCCGTCAGAGCCGCGAAAGAGGGCGAGGAGGAAGATGAAGAGCAGGAAGAGAGGTGTCGGCGAACAGAGGTGTAGGAGGAGGGGGTCGTGAAAGTGGTCCGTTTTCGAGCCCTGGGCGCGGACGTCTCCGTACTAGGAATATAAGCGTCGACTTCGTCGTCGTCCCTGGAATGCGCCAGGGGGCGACGAGCTGCCCCGGGTGAAAGACCGCCGACGTTTCTGCCCCGGCTGTGTTGTCCGCCCGTTTGTGGCTTTTTGGGTATTCGTTTTTATTGCTTCTTTCGGGGCCGTCGCTTGCCGCAACAGCCGCTGTATCGCCCCATTTAGTCCCGGGAGACCTAATGGATTACACGCCGCTCTCGAAGCGAGGGTGGCTGCGGCCTCGCGGGGGCGGCTTGCGTTATATGAAAGTGCGCGTTGACCGACGCTCCTCCCGCACGCGTGGCGCCAATTCCGACTAGTTACGTGCATAAGGTACCGAAATCTAGCTCTGGAAGCTGTTGGGTTCCAGGTTGGGTACGCAGCCGCGTTGTATGAGCAGTCCTGTCCTGTGCGTCTGGCTCCACCCGCCTTGATGCCGAATACAAGTATTATTATTGTTTTATTACACTTGCCTAACAGGGCTCCGCTACCTAATCGGGCTCTCCGTTTTGTTTTGTGACTCGCTGGGATGCGACTCGTGTATTCAATCTCTCAGAAGTTCATTTGTATTGGCTGACAATTCTCAGCCATGGATGGCTTGTTTGTGACTCTTCCTGGCCTTCCTGTTAGAGCACTTTTCCTCTTGCCTCTAAAACAAGCGGCAACTAGCCTTGCGCGAACATTTTGTCTATATGGCTTTCCGGCATAGCTGTAGCTGTATGCGGAGAAGCGAACAACTGTTATGTGCTGTGCATCTTCGGTTGGTAAACAGAAAAGAGGGAATAACCTCGGCGGACACCTCGGGGAGAGAACCCCTGAACTCTGATCTTCACTCGCGGATTATGCCCTCGGGCTCGGCTGGATATCCTGATTCTAGAACCGCAGCTCTCATGTAGCGCCACGAAATAAAGGTTAGTTTTTATTTTAGCAGCCCTAGTTTGACCTACTTTCGATGAACACGGACAACAGAGTGGCGACGAATGCGCAGAATATTCGCTCGCTTTCCTAATTAGAGAAGAATGCGTACCGCGCGAGTAAACCCGCGCTGCACGTTACTACGCCGAGCTGGAATTCCCGACCCCCTTCTGCTTTCACGCTGGGTGCGAGCCGTGATGTACCGCGCGGAATCACAATGGCCTCCGGCGGAGGCGGGAGGAAGTGTGAGGACGGTTGCTCGGCGTAGCTAGGTGGCAATTTGGCTAATACCCTCGTCGTTACGGGTGAGCTAGCTGCTCACTGGCCAGCTAGCCGCGCTGGGCTGCACGCTTCAGCGCTGCGCTACGGGGCAGAGTCCCTCGGTTGAGCCTGGACGATCACACGTTGATCCGAGCAAGGTGTTCTGCTATACCTGAAACCGCGGGGAGGAGACTTCCGCTCTGCACCTTGTCTCGTGCCCACAGCCTTGCCACGCGAGTCGTCGCTTCCAGTTATAGTGGCCACGCACCGTTGTGCTTCCTGGAGAGAAAAGAGCTACGACTTTAGGTACTTTAGAGCACTGCTTGCGACTCTCTGTGTGTAAGGTGACTGTTGAAATTTGGGGGATGAAACGGACTCGGAAGGCTCGTTGGATGTCTCTGGGAGAGGCCTTCGTTTTGGTGTGGACTGCGAATGGACTGTGGATGTGCGTCTATTAGGCGGGTCGTGGTTTGAGGCGCCGATCCAACAAATGGCTGGTGACGTCTTATGAAGCGGGATGTTGCAGTTAAGCGACGAGAAAAAAAAATTACGCCCACCTCCCCTCGCGGGAACCCTGGTGTGATGCGACGCTGAGGGGGGTTCAAGCGCAAGCGGAGAGCAACAGTCGACCGAAAGGCCGCCGAAGAGCGGCACACCGGTTATATGCGCAGCGCGCCCGAAGGAGAGGAGACCGCGGAGAGAGAGAGTACTGCACATGCGCAGCACCGCGCGCAGCGCCGCCCACCGGCGGAGTGAGAGCGCGCTGGGCCGCACACCCGCAGATGTTGAGAGTGAGTGTTCGCTCTCACCTAGGCACGCGCCGGCGCCAGTGCGTCTGCCGCGGCTATGACGCAACACAATCCACTTTAATCCAAATCCAATCCAAGCCAAGCCAATCCAATCCAATGCCCCTCGCGAGAGAGTGTTCGCTATCAGAGAGGAGAGGGGGGGAGCGGAGGAGAGTGCGGACGCCGACGACGACGACGGACGCACGCGGGAAGGACAGGGCCGCCGACAAGAGATGCTCTCAGCGTCGCATCTAAAAAGAAGGGGCGATCGGCTGAGCATCCGTTACATGGGCGTAAGCAGGGATTTGGCTGTGGACTTCTGTTAGGCACGATGATTTGCTCATTCTGCTTTGTGTTTTACTAGGTCACCTTCGTTAGCTTTAGGTGCTTCTTTTGAGACACCGCTCTGCGGAGCGTACGCTTCGGTTTTTGTCCGCTTTCCCAACGCCCCACAACACCCGCGCGCCGGCGCTTCGCCGCTGACATCACGCTCACCCCGCTGCGTTCGCGCGCTCCAGCGGCTACGCCCATCATAACAAACGGATTCGGTGGGTTTAGTGAACCTCCTAGTGCAATTGCGCACTAAAAAGTAAGGAAATAGTTTGAACGCGACTCTCGGCGCACTGAATGAAGCACAGGTCCTCGACACTCAACCAGAGCTTTCTTCGCAGCCAAGGCGACGCCTTCAAGCGTCGGGTAGGACACGTGTGAACAGACGTGTCCTATTCGACGCAAGGTTGAAATAAGCGGTGGCCGTTCACCACAACTTTTCATTGATTCCCCGTAGGCTTCTCGTGCGCAGTAGTAAAAGCGTGGACATACAAGTGGAAGCGTGCGTGTCCATATATATATCTGCACTCGCACAGCCTACGTCTCGCGAGGAGGAACGGAGCGGGCTAAAATTGGGAACGGTCCGTGCGCCCTGTCGTCAGGCCGGGAGTATGCCTTGCCTGCTCGGCGTGGGCAGCAGCAGCTGGCAGTCAGTCGGCCTGGAATCTCCACGGCGTGGCCGGTGGCCGGCGTTGGTTGCAACGCACGCACGCCAACGGACCGTTTGGCTGAGGAACCGCAATCCTCGCTTGCCCAGCAACGACACCAAAACAACAAAGGAAAAGCCCTCACCGCCCTGTCTCGTAGTGCTTGTGTGGTTTCCACCCAAGATTGCACACCAGCTACGATGCGTTGAAACGACGAAAAAGGACCAAAAGAGAGGGTTTTCTTCTGGAGCACCCATGACTCCAGCGCAGAGAGAGAGAGAGAGAAATAAACGTTTGTTGGTCCTTGCCGGCCCGAAGTGGTAAGTCTCCTCAGTCCAGGAAACCTCTTTTAGTGGCTGCCAGAGGTGGAGAAAAATTACGAAAAGGAACTGAGAACTGATACGCCAGAAACAAATCTCGGGTCAACCTGCGTGCCTTAATTGAAGGCGTTAAAGCCGCCAGACATATTGTGACGGCTACCTGCTATATAGACGTCTGCCTGTCGACGAAGCAGCGGCGCTATTATACTGTTTTTAATCAGTTTATTTTATTGTAATCTATCTGAATACACCTTAATTCATCCAAATCCCACCTTACGAATCATTACTATCAATCACTCATTAATCACCAATAACTTTGGTAATCAGCACTTATGCATGGCTGGCGTGCTTTGGTTCGTCTCTGGCCTTCCTTGGGTTTGTGTACCGTTCGTGACTACGCCTGGGTAATTCAAGGTCACCTTCCGATGAGACACACAAGGCTTTCGCTTTAATAACTAAGAATGTCGAAATCAATGCGCTTTTCGCTGCTAGTCTATATTTTTTTCTCTCAAGGCCTGTTTCTTTATATTCTGCCTGAGGTCGGTCCGTATACGCAGAATCGTTACACGAGACGAGCTAAAAAGATTGGACTGGCAGGGTTTTCGCATTGGCCCATGCGACGGTTCTACTCTCCGTCTAAAACTCACGCACGGTCCGGCGAACCCTAGCTCGAAGTCGTCCACTGAACTTGAACCCAGCTGTCCTTGCGAAACTAAAACGTAGGTGACACACGCGGCGGCGTACACTATCGATCGGTTCTCGCGGCGGGAAAATTTTTTTTGTTCGCGTTCTCGTTCGTTCTTTTGTTCGTTTCGTCCTGTAGGGTTGTCGATGGAGCACTACTGATGGCGACAGGGCGGGACGCGGCTTGCGTAACTCTCCCGGGATCGGGACAGAAGAAAAGGGGGAGGGGGAGTGTCGCCTGCTGCTGCTGCTGCTGCTGGTGCCGAGAAATTCCCGCGGTCCGATCAGGTTAAAAGCTTTCCCTAGCTGTTACGCAGCCTTCACTGCGCATTTCGTCGCTTTGCAGACCTTTCCATCTTGGCTTCTTGCGAAGCCGCGCGGCGAGCGCAGGCGTCGATCGCACGTGTGGCAGTGGCGACCATGGGATGAAACAGCTGGCGCCTGCTGCAGCAGCGCCGAGATTACTCGGTGGTGGTGGCGGAGCAGCTGTCGGAGCTTGGGAGAAATTGAACAAAACAGCGAAACGGAATTTGAACTTCTTATTCATTAATTTTGACGCGAACGAAGAGAACGAAGGTGAAGGAACGCGAGGGAAGGGGCGAATAGATTGCGGGCGGCGGCGCTTCGATCGTTCGGTTAAATGACCTGGCGAGCTCGAGTGCGCCCCGTTCTTGGTACTATATGCGTCGTGGAATTATATGAGGAGATTTGAAGAATGCAGGTTCTCGTCGAAGTAATCATGGCGATTTCTACGGGGCTTGACATGGTTATAGCGCTAAAAAAAGACGGAACACATGACAGGTGACAGGACGAGGGCTTGTCGCGTCATTGCTCATTTGTTCCGTCGATTTTTTTAACGCCAAAATGATGTCGTTAAGTATCCACCAAGAATCCAGGCAACAAGCTCTTCTTAATGTGGGTCGTCTATGCACTTCTCAATACAACGTCCTTTGTACCTCGGGCGCGCTCTAACCACCACCACCACTTCCTCCTCCTCCTCCTCCTCCTCCTCCTCCTCCTTCTTCTTCTTCTTCTTCTTCTTCTTCTTCTTCTTCTTCTTCTTCTTCTTCTCCTCCTCCTCCTCCTCCTCCTCCTCCTCCTCCTCCTCCTTTGAAAAAAAAACCACCACGGGAGGGTGTCGCACGAGCTTCTTGCTGTCTGCTCCGACACCGTGGTGACGCGCACGGGCTCGAGTCCGGGCACTGCACCCGTCACGCTCGGGTTCAACGATCCGACTTCGTCGAAAGGGTTGCGACACTCACCTGAGCGGCTGGGGGCGGGCGCGCGCGCGCTGGGATTTGTGAACATCCTTTCTCCCGGTTCTTGGAGGCCTGAGCAAGGAGTAGTACTAGTAGGAAATGACATCATCAGCCACGCGCAGTGGCGGAGCAACGTGTTTTCTTGGCATCCCATAACGCTCTCTCCTCACCCTCATCCCGGAAAAGAAAATGGAAAGAGAAGAAGCCTGGTCTTAACGGCGCACGTGCAAGCTCTCCCGTGGAGTGAAACACCGCGCTCGCTTGTATTCGGATGCATATTCATCGCGGATGTTGGAATTGCCGAAGAAGGTTCGCGGAAAGCACGAAGGAATGCGAACGCACTTTCTCGGCGCGAAAGGTCTTCGCGTGACGTCATCATTGCACGATCAATGGAAAGCCTTGCGTTCGTACTTGGAAGCTGCTGCGAAATGCGTTCGATAATGTGCCCGCATCTCGGCATGTCCGCATGTAATGCGCCGTACTTCTTGAGGAAGCAAAATGCTTGCCATGGGTATCTTCCTGCGGTTTTGTGAGATCATACTTGTGTACCCATAATATGAAAATAAAAATAGATCTGAGGGTTAATGAAACCTTACAACGACGGCTGGTATTTGTCATCTTCAGCATACGCTGCGCAAGCTGCCCCTTAGCGTAGCCCGCATAGATATAACGCTTACTGTAAAGTATAACTACGGGTGTTGCTTAAGAAGCCCCTGGAGGTTTCCTAGTTCCAATGTGACATCGTCGAGTTTCCAGAAAAAAAGCCCCGGGAAAGCGTGGCCAGGAAGTTCAAAACCCCTACAACCGCTGGGGGACTATAGAGAGAGAGAGAGAGAGAGAGAGAGAGAGAGAGAGAGAGAGAGAGAGAGAGAGAGAGAGAGAGAGAGAGAGAGAGAGAGAGAGAGAGAAGCGCAATAAGGCAATAAGTGAGCAACGCAAACGATTAACATGAAAGAACCTAAAGCAATAGCAAGCGCCATTTTTTCGGTAACTACTCCGCCTTATGTTGTTATTGCGCGTGTACAACCAGCTTCCTCGCGTGTAAACTTTCTTTCGGAGATGGCGTCTGCTAAGCGACGCCGCGAACCGAAATTACAGCTCTCTTTCTCTCTCTCTCTTCTTCAAGACGAAGACTGCTCCGTCGTTGCACTTAGCGTGCGCCGAAGGGCAGTAAGTAATAACCAAGAAGAGGGGAGAGATGTGCGAATTTAACCTACGAAGAAAAAGAAAAGCGAAAAAGAAAAAGCGCGCTCTTGAAAAGACGGTGGATGGAAAAAGCAGCCGAATGGATGAAATGCGCTACTAAACCGAGGAGGGAGAATTGAACCGCCGCCGAGGGAGGGAACCGTTTGTCTTTGGACAGATCTTATACTGGGTGGCGCTATATATGTCTTCGCGGCTCTATGGGCACCACTTTCATTCACTGATTTCCTTTCCTCGCTCTCCCTCCCCCCCCCCCCTCTCTGTTTTCTGCGCCAAGCCGGCGTCGAGCCGTAAATCACGCGGCTTGATTTTTTTTTTCTTTTTTTTCCGAAGCGTCTCCAGCGCGCCGCAACAACGTGATCTCGGGACAGAAATGAACGGCGGAAGGGAAATGACTGCGAAGCCTGAGCAGCCGGCTGGGTTGGCCCGTCTAGCCGTCTTGGGCTCGCCTTTCCAACTTCTTCCGAAACGAACCAGCGAAAAGCAGCGCTTCTCCGCGAGCCGCGTCTCACTCGGGCGGAATGAAAACGGGACTTTTTCAACTTCCTGACTAACGCATCCTGGTTTTTCTTGTGTGCTTTTATGATGCCCATTGGATTCGTGCGCGCGTGGGTTTTCGGTCCGGCCATGTCGGGATACGAGAAAGCAACATCCTAGGTCACACTGGAAACCGGTGGAAGGCAGCTCAATAAGAAAACGTTTGCTGTGTGTATGTGTGTGCGTATCACACACACACACACACACACACACACACACACACACCACACACACACACACACACACACACACACACACACACACACACACACACACACACACACACACACACACACACACACACACACACACACACACACACACACACACTGTATATGTCAGTTCTTTTTGAAACATAGTGTTTAAAATGTTAGAAAGACAGAGAGAAAGCGGAGAAAAGCCAGCTCGCCGGGTGGGACCCGAAACCACGACCTCCAGAATAGCACACCTTCGCCCATAGCGTAGTTGGTATCGCATCAGTTCGGTATTCTGGAGGTCATGGGTTCGGATCCCACCCGGCGAGCTTGCTTTTCTCCACTTGCTCTCTGTCTTTCAAACATTTCATTAACTGTATCTGTTTCGAGAAAAGTAAATGAATATGTTACATCGAAATCTCGATCGCTTTCTAATAAAGTATCGCTTATAACAAAGCTAGTTTCCCGTGCACGTACATACACAAGCACGTATAATGTGCACACGGTCGACAGAAAAAAAAAAGTTAGGAAGTACTAAGAATGACAGCGCATGGGTCTGCTTGCGTGTGCGCGCTCGGTAGGACATTATGTCCGGTCGTATACAAAGAACACACATGCTGGAGTTGAAATTCATCACGCTATGCGTATAGGGCCGACCGAGTGCCTGGCTGTCCGGGTGGCAATACTTCGCTGCAGTCCCACGAGAAGGTACGCGGTAATCTCCTTTCCTCCTTGCGAACTTAATTGCTTCGAAGAAATTTCAATAACGTCCGGTCCGTGTTTCGAGACCTTCCGCGCCCCGTTTGTACCTGGGCGTTTAGCTTCCGGACAGTTCCAAGTCGACGCTGCAGCCTTTCGCGTGCGAAATCAGAAATTTAATTATTTATCCTTTTCAGCACCTGCCGCGAGGAGCAGCTTGCCTCAGGTCGTTCTTCGCTGTTTCATTATCTTTTTGTCATAACGGTTCGAGCACTTTACTTAGAGCACGGCGTATTTAAAATGACAAACCCCGAGGCCCTGAATGCTTTATTAAGCGCACCTTGGATTTAGCATTTTCAATATATTTCCTCGCTTTGTTTCCGCCTTGAGCGTCTGCTTTTTTTCCCCTGATCTCGGGCAGCTCTTCCTTGCCTTTAGAAGTTTCTTCTCGCCCATGTGTGCTGGGTGAACACGTTTGACTCATCTCCCTTCAATTATTTGCTACATATCTCTGCACTGACCTTTGTAGTCTTCCGGGCAGCGCAAACACTCAATGACAAATAAATTTCCATTGTCACCTTCGCTTACACCCGTCTCGTCAACAGTTCGTGCGTGGAACGGGAGTACAGATTT
Organism: Haemaphysalis longicornis; assembly: GCA_013339765.2. Classification (NCBI taxonomy): domain Eukaryota; kingdom Metazoa; phylum Arthropoda; class Arachnida; order Ixodida; family Ixodidae; genus Haemaphysalis; species Haemaphysalis longicornis. The sequence goes on from CM023453.1 coordinate 77,319,883, forward strand.
TGAGAACGGATAGTACAAGGTCAGACTGTCGGCCTCAATATAATGAACCTGAAGTTGGAATTGTACGAGAACACGCGCGTGGAACTCAAGCGCGCGTGGTTTGCCTCTCTGCTTTTTAGTTCTTGCTCGTTTTCTCCCATCTTTCTTGCACTCGCGTAAACACATTTGAACGTTTTTTTAGGCTGTACTGGTGGCGGTTTCTTTCCTTTTGCTACCGCCCCCCCCCTTCTCCGCCAACCCCTGTTCACCTTCCCTTTTCCATGAGATTTGTCAAAACACGCTGTGCTGCCCACTCTCTTGTTTGTCTCGGCTGGACGCCACTCAGGCATGCAGAGAAAGTCTCCCTTCCCGGGCTCGGCTGGCCCATCGCTTACGCGGGTCCGAACGAAGTTATTTTAGCGGCGAGCCCCGCCGGCGTTGCTTGCCCAAGCCATCCGTTCTGAACGTCGTCCAGATACCTGTTTTTCTGTGCTGCTTGACTATTTGTTTACGGTTGAAGGGTCTTCCCTCGGCTCTATTTGGGTCGTTCTGTTGGACATACAGTTACACTTGTGTCCGCCTCGTGGAATGTAGCATTGCAGCGCGAGGCTGTTCTAGAGAAAGACAGCGGGAAAGAAAGATAAGAAGAAAGGAGGGAAAACGAGGAAAGAACGAAGGAAAGATGGAAGGAGGAGAGCGAGAGGGGAACGAAAGAAGGAAGGAAGGAAGGAAGGAAGGAAAGAAATCGAGGAAAGCGCGAAGATGAAAGAAAGAGACAGAGAGAGAAATGAAGGAGATAAATAAAGAAAAAAAACGAAGAGAGGAGAGAGAGCGAAGAGAGAGAGAGAGAGAGAGAGAGAGAGAGAGAGACATATACTTTTTACACGAAAAGAAACTGGCTAAGCAGACTCAACAGGGCATAAATGTTGCCCAAACAGGAGGCACCCCAACTGCCATGACAAAAACAAAGATTAAGAAGGATGAGAAAAGCTAATTTACCGTTAGAACTTGGTGTGCACAACTGGCGGTAATTCCGTATCAGACGCACGAGTCCTGTACCGCGATATGGAGCCACGTGGACTTTCGTGTTCAGTTCGTCGTCCCGTAGCGTAGATCTTTGTACGTGCGGTCACGCGTGCATGTAAACGTTCAGACCAACGTGAGACACACCGCTGTATACCCTATCGGAAAACGTGCCGTGCTATTTTAGGCAGCGAAAGAAAGAGTTCTGTAGTGACGAGAGCGGATCGCCTCACAGAAAGCACGCGTCAAACGCTATAGTCGGCGCGTGACAGGGCGTCTCTCCGGACCGAGCGCACGCGTCGAGTTGCACGTCTTCATAGTTCGTAGTTCAGCGCGTAAGGGGCATCGGTCGCCGGTATCACGTGTTACCTGCTCATTTTAACACGACAGTGTTTTATTCCGGGATTCACGAAGATTTCACTTACGTCATATCCGTCACGGAAGTGACGCCAGTACAACGAAGCAAGCGGCCTGTAAAGGGTGCACCCCTGCACACAGGGTCTTCTTGCGGGGAAGCAACCTTTAGTACTAAAGAAGAGTACGTTTTACTTAGGGTTGTTCGTTTTCGGGTTTTATATTTTAACACGAAAGTGTTTTATCCCGGATACGCCAAGATTTCACTGACGTCATATCCGTCACGAAAATGACGCCAGTACACCTTCGCCCGAAATAACCCGCCAGCAGGACGTCGCTTGCCAAGCACACCACAAGACAGCCGCCGACCCGCAAATCATGCTCAGCTGCAGATTTCGCTGCACATTTCACTTTCGTGTCATACCAATTCCTATGACAGAGGAATCAACTACAGTTTTTGACGCTATCGTCTGACCGACTAGGTTTATTATATGTCGGGCATTGCGTTCGGCGTAACTTCTGGGCCGCCTGGGCGCGTTGCACAAACGTGTGTGTATTTAAGTATTAGCGTGCAAGTTGCTCTTAGCTTCAGCTGTGTCTAGCATCATCCGTGTCTGTAATCATCTGTGTCTACCTTCATTGTTAGCAACAGAGCTATTTAAGCTCTTGGTTGCGCCGTCAATTAACAGAAAAAAATACTACGAGAATTCCGAGCGCGCATACCCACGTGGGGGATTGGCCAGGAATCGGGCGTAAGGAGGGCGAATGCGCCCGCTACACAAAACTGAAAATTAGCAACCTGAGCATTTAAATCAAGAAAGCGCGTATAATCACAAGCGAGAACCCGTAAAATAATTGTGTGAGCAGGTCTCATGATTGATCATTTTGCTTACTCGTGCGTGCACATGCAGCAGCTGTTGTTGTAGCCGTCTACATCCTGGGAGCTCTGGCTTTCTCCCCCGCCGACAATAAACATCCAGGCTGCCCAGGAAGCTCTCTATAAGCACGTGCACCGGATCCGCACGGGCATTGTGCAGTACTACGTGGATACGGGGAATTGAACATTCAAATTAGCACCTGGACTTAGTCGTGCGGAAAATAAAAGTTTGTTCTCTCTCTCTCTCTCTAAACGAAGTCGCACTCACATTGCGATGCGGTACGCTACTGCGAAGTCTTTCCGAGACAGATGCATTGTATATGCAAGGTGAGGCCGCGTCGGTCCATACGCCGTCAGACGCGTCGCAGACGGGTTTCGGTTGTTCGCCGTAGTGTGAACGGGCCGTTAAATGTGCTTCGCGTATTGTTTGTACGCCCTCGGCCATAATGAGCAAACGGCCGCGTGTTCGAGGTTTCGGCGCACGTTAAAGATCCCCAGTTGGTCAAAATTAATCAGAAGCCCTCCACTACGGCGAGCCTGATCGCCTGTGTAGCGTCAGCGCATTAAACCTAAAATCAATCAATCAATCAATAATCCATTCATTCATTCAATCAATCAATCAATCAATCAATCAATCAATCAGCCAACCAGTCACTGCATGAATTAATTAAATAATTAATGACTGAATAAATGAATGAATCAATCAATCAATCAAATCATTCAATCGTTGTGTTACAAGTTACAACTTGCTGTTCTCCTTTGGGCGCAAATAATAGCAAGAAAAGATAGACTTGCATTCAGAGTAGCCAATAACTGTCGCCGCTTACCGCATGCGTAGCTCCGCTCCTTTTACCTCGCATGCCGACATCAAAGCCTTTCGAAGTATACAGCTAAGCACTGCAAGTAACTTGTTGCGGATCACGGGTTCAACTGAAACCAACAATAACAAAAAAAAAACGCAAGTCAGTCACAAATGAGATTTCTGCCGTCCCGTTCCGTCGGTATAGAACCCACTCCTTCTTCAGAAGGTCTCTATAAAAGCTCCGAACCGTTTCAAGTCTGCCGGCGCCTCTCGGTCGCACGCACCCGCCTCTCGGAATGCCTTTCAGCGGCTTCATTTACTTATCGAATACCGCACGTCGTCAGCGGTGGCAATGCCCGACAGGGGCTTCTTTTTAAAGGCACCCATCCCACCTTCAAACAGCCTTTTCCTCAGGTATGTGACGTGTGCAGAACCCATGCCGCGCTCTTTCTCTCTGCTCTCTTTTTTTTTTTCAAACGAAGTTGTGCGCATTTTGCGGGATCTGGCATTTTATGGTGCGCGCGATTGGCGGCGGTGACGTTCGGTAAAGGGATTCCTCGAAGCAGCGGTTTCTTTCTCAGAGGTTGCTCCTTTGTATCAAGTCTGGATGCCACATTTAGCGACGGTCGGCTTCGTTTTTAGTCGAAGCGGTCGGTCGCGGGCACGTTTTTACTCTAGTTGTTCGTTTTCTGTACATCCGTTCAGCTTTGCGATTGAAATTTCGACACATCGCACGTGAAGTAAGCGACGTCGCGATACAACCAGCCGTGGACTGCTTTGAGCTCTACTCGTTTATTTTGACGTCTTTCGTTGTCGCTTTAGTAGTACAAGGCATCTCAGCTCCTTCCTTGCCCCGTGTGCTTGTTCTTGCAGTGAGTTGTGACACTTTAAACTCGCAAGAAGCTGACAGTACGCGCAGTGCGCATGGATTCGTTTAGCTTTCTACCGACGCTTGGACGATGCGCTCGCACGGATGACTGCGAGGTGCCCTTACGGCGTTTGCCGTGGCCGCGTCAGCGCCCGCGCGTTCGCTAGAGACACAACGACTGTGAAGTATCACTGCTACTCACAATCAAATGCATCTCGCATAGAACGTTACCATTTCTCCCCATGCCAGCCCCTATCTTCGGACTGCCTGCACGCTGCGACCCGACACCATCTCTACTGGAAAAAGGCCGTTCCAGACAGCCCTCGCGCTGCTTTCGAGGATGGAATGCGTCTTCTCACGTTAATGCGCTTCTTAGGACTCCGCCTGGCGTTTTTGCTTCGCCCAGGTGACGGCGAATGAAACTCGGTTGTGATGCGTTCGTCAAAGCATGCCGCCTTGCATGCCGTTCCCCTGAACCTGATGCTCCCGTCTCCTGCAGGCGTGCTTCCCCCGCTTTCTCTGAAGCTCGTCGGGAAAGACGCATATCTCTCCACTTCGTAGGCGACTCTTATTCCTTTAGTTCTGCAAGCGAGTATGAAGAATACACTTGTTTTCCAGAACTCAGATGACGCGATTTTGATAGATGACCTACCTGCTCGTCCGTCAACGTTAAGGTTTCGCTCTCCGTCCAATTTTGTGGACTGCCGCTAGGTGTTACGGTAGACCTCCATGTTACAGATGTTACGGTAGTGTGTTTTCTTCTACGTAGTCGCCATTTCGCGCTTCTTCCGAAGAATAGACCAAGTACTCAGCCACGCTTTCTTTGCCTGTTGTGTCGTTCGCATTGTGTAGCAGTCAGCTTCGCACGGAATGTTTCTACTACGCGCTACTGGAGATAGGAATAACTGCACGTAATGTGCGTTCGTAATCAGATTTCCTGAATTCATCCCACTTTTTAAAAGCATCGCCGTTCCGGAAAGGGACGCTGCCGTGACACGGGAAAGCTATTCCCAGTTTGAAAACCGACGGAGAGTGTATACATCTATCATCGCGGCCATTTGGGCTGAACGCTGTTTTTGTCCGCTGTGAAGCTCGCCCTCCGCTTCGCAGCTCCGTCCGTAAAATTTCTGCCGTCCCGCAGATTGCTCTTTTCTTACCTTTTTTTTTTGTCTTTTCCACTCTCAATTTCGTTTCATCTCCCCGCCTGCTATCCCAGTGCTTTAGCTAACGGTAGAGCCCCGGCCGCCCCCCTTCCAATTGGTAGCGGAAATGACTGCGCCGTTGGTATGGGGCCTCCGTCCGTGTTTTTATAACGGCGGATTTCGAGTCCGCCGTGCCCCGCTCGTAACTTTCTTAATTGCGGAATATGCCGTAAAACGGCCGTGCCGGGAAATTACGGAGGGAAATAAGGGGCTCTTGCTCTTTCTAATTTACTTTGGCCCACTCTTCCCTTTCGACCCCTTACGTACTTCCCTGGCGTAGTTCGCGTTCATTACCGGTGCCGGCAAGTGGACAACGTTCGGCGAACGGCCGGCGCAGGTAAATGGGCAACGAGCTCGGAAAGAGATGACCTTAATCGCGAAGGATCTCGCTGCGTATCGCCCTGCACGCGCCCCCTGGTCCCCCATAGTTTCGTTTCGGTTATGGCGCAGTCGGCGTAATTATCCGCTCGCGACCGGCGGTCGTGGGTGCCCTTTAATGGCCGGTGTGAATTCGGAGCCTGGGTTGGGGGGCGGAGAACTGCTGGGTTGTCTGGGCGTCCGGCTCCGTTTCAAGGAAGCCTGCTGTCTTCGACTTAACGACGGGCGCGTGCCCACGTGATTCGTGAGCGCCGTGCCTGCGTTGTCGGGCGATTTTACGGAGGCCTGAGAAGCGTGCTCCACAACACGTCGCATAAGTGTGCGGCAAAGCCACCCTTTGGTAAACCCGCACAACGCTTGAATACATGCGCGTCTGTTCAACGCATCTATGCAAGGGTTGTCACTAGCGTGACAGCGTCATTAAGGCGCATATATATATATATATATATATATATATATATATATATATATATATTATATATATATATATAGAAAATATTTCGTGGACACCGGCAAGTCGTAGCAAAAAAAAAAAAAAGACACACGTCGAAAAAGGAAAAGGTTTAACGTTTCGGCCGAGGGACCGGCCTTCGTCAGAATATATATATATATATATATATATATATATATATATATATATATATATATATATAATATATATGTTCACGGCAGCACAACACCAGATGAAAAGTACTATTATCTTCCCGGCAAAAAGATGGACTTTGGGCCGAACGGCAGTATGAAAAGCTAGTAAAGTCAGAGTGGCGCGATGGCACGAACATGTTTTTTTAGGTCTTTCGTTCCAACGTATATCTGTCTCTAAAGATCCCCAGGTGGTCAAAATTTTCAAAATTAATTCGGAGCCCTCCACTACAGCACACCTCATAGTCAAAGTGCAGCTCCAGCATGTCAGCCAAATAATTTGACGTCCTGTGTCTGACTGTGCGTGGTTACGGAACAAGACGCAACAACACGGGCGGCCTCGGTTTGCGCTGACCGACTCTAGGCGCTTACCGTGACCTCAGAAACCGGGACTTGCGGCGCCCGCAGCGGGGAAGGCGGTTATTTTTGAGCGCGGCCGCCTACGCTTGGAAGGCCCGTGCGAAACAACATTGCGGGAGGCTGTTATCTCAGCCGCTGTTGCAAGCCGCTTGCGGCGTATCGAATTTCCGGCCGCGACGACGGAGGGCGTTGTAACTGCGTTGTCTTCAAGCCGCCTTGTCTGCTATTTTTTTTTTGTTCACATTCTTTATTCTTCTAACTGCTTACGTCCCCGTGCTTTCCCATGTGCATGTGAGTGTCGAAATAACGACGCGCTCTTCGTAACACCTTTTCGATCATGTGCGTTGCGAAACAAGCTGAACCTCGATTTCATAAAACCCCGATTTTACGAACGTCCCAATTTAACCAACAGATCCCAATTCCCACGCTGTTGCGAGCAGTTTCAGTGCTTTCTCGATTTCACCCATTGGACGTTTTCTTCGCGCATTAAGTAAACGCGTCTACGAACGATTTAAATGTATACCTTTACGTGGTTTATGAGATAAAGGTATACTATTGTGTAGTGACGCTAGATAAGATACAGAGCACCGTCACAGGGGCACGCAAGTGAGCAACGGCGGCCATTTTGGTGCTTATCAGTGTTGTGAGTTGCCGCTTCTGCGGCTTCACCGCTAGCTTTGGCGAGGTCATTTGTAAACAACACTGCCGAAGACGAAGCAAGAGGGCACCTTCGGACACACTTCTGCAGCTGAAATGCTGCGAAGGCCGTCATCTTTGATTCGCGTCCGGAACGACGCCAGGGAGGACGAGCTGAGACTACCACAGTTTAGCGAGAGAAAACGCATTAACAACAAAATGGCGGCGCCCATGAACCGTCGCAGTGTAAACAAATGTCACGTGATGCGAACTGACCAATGATCACGGCGGCGGCACGGAACAATAGGAGAAAGGAGTGCCGGTACTCTGCAACCTTATCTAGTGACGCTACTATTGTACTCCTTTTTCGTGATCGATGCGTGTATTGTCTGATCTAAAACCGTTTTTTTTTTTTCGCGGTTTTAAAATAACCGTTTTTACGCGATGGAAGCTCGGTTTCACGCACCCGCCGCGTCTACAGAGATCTTATCAGAGCTTTTCGGTCGATTAAGCGGTCTATAGGGAAATGCATTAGTTTTTTGACAGGACGGTCCCACGAAGAAAGCTTTCGTCCTAATACCAACAGTGGAACTCGTATCCCGCTTTTTTCTTTTTTCTTTTTTTCCATTGTATCGGAACAACTTTTCACGGTGTCACCACTGTTGGAGTCCGGTCGAGTGCGCCAATGAACCTCCGTCCCCCATTCTTTTTGCAGCATCCTGAGCTGTCATTTTGCTTTTTCCTTTCACATCAACTACCGGTCCTTTTATGTTAATTTTTACGTCTTCAGCGTTGCTGGTTCTAGAGGAGCTATAGAAATGGTTGTTGGGAATCTACGTCAACGCCATTTTAAAGCGAAAGCTTTCTTAATGGGACCGATGACGTCCTGCCAAGAAACTAATCAGTTTCCCCATAGACCGGTTGGTCGACCGAAAAACTCTGACGAGATCTCTGGACGGTCGGCGCGTGCGTCTAAAAACCGGGCTTCCATTGTGTCAAAATAATTACCACGCGAAAATCGCGGAAAAGGAGCGGTTCTAGATAACGCAGTACACGCATCGATTATGAAGGAATAGTATACCTTTGTGTCTCATAAACCACGTGTCGGTATACATTTCGATCCTTTACTCGGTGCGCGAAAAATCGTCGCACGGGTTCGCTCTTCGTTTGCGATTTGGGTCTTCGAAGGTTTGGCGATCGATTGGAGTGGATCCCTAGAGAAGGCAAGCGCTGCAGGGGGCGGCAGAAAGTTAGATGGGCAGATGAGATCAAGAAGTTTGCGGGGATAAATTGGTCACGGTTGGCACAGGACCGATGTAATTGGAGAATACTAGGAGAGGCCTTTGCCCTGCAGTGGGTGTAGATAGGCTGGTGTGATGATGATGATGATTATGATAATGATGGTGATTATGATGATGATGGACGCGCACTTTCAGAGAAGGTTGGTGGACACACTTTTGAGGCAGTTTTGTTTCTAGAAAGCTTTCTCACTTCTCCCAACTTCCTTTGGGAAGGGATGGTAAATGTTCGTGTTCTCTTTTCTGCCTTTTTACCCGCCGCGGTGGCTCAGTGGCTAAGGCGTTGCGCTTCTGAGCACGAGGTCGCGGGTTCGATTCCCGGCCGCGGCGGCCGCTTTTCTGATGTAGGCGAAAAGCAAAAACGCCCGTGTGTTCGAAATTCCGGCGCACGTTAAAGATTCCCAGGTGGTCGAAATTAATCCTGGGCCCTTCACTACGGCGCGCCTCATCGTCTGCGTTGCGTCGGCGCGTTACAATCAATCAATCAGTCAATATTTTCTCATTTTTTTTCTCGTGCTGCGGGGTCTTCGGTGGCCCCCGTGTCGTGTTTCCCAGCCCCCCTTGCCAATTTTTGGGGCACGGTTCTTCACGCGTCTTTTCTATGCCCGCACACAGCTCCCGCCTTTTCTTCTCTTTGCCGCGTCAACAAAACCCGCTGCGGATTGATGGATAAGCGCCCCGTTAGGACGAACAACACCACGCGTCGTGTAGGCCCACTTATTAAAGCCTCTCGCCCGTACAGCGACAACAATGGTTCCTTTTTCCCCGCGGTTCCGGTGTGTATGGGTGCCCTATAGTATCTGGGAAGATTTGAGGGAGAGGAAAGGGCGAGGCGTGGGAAACAATAGCGCGGCTCGGCAGGCGTTGGCCATTACGAGGTGCGCGTCAAACGGGGTGGGCGTACCTCCCCCCCCCCCCCTTTCCCCCGTCTCGTCGTATAACGGTAAATTTCTTCTCGGCGATGGGCAATTAGGCGCCCGCTTTTGTACGATGCCCGCGCATGCGCGCGGGTGGTATACACACATCGCGCACGAACTTTCCGCTCGAACCGCCGTCGTTAATTGGTTTTTGGTGGTTCGCGGAAGTGGGCTAGGGAGGAAATGGTTCACGGGGTTGAAAAGGAGGCAGAAAAGGATTCTATGGAAGAGTCTGGGGAGATTGTGAGGGATGGGGATGGAACGTTCGGAGTTTGCTTTCTGGTTAGTGGCGGTGGAGGGCTTAACTGTGCTTGCGAGTGCTGCGGTCCGAGTTGAGTTTGCCCTCTTTTCGCTACCGACATCCCTTTCGGCGCCGCACGTGTGAAGATAGGGTTGGTGTTTTTGCGTGGAGGGGGACAGCGAAGGAACGTGAAGCGAAAGAGGGGAAAACTAATTCATCCAACTTTGTTATTGTACCTGCCGCCGCCTTCATCTTCTCCGCTCTCCTTTGGCGGCGAAGCCAAGGAGCTGACGGAGGCGCTGGCATGAGGCGCGCTTGCATCTCTGGGCGCCGAGTCATCGATATTGCGAGCACGCCTTGTCATCAATACCCTATCCGCCTGTAATGAGCGAGCGGTCTGAAAGATGCGCGTTGTGTCTGTGATAAAAAGCTGGGAAATAAAATCCAGTTGCATAGTGCACACTAGGCTGTGTGCGCTCGTCTAATCCTGAATAATTACTTTTGTTTACCACTGTTTTTTATTGATCGCTGCAAGTCGTTTTTGTTTTCCCAGCGAGAGTAATTGCGTCGTCGTAAATATTCCAAGACGGCATTGAAAACAAATGAAGCGCTAACTTGCTCGTACAGCTGTCGCGCTCTTGCAAATGAGCTCGCAGCATCAATTCGCTTCATCATGAACAGTATATACCCGTGGTTGACGTCCTCGACTACCCTGTGGACATAACGAAAAAAAAAAAGGATAAAGAAGCTGCGAAGCTAGAAAACGTTGACTCGCGTCCTGCCTTAGGGGAACTGTGACATGGCACGCACCCGGACGCTGCGTACGTGTTTCCCGGCGAAGCAAGAACAGGCGGGGCGTGACAGTCTTAGCAGGGCAAAAAAAAAACGAAAGTGCAGAGGCCGGGCGTCGGAACACAAATCGGCTCGCATATTGCGGATGCGTTGACTCTGCCAAATAAGCTTTCACGCTCACGGAGAAGAAAAAAACCGAAAGAAGCGCCACAGGCTGAACCAGAAAAAAAGAAAAAGAAACGAGCGACCAAACAGCAATATGCGCCGAACCTTCCTCTCTGCTGTTCCGAAAATGCGGCGTAAACGCGAGTGAGTAAATAGAAAGTAAAGGGTGGGCGGTACTCGATGCCCGGAGCTGCTGGAGGGTTGGGGAGAGAGAACGCCCAATCGATTGCATCTGGAGAAGGGGATGCGGTGACTGCAGCGGCGTAAGCGTGGACGTGTGCCGTCCGGCCGGCCGGTCACTGCTGGGCGACGGAGCGATGAACGAACAGTCGAGAAGGAGAGGAGGCTACGCCGCCGCCCCGCTTCATTTGCGTACAAAGTGCTCCGGTGTCCAGGCGAGCGGCGGCAGCGGCGTTTTTGCGCTTTCTCGCGCTTGCACGAGCACTGCCGCTCCTCGACGGCAAGCAAGAGGAAAATGAAGTCGGGCTGGAAAACTCGTTACGCTCGGGCCTCTACCCGCGTCTCTTTCTGTTGATCCTGCGCGTCTTGCCGCGAGTCTCATACTTCGCCCGCAGCGTGGACCCCCTCCCCCTCTTCCCGATTTGGCGCCCAACGTGGGTCTACGTGCGGAAGCTTACGCAATCACTTTATACCTTCTAGCGTCCGCCCCCACCTAGTTTCCCTTTCTGTTTGAAAACCGTTGCTGAATTTACAGCGTACCGGGAAACACGCCTTCCCTTCCAGTTTATTTGATGTTGTTCGGGATATCTTGTCTAATAGCAATGTCGGGTTTGTTTAGGGCGACGGAGCGTTCCACTGTGGCGCGGCGTGCCTGTTGATTACTAGAGGAGGTTGGCCGTTGGCGGAGCTGCTTTTGATACTGGTCGAGGCGACGCGGCGCTGGGCGCTGCTTTTCGACGCGTAATTCGTTTACTCCTACGACCGTACGTGCGCCCTAACGGTGGTGGCGCCGTCTGGCGTGCGTGGCGTGTAGACGCTCGGGTGCGAGCACGCGTGCGTGTGTACACTTTGTACAGTTATTGCTTATTGCTTACGCAGGGTAGGCAAAAACGGGTGCGGGAGGGCTTAGGTCGTCACGCTGCTCGCGAAAGGGACGTGACGGCGCAAGTTTAGCTCGTTAGGTAAATCTGAAGTTCCCTTGACCTTTTGTCCCTCGTTTTTGTTACGAAACGCCGCGCGCATGGGAAAAGAGAGCACTTAGCGGGACCTCAACAACAGTACAGTCGTGAGGGCACAATGGTTATGGAGCCAAAGAGAGAGAGAGAGAAAGAGAGACGTAAGCTTGCACGTGCTGCTCCGCCTGTAGCGCATGCGTGTGATGTCAAGCCGGAGGAGCACATGGGCTTTCCTTTAGCGTCCTTCGCTTTTAGGTGAAAAAGTTGTTTACCGCAAGCGGGGATCGAATTTACGAAGCAGTTATGAATTCGTGGTGGGAGCATGGTACCTCAGGGTATCCTTTCTTTGTTACGATATCATTTCCCGAAGTATCGCGAGAATACGTAGTGAGCCCGGGTTCGCGCTAGACACTTTTTCCAGCGCTGTAATTGTCACAGTGGCATGAATACTTCAGCGATAGCCGTCAGGGCATCATTGTTTTCGTGGGCGGGCTATCACAGCCAGGGAGAAATTCGCGTGATGCGTCGTTTTTCTTCAGGGGAAAAGTGGCGTTGTGCGTGCGCGCCTCAGCACGCGATAAGCTATTGCGGGTGGTAGATCTTCCTTGCGCTTGATATATTTTTAGGGGCGAAGCCCCTTAGGGCTCGGGCTGTCGGTGTCTCCTGTCGTCGTCGTCGTCGTATTATGTCGTCGCGGTAAATCAAGTTGTCAAACGATAGCCAGAAAACAAAGTGTACAATGGATAAAACTGGTTCAAAATCAACTAAAATTATGTAAATTAATTTAAAATACAGGAATAATCAGGATTTATTGCATTAATAAAATAAATTTTGCTAAATTCCGTCTCGAAATTGGTTTTTCAAACGCCAGGACTTTCTCCTGTAAAGCATTCTTCTTAGTATGCTGCGGCGTGTGACACGAAGACAACTTACGGCCAGTCTGTCTCTCATTTAATTGCTTAAATTCCGGTTCAACCCGAGAGAGGGCGCCACGGCCTCAGCAAGCGCGCGATTGCTCCTCCCACCGGCGCTTCTCCGGCGCCGAATCAGCGCGCGCCGTGTGGCAAGAGAGAATTAACAATCTTTGAATACACTTATACACTTTTATACTTATACACACATATGAAAACACTTAATACTTTTAACGCTGCATGCTTCGCCCCTACCCAGGTTTCACGTTAGTGGAGATGGCCCGGGATTTTTTTTTTTTCTTCGCCGAACGTTGTCGAGGAGGCTGTAAAGTCATTCTCAGCGCAAACCACCCAACTCGAGAGGTTTACTTGTACGTGGAATATGAGAGGAATAGGTCCACGCGGAAAAACACTATATTGTGTATGCAAGTTAATGGACCTGTATGCAGCGGAGGGAAGGTCTTTATTTAAAGAAGGAGGGAAAAGAAAGCTGTAGGTGCACTCGGCGAAATTTCGCCTTCGCGGAATTTCATCGTTTTTCCGCCGGCTAGTAAGAGTTAAAAGCGTAAGGATAGAAGGGGAGGGAGGGGAGAAGAGGGGTGGAGAATACCTTTGGAGTCGGAGGCGAGCGTTGAGGCCAGTGTCCTCGAGGATTGCGAAAAAGCTCCGAGCTCCAGAGCGGGGTGAGAGCAACAGAGATCGCCTAAATTTTCACCCTCGCGCCCTCTTGTGGAATAGCTGCTCCGGTTACGGTCATCGACTCGTACGCGAACTATGATTAGGCTGCAAAAGGCCGCGGCTGGATTTCTGCGTTTATATAGAGGGGCAAAAAAGTAATTGAAACTCGTCGTAATGTGGAATCGTCTGAGCGGCTGATTCTCAAATAATTTGTTTCGAGATAGTCTCGATATATAAAGAGTTACAACGAATTTATGCTACCATCTCTCTCCGTAGACGACCGTGTATTCACAGCAGACGGGAATTATACAACGTTTAACATTTCACTGAACTAATTACGGCGAGTTAATGAAACTCGGCGTACTGGTAGAGTCGTCTTAGCGGCCAAATTATGTTTTCTTAATTCGTTTATTCTTAAGAAAGGATGGAGGCGAAAAGCAAAAACGCTCATGTGTTCGAGATTTCGGCGCGCGTAAAAGATCTCCAGGTGGCCAAAATTAATCCGGAGCCCTCCATTATGGCGCGCCTCATAACCTCTGCAGTTTCGGTGCGTCAAAACCCCAAAATCACAAACAATATTTTTAAGAAATCCACTGTACATTTTTTCCGTATGATATTCGTTGTAGCGCGAAAAGACTATTGTTTTTTGGATAAAATATATTAATTTATGTACATTATGGTCGACTATATAATATAGTATTACGGTGGTCATATAACTCCTAAATAAGCAGAGAAAGTCGGCGAGGCTCGTACACATATTCGATGTATGGCGAGATCAGCTTCTGCTTTGTGTTCGAATTAATGTCGCGAATGAACGTGTTTGTCGTTTTCTCTAAATAATTATAATATATATATATATATATATATATATATATATATATATATATATATATATATATATATATATATATTCAAGATACTTGCAATGAATTGAAAGCTTCAGAGTATGTAACAGTAGCCCTGGAGGCGAAAATCCTTATTCTGCGCGGCTCTGTGGACGGACGCAGGTTTTGTCGGAGCGACCACTTTCGTACCAGGTGCGTCCCTTATCAGGCGTTCCCACCCGCTGGTGATGGAGGGGAAGATAAGGGCCCTCAAAGCTTCCCGCGTTCGGCTCGGTTTAGGGGATTAGTTCGGCCCAGTTTGGCCGCGTGGGCCCATTCTTATTGGCCCGGCAGCTGGCGAGCGGGATCGTTAAGCCCGCGCGCACCGCGTGCCGCGGCTTCGCTGGCTCGTTCGACGTGCCGCGGGGGAATTCGCCAGCGGACGTGCAAACGGGAGCAGGTCCCCCGCGCGGTTCTGACCGCGGTATGTAAATAGAACGGGGTACCTCTGACGTTATTGGATGTTTGGATTGCCTAAGGCATGCGCTCGAGCTGGATAGAGCTAATATGAGGACGAGTGTGCACAGGCCCGTGGGCCTGCCCTGAACAAGTGAAGATTGGGGTTGCACAGATTGGTTGGTTGGGTTTTGCTGAGTTGTGTGTGGTGGTGTGTGTGTGGTGTTGTGTATGTGTTATATATTATATATATTATATATATATATATATATATATATATTATATATTATATATATATATATATATATATATATACAGGTGCCGTCAAAAGTAATTGGAACACTGTCTAGTAAATTCACTCGAACTTATTCCTGCGGAAACTGCCTGGCTGCATTTTGACATTCACAAATCCTTGCTCCAATTACTTATGACGGCACTTGTACGTTTGTATGTATGTGTAGGTATGTATGTATCTATGTATGTATGTGCGTGTCATCATCATCATCAACAGCCTGTTTGTGTCCACTACAGGAAGAAAGCCTCTCCCAAAGATGTATATGTATGTATGTATGTATGTATGTATGTATGTATGTACTTACGTACGTACGTACGCGCACACAAAGTAAAACTATTCGAAACACTCCATTCGTCGTATGTGTGGTCCCCACTGCAATGTATAAAGAGCATATCATACCTGCTTTTAACAAATTGTGGCTTATAGCGAAGCCATTGTCTTATCTCAAGGACTTCGTTTTAACATGTGCGCGTGTGCGTGCGTTCGTGTGTGGAGCCAGCGACGGGAGAAGCGTTAATCATATCCGAAACATTTTGCGAAGTGCAATAAATGAATGAATAATGTTATATAGCTCCGACTACGCCGTAAGGGACGGCCGCAGCGCGGACTGTGAACGCCGTTCAACGTACTGCAGATAAATTTTGCCGTCAAAATAAATAACCCCGCCCGGACCACACCGTATTTCGACGTCGTGCGAGCTGCTGTGCTCAACGCCGGCGTGCTTTCTCCCTCGCCTTCGCGGTGTGCCACCGAAGTTGTTCAAAAAAAAAAAAATGCCTCTCCGTTCTATGTGACCCGCATACCTCGTGCTCCCAGAAAATGCCGCGAGCCTCCCGAATTTTCCGCCCCCGTGCGTATTATTGCACGCGACGTTTGACCGCCCTCGTCACAGCTCCCTCTTGAAGATGCGAGCAGAGTGCAGAACGTGCTCAAGTCTTGGCGTGCGCGTGCGCGCTTTCTACAAATTCGGCGCTCGATCTCTGGAGAACGACGGAAAGGAGGGACGTGTGTATGCTTTTCTATCGGGCCGAGAAGGGAGAGGGGCCCCCAACGGTGACGCGCACTCGGAGTGCGGTTTGGGAAGATGAGAGAGGTATGTGGGAGGAGGAACCCTTGACCCGGCGCTGCTTCGGAGTGGAGGAGGAGGGCTGGTACACCTGAGGGGGAACCTCCCGGGTCCGAGGCTACGGGCTAGAAGACGCTGACTGCCTCCGGCGAGGTGGAGGAGGAGGGAGGCGGTTCGAACCCCGCGGCCGCCCCCCCGTCACTAGGGGCAACGAGCACGCGATGCCGTTCCCTCTTTCCCCCAGGAGCTACGCGGCCGATCGATGCCTTCTTCCCGGTAACCTTTCGCTTGGCACCGCGGGAACAGCGACGCCGCGCTCGCTCGGTGCGTGCTAAACGGAGGAGCTCCCCCAGTGCGATTGGGTTTGCTGTACTCTTCGGAAGCAAATTTCCCCTTGAGGCGTGTGGCGTCGTTAGGGTGGGCCGCCTAGTTACTTTGTATGCCCTGGGAAAACAGAGGGGCCAGTGATAGCCAGATATGAGAGTTTGTGAAGTAGCGACGACCGAAAGCCGGACAGAAATGCCCTGTTTTCGGGAGCTGATATGGTTGATTGAATCCGAGTGAAAACATATCAGGGTTAGCGATTGCAATGGTTTTTTTTTTTCTTCTTGGGTTGACGAAGAAGCCAATATCAACCGAGTGTGTCTTTACTGTGCGAACGAACACGCACAGACAGACGGACGTACGGACGGACGGACAGCATGTTCTGGCTCCCCATGTGCGGCTAATTCCAGTTATTTCTGCGAGGATTTTTATACTGTAGGGGCAATTAAGTATCAAAACGTCAGTGTCGATACAGTGAGCTGAATGCGAATTTCAGACTTGGCGTGTGTCTGGTACGCGTCAAACGTGCATTGTACTAAGCGCGTGAAGGAAAAGTAAAGTATTTTATTCTTGCAAAAAAAAAAAAAAAAAAATGTCCCAACTGGTCGCGAAAATCATCCCTGATACAGACTGGTGGTTTGCATCAAATTGAAGGAACTGGAGACATCATCGCTGAAACTCGCGTTTTCGACACGATTGCGCAACCGCGGAATGGGGTCTTCAGTAAACTCGACGAAAGAGGGAAAAAATGAATCAATATCGAATCAATAAAGATAAAGATATTTGCGTAATGTGAAGGTCGTATCTAAAACCGAGGCCGTGCGGGGAAGGCCTTTTCACGAAGCGGTTCATTGCCTCTGGTATAAACTCCGGCACTGTCTACGCGGAATAGGTAAAAGTGTAATAGAAGAGGCCATAGTAAGGGTCGTTTCTTTTTACAGCGCGCTTTCTCCTGTCTCCACACTCCTTGCCTATACATCAGATGTGTGTGCGTGCGTGCATGTGTTTGTGTGCGTGTGTTATAAGGCAAGCTAATAGTTTTCTACCTATACTCTGGTCGACATTGTAGGGGCAGGCATCCATCTCAATGCCGTACTGGAAGACCGTGTTCTGGAATCTACCAGACTCGTCTACCCTTCATTCCGTTTCAAGGTCTTTCCGATACAAAGCTTTGATGTGGGGTGGGGCTTCTTTTACGTAGCGGAACCGAAACTCTACACGCGGGAATCAGGTGCGGTGATGTAAATCTCAATGGGACGTAAAAGGCCTCGTCTAGACGGCCGATATTCATCCGAAATTCACCAGCGGTAACAAAATCAAACTGTTGCCCGCTTCTGAGGTGAAAACGGTCCCGCTGAAGCTGACAGCGGCGATCACAGCTGTTCTTTGTATGGACTCTACGAGGGGCCTTGACAGCGTCTCCTTGTTAGGGAGTCGCATCTTCGTTGGGAACCCAAGCTATGTAGACCTCGGTCAGCATCGTCAGCCGATGCTTTTATTGGTTTAAATCAGTGGTTCCAAAATGGTTATGCGTGGACTTGGGGGGTTCCTAAGAGCACTTCAGGCAGTGTGCTAGTGCCCCCGCGACACTCCTCCTCCCCCACTCTTTTTTTCATATTTTTGCGGCAGCTTTGTCGGCAACGAAAAACAAAAAAAAAAGAGAGAAAAGTCCAGGAACGATTGCTTGGCCGCACGCCTACGTACAGTTTAGCTTCTCCGCGTAACTTCACTTTTAAAGCCGGCTTTTTGCACCACACTGCAGTTGTGCGGGAAAGCTAGACACACTACAGACGTGTTTAGAACTGTGTATGAACGACATTTATGAACGACTTTTATGAACTGCGTATGAACGGCTGTGTATGAACGAGTAAATTTTTTGACAGTGTCAAAATACCTAATCGCGGAGCGCCCTGCCACTTTTATAAGCTCAGTGTATCCGGCACGCTGATTATTAATAATCACTGGTTTAAATTGTTAGTTGATTGATACTGCGCCGGGCCCACATTGTGCGCGTTGCACAGTAGGAAAGGTAAATAAGCAAGGCAAAACTACAGCCCCGTACCGGTACATTCTCTGCTTCCTTTCAGCCTGTTCTCTGCGTCTATTCATTGTCGCGGGGAATTTCATTGCGCTTTCATGTCCGAAATTATATCTTGGAAGTAAATAAGTTAAAAAAAAAGCAAGTCCCGAAACGATCGTCTCCTTTTGCCACATTCGTTCTCGTTCCGGGCCCGCGGAAAGAAGTATGCCGGGCACGTACGTAATGAAGTCGCGCTGCACAAACGCGGCGATCGACCGGCGAGGAGGAGCGCCTCCTGCGTCGTCGTTTTGCGTCGGTGCCGGCTCCCCCGTGGTTCCTGTGCTTTTTGCCGCTTCCCTAGTCGCCACGTCGTCTTCGCTCCGTTATTGCACACGGGCGGACCCCCCCTTCTTTCCCCTCAACAAACGGGGAACGGCGTAGCACGGGGGAAATCGTTGTTGCAAGCGAGGCGAAATATGAAATTACCGCCGGAGGGCGCTAAAGACTTGGGAGCTTTTTTGACGCGTTTTCTTTTTCTTTTTCCTTTTTTTTTGACCGAATTTTGTACGTCGCGAGCTACTGGGCAGCGACTTTGTTATATTTCGACGCACCGATATCTTTGCTTGTGCGGCAACAGTGGCTCGTACGGTCTTAGTTGCCTCCTGCCGTCGCAGTATATACGGTCGGTTGCTCTTAACCGTGAGTCAGGTTCGTGCGTGCTGCCGATCTGCATTGTTTGACCATGCTCTGCAACAGAGAGGGTACTCTTCGGTTCATTGGCTTCGAACGTAGTGACGCGGAGTCGCTATTCTTGGCGCGACCTCCGGAGTCTCGTTGCGTTCCCCTCGATTACGCCGAGGCCGTACATTGTGGCACGCTTTGCTTGGAATTCCAAGTCACTCAACTCTGGTCGTAGCACTTCGGAAATTGGCGTATTCTCGATAGTTACGCTCATTAACTTCTGTCACTGCGTAGCACTTAGAAAATTTCGGTCCTAGTTTGACTTCTCTCGAACGATAGTGCACTGTGCGAGAATTTCAGTTCCCTAGAATTCAGCTCGTGATTGTAGGTCGATAGAGTTGAACTTCTTTTTCCAGATCGCGGTAAACCCTTTTGACGAAGGCGTTTCTGTCGTGCAATCTGATGTGCCTGTCAAACTCCGTGGGCTTGTAATAAGGTTACGCACTATCTTGGTCACAGTTAGGGTGAACACGGAGCGCGTGTCATTCCGTGCGCGGGAGCCGCCTGTCGGCGTTCCGGGTAACTTCGCACGCGCATCACATAGCCTCGTTGCAAACGAACTGCGCATGCGTGCGTAGTTACCCGGAACGCCGACAGGCGGCTCCCGCGCACGGAATGACACGCGCTGCCGTGTTCACCCTAACTGTGATCAAGATAGTACGCCGATGGACGGATGGTAGTCGTAAACACGATTTAAAAGCCGTTGAACTGCCCGCTGTGTGGATCATCATCATTATCATCATCATAATCATAACAACAAAGATAACAGCCTACTCAGGTCCACTGCAGGACGAATGCCTCTCCCACTGACGTCCAACCGCTCCTTCCTGCGCTGCTCGAGTACATTCGTTGTTCCCTAATTTCTTCGTTTCCAAGATATTTTCAAAAATACATGTCGCGTTTGTAATACCAGGAATCGCAGCAGCATGCGGTTGCCGCTATCGGTACCGGTCATCATAGGCATGTGGCCCTTACGCGGGTGCTTACACCCTTGTCTGTTAAAGTATGGCGGTGGTTCGTCGTGTCCGTCTCGCTTTCACTTCCATGTGTCACGGGACGAATAGAAAGGCGATAATTATTGTTTATCATAATTATAATGATAAGTCATGCCGAGGAAGTAAAAGCTGCAAGGCAGCGCTGAATAATCGCATTGCGTTTGTTCAATCATCTGGCCAATTTCTTTGTCTTGTTTCAATTGTGATCTGGGCTACGACACTTTTTTAAAAAATCCAAACCGCCGGCGGCCGGTGAAGTAACTCGACGGTTAACGACGCTGATTATTAATTCACTCGAAGCGTTTGCGGCAAATTCCAGCCTCCGTGGTCCGAATCGTATATTCCAAGATAATCCTGGCGTTCAGCTTTACCCCAATGCGGTCGATTGATTTCATTCAGTCAACAGTGAAATTTAGGCCTGTGACGAAGTCGTGATCACGATTTGACTCAAAAGCTCGGTCGATGCTTTCTCTTTAAGTTACCACGCAATACAAGCACAACATTCTGCACTTCTCAGCGCCACGGCGCAGGTTTGCATTTTTGAGTCAGACACGGCGAGCACGCTGCTTTGATTCGCCGAATTCGCTTCGTTGGTGGATCACTCGAGGGCACTGTGGTGAAGGTAAACCACGGGATTGCGTTAGAGTGTAGCGAAGCGTCGCCTGTCTGTGTACAGAGAGGAGCTTGTGATATGCTAGTCGAAACACCGCTTGCCGAGCCTGTCTGTCGTCCTGCCCTGTACATTGTCGCGGCGGTTCTCGCAACAACTATCGCGTGATGGATCGCTTCGCCGCCGGTTCTGCGCGCGTATCGGCTTTCGCAGCCAGCCGGCCGCCTGCGCGAATTCGAGCCGGCTCGAGTCCGACCGTGCGGAAACGCGAAGCCATACATGCGGCGTGACAAGCGGCGGAACGCATGTAGAAGCGGCGGCGGCGGCGGCTTTCGAGTCGATCGGCTCTCTTCTCTCTATCCGTCCATCGAACCGTCGGAAGCCGTCACCGAAAGATGTCGTCGATCCTTCTGCGTCGCGTGCGCCCCGTTGTATGTGGCACAAAGCCTATACCAGGCACGGCAACGGTTCGTTTGCGCGAATAAATTATTCATTTTGTGCCGCCAGCGTTTCTGTGATCACTCAGCGTCCTAAACATGAACGATTGATGGTAGAATGAGCGGCGTCGGCAATGCAAATGCAGCCCTGGTTATAACGAATATCGCTTTGTTCGAATTCTTTCTTTACTGGAGGTTTTTGTGTTCCCACCTGGAGTGCATGAAGGGCAAGTTGTCTCCGGTTTTAACGAAGTCCCACTTATAGCGAAGTCAGTTTTCTGTGCCGAGTTCTTCGTTGAACGAGGGCTTACTCTAGCCTGAACGCCCAACGTTAACGCTCTCTCTCTCTCTCTCTCTCTCTCTCTCTCTCTCTCTCTCTCTCTCTCTCTCTCTCTCTCTCTCTCTCTCTCTCTCTCTCTCTCTCTCTCTCTCTCTCTCTCTCTCTCTCTCTCTCTCTCTCTCTCTCTCTCTCTCTTCTTTCTCATTTCAGCGTCCAAAGTAGGTTACTCTTTACTGAGTAATCCCGTTTGGATGGCGCTGTTTCATATTTAAAGTGCAATAGACGTAACACAAGAGCAGACAACACGAGCGCTTTCTATCAAATGCTTATTTATGAAGACGCTCACACGCACTTATACTCAATCCTTCCTTCGCAATACATGCGCGAAGCACACGACGATAACAACTGCTTTTCATTTTATCATGCCGCGTGACCCTTCGAGAGTGAACATCGGAATTAAAATTGCCGATACGGAAACGCCGAGACGAGCGTCTCACTGTTCCTATCGTATGCGCTTCCGGCGCATTACGCTCGACGAAGAATGTCGTACGGGATCTCAGCATCCAAGTTCACTGGAAATTTATTCATAAAGCGTCGTTCGCGAAATCCTCCGTATTCTGCAAACTTTGTATACCTTTCTCTCACGTGACCGACCGGAGCCGTCTTCTCCATCGGCGACGACTCCGATATTGTTTCCTTCGAAGGGAAACGACCCGCGGGGCAGCAGATCGTTTTATGGTGTCTCAGCGAGCTTGTCAGTCGATCGAACCTTGACAGTTGTTACGGGGTGAGTTGCTGACGGGACGACCACGTGCCTGTTACGTCCCCGCTGAAAAAAAAAAAAAAGATGTCGCGTTCGCGCCTGCAGGTCCTATCCGAGGCGTTGAGAGAAGTCCCTGTAGTGGTTGCTGTTTCTTCCTTGTTTCCCCTGTAGTGTCCGCGGGTTCGTCGTGCCCCAACGGTCTGTCTTCGCGACGGATCTATATCTGTGACGTGTTGTCGCGTGCAGGGCGTTTGTAATGGTTCCCTCGGGGGATTTATACCTTCGGATATACGCGTGAAGGTTTGATGAGGCCGCGAACCCGCGATCGAGCGTTGACACCGCGAAAATGCATTGAGGGGGTTCGGAGGCGCACATTGCCGCAGATTCGGCGCGTATATAAATGTGCGGAGCGGGGGCGTATTTTATTGCAGCCGGGAGCGGTACGGGTTAGGGAAAGATGGGGGTAAGGAGGGGAAAATGGGAACCAAATGATAGCACCAACGTTATACTCATTGACGCTTTAGCGAAACTTCGCCGGAACGACATCTTTTCGCCGCTCGCAAATCGACGCTGTATGCAGGCTCGCAGATTGCTCGCGGCGCCGGGTATGGGTGGGGATAAGGGCGAAGCAAATGACGTCGGCAGATCGCGAGCGCGAAGCGAACGATGTCGTTTCCTCCGTTTCCCGGTTATTTGCGCCGAAATCTATATGCAAGCGCGCCCGTTCGCACCTGCGTCCGCCGTATCGTCGTCGCACTGCGGAATCGGCGCGCGGATGATCATCTCGAGCACTCGGTTATGCCGCTGGCACCAGCTGCGTGTCAAGAGAAAAACCTGCTCGTACACGCTCCGTTCTTTCTTTTCCTCGGCCCCATTTGGACGCGCAAACATTTCGCCTCGTCTCTTCTTACAGCTGTTCACACAAGCCGCCCCGCTGTTGCGGCAACAACTGCCGCATGTGTGAACGGTCGGGCGGAGGTGCCCACACCGTTACCTTTCCCCTACCGTTTTACGCACCATCCGTGTGGCGCCACGTATAATACGTGTTCTGAGCCTACGGTGCGAAGCAAGGTCGTTTGTCATGCCTGTATTCGCGATGTTTGTGTTCCTTCCGTATGCCTTTCATCTACGGTTCCTCGACTTTTTATTCTTTCAAGTTCACTGCCTCCGAAATACAAGCTGGATCCCCACGCTTCGAGTCGTATTCTGTTCGGAAGAGAGGAATGTATGTATATATTATATATATATATATATAATATATATATATATATATATATATATATAGGGAAACATTTGCAATGCGCGGAATGCATTTTTTCCGCCTCCGCGACGCATTTGATCTATCCGTTCTCTCCGTCGCGATTGCGTCGATAGCTCACGGCAGGCTTCTCATTCCGATCGAGCGAGCGTTGAGGAGCACCCGAAGACTTCGTCGTGCCTTCTTCCTTGCTGGACGCGAAGGAGGTATATACCGGTAGCGCGCAGCTGTTCCTCGTTATTGCGCCGGCCGGTCGGCCGGTCGCCTGCATACCTGCTGCTACTACGGGGGAAAGGAGGGAGGGACGGCGCTTGCCTCCTGTAGTCGGCAGCTTCCGCCCCATGAAGGCTCGCGGTCATTACGGCGCGCTGCACGTCGTCCTCCGAGCACCTTGCGCCGCTCCGTACGTCGTTGCCTAAAAGTAATGAGAGCCTCCTCTTCCCAATCTTCTTCCTTCCTATCTTCCTCATCTTTTCTCCGCCTCATTTCACTACCTTCTCCCTGTTTCTTGTTCGTCCCTTTTTTGTCGCTCTTTATTGAGTTTCGGAGCGCCAGTTTTATTTTATTGCTTTACAAACCCACCCCTCCGTCTGCTTTTTTTGTTTGTGTGTGTAAGGGGGGGGGGGGGTGAACGCGAGCAGAGAATATTCCTTGGTCGGATGTCTTTTCCCTCGTCACTTCTTCTATATTCCGTTTGTTCGAGCTTGCCCTCCCCCAGACTTCGCGCGCACCATTACTCGGCGTTGTTTTTATTTCGTCGCTGCCGTTTCTCGCGGTATGTGTCGTCGCCCAATCGTCGGCGCGTGTCTTTCGTCTTTGCTTTGTCTTCTCTGGCGTGTCTGCTGCGCGATCTCTTGCTCATTCACGTGTGCATGTACGTGTCTGACGTCGCTCTTTCCGGCGGCCATGAAACGGTACGGGGAAGGCTGTGTCGTGGTACGAGAGAGATAGAGAGATAGGGGGGGGGGTGGAGAGGGAAAGAGAGGGGGGGGGGGAATTCCTGGTGCACCCGCTGCGCTGCTGGCGCCCGAAGGTTCGGGCTAAGCGCCGCTCGCGTTCCTTGCTACCCCTCAGCCGTGCAGCAGCGATCCGAGGATTTTGGCGCTATTGTCCACGTTTAGGAAGAGGACGGGATAAGCGTGAGAGTGTGGCAAAAGATGGGGGAGAAAGGATGGACGTGTTTACGATTCTCCTCGGTGGTTCCGTGCAGTGCGGGAAAAGCGCCCTGCCGTCAGCCCTTCTTGCCAGAGAAGGGAAAGAGGGCTTTGCAGGTGGACGGTGGTGGTGGTTCACATTCCCGTACCTTCAGGAAGGCTGTGGTGTCGTCTTCTCGAGCAGTTCGCAGTCGGTGCCGTGATCAACCTATCGGGAAGGTAGTCGTGGAGGCCAACGGGTTACTTAAAACCACGGGGCGCTGTTCGAGATGTGTCGAAATTGCTCTACAGTTGGGGTACTTCACAACCGCTTGCATTAAATGGTGGCCAGTCTTGCCTGATTTATTACTTGTTTATTATTATTGTCGGCAAGAGGAGGCGACGTGAATGCAGATTCAGGGCATGAACACCGTTCAAAACGGCTGGCATTTATGCTTGCATGTCACGTTAACTACTTGTCGAAGTCTGCTAGTATCATCCTCGTTTACGCCCTCTTCTTAGCGTTCCTGATACTTTGGCCTTCTCGACTATAGAGGCAGAGCGGGCAGCCGTTAATGTGTCTTGAATATCGCCTTTGTCTCCGCCGTTGTTGTTCTAGTCCGAAAAATGTCAGAAAGCCTCCAAGGGGGGGGTGACATCCGCTCATTTGCTATCGACACCTTTAACATGACGTCTTCGATGGATGTTTTGCGACGGGGACGAATAATGTTTTCCCCGTCATGGGCGTCGGAAGGGGGCGGCCTGTCCGCGCTGTCACGCCTTCGCTGCACGGTATCTGTAAGTGCCGAAGGCGAGCACGGCAACGCCAGGGCGGACTGGGGCATCGCTATTTGGGACGGTGCTGCATGAGGCGTTCCGAAATCCCGGCTTTCCGGTCGGCTCCGCACGCTTTATGCCTCCCGCACCCCCCTCTCTCCCCCTCATCTTTGCGTCGCTCGCCAGGGCTTATTGGGTGTGTTGGTGTGTGTCCGCGAATTCCGGCGTATATGACGATGTTGCCAAGCTCATACGCTCGGCGGCTAGCATCTCTCTCTTTCTCTCTCTCTCTCTCTCTGCTGTGTGTTGTAGCATTTGGCTCGATGCCCGAGTTCTCCACCCCACTCTCCTCCTGTTCTGCCCTACCAGCGCCCGCACGCGGAGGGGGACGATTCGGTATATTTTTCCCGGCTCGCCGTTTGAGCGTCGGAAACCACCTTCAGCGTTGGAGGATGAATGGTTTCTCGGGTAGCGATGGAAAGGGAGCGGGAGCTGGTACAAAGCCCGGTCCACATTCCAACGGAACATATCGCCTGCCGGCCCTGCTCGACTTTGGAGTGACTCATGCGTGGGCCGTTTATGTACCTCCCTCTTCACTCTTCTATATTTTTGCGTGCTAGGAAAGCCACGAGGAGGAAAAAAAATCAAGACCAAAAAAGTATGCGTAATGTGAGCTGGAAAAACTGCACATTCTTTGTAAGAGCTGTGGCTGTGAATGAAAGAATTCCTGTCGTCAAAAAAGACCCAGTTAATTTCCTCTCTCGCCTCTCTCTCTCTTTCTCCGTTATTTCGTCCTGGAAGCGTAATTACTAAAGCCTCGCCTTTTTCGCGCGACTGTCGCGTTCTGCGTTCCCCGACGATCGTTGTTTTGACGTTCTTGTTCAAACGACAATAACGGTTCGGAATGCCGCGTTTGTCCAGGTTTATTATTCTGGTCCCGTTCGCTATGCCTGAATGGGTCGGGTTAAAAAACAAAAGATACGGTACGACGAAGGAGATGGCTTTCGCTAAGCGCGAGCGTTTACGGTCGCGTCGGGCTGTTCTCGGACACGGGCACAGTGAAGAAACGGAGTGTTACGAAATCGCCGTACCGTTTTTAAACTTCCGGTATGGCGCACGGTCTGGAATCTCCAAATCAGATGGCTTTATTTCTAGGTGGGTGAAAGCGGAGACTGAATAACCGCTGTTTGCTGCTGTGACGTCGTCCTTTATTTCACTTCGCAACCTCTTCCTTCTGTTCCGTTTTCATCATCTTCCATTCCCCCCCCCTCCTCGCCCCCCTTTTAGGGGCGAATCCCCATAGGGGCTAGGGCTGTCGGCGTCTCATGTCGTCGTCGTAAGCGTCGTCTCATGTAGATGGTACGAAAACACCGGGAAACTCGTTTACGCCTCGCGCTAGAACGTAGCGCGTCCTTTAAAAAAAAAAAAAAAAAAACACCGGGACACTCGTTTACGCCTCGCGCTAGAGAGCTTCGTGCTTCAAAGACACGAGACTTTTACAGCAAAGCTGTATACCTCTACCCCCCCAACGGTTTTATCTCCGTTGGCAAAAACGCCAAGGCCCAAGAATATACTTATACACTGCATGCTTCGCCCCTCCCCAGGTTTCACGTTACTGGAGATGGCGCGGGATTTTTTTTTATCTTTCTCTTATTGGTTGCGTCCGTATTGAAATATCGGCCCTTATGCTCTGCATGCGAGGTTGTTAAAACAATTAGAAGACAAGGAACCTATCATTTACTCCGTAAAAGTCGTTTCTGCAGAATTTCTGGCGCTGTCCCCTTCATTCAAGTATTGCCTTCAACTTATAGCCAAGCATCGATACCATTGTTTGTTCCATTGTCAGGGTGTTGCACGGAACGCACTTTTTCGGCGCTCAGTGCGGTAAATTCGGGTAAATACAGTGACCACGTCACCTTACGCTGGGCTTGACTGCTATACATTGAGCCTCTCTAAAGTTAGCTTCACCGGTTGCACATATGCCTTGGTGAGAAGACATATTCAGAAGCAACATCGGCAGTCACTTCAAAATACGACGGTCATAGGGCCTTTTATTGCTGTAAGCGGAACGTGTTACGCACGTACGGACGCACCATTTATCAAGGCAACTAGACGTACAATGATTACGCCATAAAAGAGCGGCAGCAGCTTCGAAACCACCAGCTGTGCTCTTTGTGCATAGTGGTGGTTCGACGCACACCTTTCTCCTTTTCTTTAATTCGCCCCCCTTTTTTGTCTGTATTTTTGGGATCGGTGTTGACACCCGATGCTGGAAGCAAGAACGAATAACCGCGCTCCGGCCCCCTTTCACATCGCACAACTGTAGAAGCACTCCCGCATTGTTCCCTACTTCGGTCTTTTCGGGCCCCGCAGCGTATTCACCGTACTTTCGCGATTATAAGCACCCGCCCCTACTTCGGACAAAATGTTTGGGAAAAAAAAAGTAGTTGCATGCGAATATAAGCACCCCCTTTTCTAAGCAACCATCGCAAGGTGGATTTCAGACGCTTGGAAACGGGCCCGAGTTGACGATGTGGCGAAGTAATTTATGAAGTTTTATCCGCCGTGGTGGCTGCTGGTCGCGGGTTCGATTCTCGGCCGCGGCGGCCGCTTTTCTGATGGAGGCGAAAAGCAAAAACGCCCGTCTGCACGAGGCTTCGGCGCACGTTCAAGATCCCGAGGTGGTCAAAATTAATCCGGAGCCCTCCACTATGGCGCGCCTCATCGCGTGCGTTGCGTCGGTGCGTTAAACCCAACAATCAATCAATCAGTCAGTCAATCAATTTATGAAGTTTTTGATTACAAACCACTTCAACGGAACAGAAGACGATCTGCTGGGGGATACTGAGAGCGGCGGCCCAAGCTGCACGACGGACTCGAATGGTAGTGAGGGGTACTGAGTATCCGACGTAAGCGGTGGGTCCACTGTATGGACCTATTTTTATTTCGAATGTTTGCCAAGTAAAACATTAATCCTTGCACCCATCTCGTTAAGATACGGTGGTGAAGATAAGATACGGGGGTGATGTAGATTCCTCGAATCTAAGGGCATCGTGATCGCGGAAAAAAGGTGGTGATTAGAATCGAGTAAAGACGGTATATTCCCGCTCCCTAGTGTCGTCCCTGGGAAAACAGACCGATGCGAGTGTGGGAGGGAGGCGGCGAGGTTTGCAATATAAAGGTTATACTAGTACTCACGTGAAAGGCGGCTCGAATCGCCTAGCTCCCGCGCCTAGGTTCCCCTTCCTCGACACATTTCTTTCGCCTTCTTGCTTTATTTTTGTTCTCTGTGTCACGTACCACCCTCGTTTCGCTCTTGACTCCTTCTCCACCTTCTTGGTTTGCTTCTTCTGGAGCTTCTTTCGTGCCCGGCTTTATTTAATGCCCGCGCGCGAGATCGCCTTCAGTGATTCGTGACTCTTGTTCCTTCTTCAAGGCAGCCGGGTTCTGTTTTCGTCTTCGCGCTCTGTCGCTAGGCTCCTCTCTCTTTCTTCCAGCGACATTCCATCGAACCCTTTGTGCGTTTCCCACCTCGAGGAGCTATAGCTGTCACGGGAAAAGTGTGCCCGACGGCGAGGGCTTTCGGAGGGGACATTTTCTCATCCCCGTGTTTCGTTCTATGTTTGCGTTTGTCCTCGCCAAACCCATCTTTTTTTTTTGTCTCTTATCGCATTGATAGTTATTGTGTCACGTCTCCCTTGGCACGTTAGACTTACGGCGGCGGTTGTGTCCATCTCTTTTCGTTATATCCAGTCTGTCGAATGGAGCCGTCCTTTGTTTTTGTTTTGTTTTTTATCGTTTACGCTCTGTTTGGCTATCTCTTCAGGCGACCAATCCTCCTTTAGAAGAATGTGCCTACACTGCCGCCGAGTGTGGGCAGCTGTCACCGGCCGTTTGACTCCCAACAGTGTTTTCTCAAGTCGCTCGGCCCCCCTTAGTCGTGTTGGCAAATTCCTCTCCGCGATACGTGCCTCTTCAGAAGCCTCTGCAAACGGTATATGCGCCGAACATCTTTACGGTTCTCGGGCGAGCGTAGTCGGAGCGTGTTTGGAGAAGCCCACTGTCAACTTGGGCTCGGACGCACTAGAGCTGGACGTGTTTTATATATCGGTCTTTCTGTTATATATCGGTCTTTCTTGTCGGTCTTTCTGTTACACTCAGCGGCTGGCCAGACGATGTTCCAGCGGGGTGTGAAGACGGACGCGAAACCGGATGTATACGCGGCCGTGATGTGTACCCTTGCGCTTACAGATTCACCGGACTTGCGCAAATCGTGCGTTTGTTTCGGGTACTTCTTTACGTCGACATTTTTGTCGACGATCGATTTGAAAGGACGTCTTGGTTAGTCTAAGCTGGTGTTAGTTTTGCCGTTGAAATCCTGGCCTGGCCGGCTGAGCGCTCTTGTAAGGTCGGCGAAAACGTGTCAGGAGCTTGTCGAATGCTTGTCGGTGACGGTAGATACGGCGCCGACAACGTTCTCGTCCTGACTTGCTCTGAGCAGCAGTTCTTAATTATATTGCACGCGACCTTAAACTGTGCCTTGGATCGATTTCAAAGCGACGTTAAGCACTTACTGTTCTGCCAGTCACCTTCTAAATCGTGGCTGAGACGTTTACATCTCAAACAAACACTGTACAGTTTGTGGCTGCCGCTGTTGGCGGAGGCGGGCTGCCTTGTTAGCTCTGAATGTGCTCGCGCAAAATAGAGTATGCAATGCGGCTCAGTAAAGGAGGCGGTGTGTGCGGTGAAAAAATAATAATAAGCGTTCATAGGCTCGCATAAATTCGTTTGTAACAATATATTGGCGGTGAAAGTTTCTAAGGACGGGACAGTAAGCGTCTACTAGCCAAGCTACATGCCTCGAGGCCGCACCCTTTGTTCTTCTTCATTCTGAACCTTCTACAACCGGCTTCACCCGTGACCCGTCGAGTTCATCAGCTGACATTTATTTGAGTAATCACCACGTTGCATGCGGTGCGGCGAGCTCTACGGCGAAGCCTAATCACGCACGCCTGGTTGTGTGCCGCAACCAAATGCTTCCTGCTCAACGTCTTCCACGGAGGTTCTAGCAGCAGCGTCGATAACAGCAGTCGCCACGTATCGTTCGAGAGCAGCGCTTTGTACTTGTGTTGTATGCGCCGAGTCTTGTAATTGTAAAATGTGTCGTCAACTTGTTGGTGACGGCCGGGATGACGATTCCTGACGTCTCTTTTTTCCCCCTTCCTCTGTGTTTTGCAGCGCCCCGGCTGGAGCACGTGAACACGGAAGTGGGCTACCATGCTATCGTCAAGGAGAACAGCCGCAACGTCGAGATCATGCCCCGAATCAGGGTGCTCGATGGTGAGTGCTGCTCCCAACCATCTCCGCGCTGTTGTTTTTTCTTGGCTTTCGCGTGTTAGGCCGGCTGTAGACGGTACAGTTGAACCTCGTTATAATTAACACTGATATAGCGAATTACCGGTTATAGCGAACTAAATACGAAATTTGGTTAGTCACGCTTCATTTCAGTTACACTTATTCCTTTATAACCAAACCAAAACTATGAGACCAGCGCGCGAAATCGGATATAACGAATAAATATTGACCAGTAGATTGTGGTGCTACTTCGAAAGACTCCCGGCGTCCGAAACTTCATAAGTTGAAATTGCCCTTTTGTTCGTGAACACTGTGAAAATTTTCATACTGCTTAGTGCTGGGAATAGTCACCAGACGAAGATCACATTCTTCCTCAAAAAAAAAAAAAAAAGGAAGGTAGGCCTGTTTTTTTTTTACGATGGTGATGATGATGATGATGATAGGGTTTAACGCGCCGACGCAACGCAGGCGATGAGGCGCGCCGTAGTGGAGGGTTCCGGATTAATTTTGACCACCTGGGGATCTTTAACGTGCGCCGAAATCTCGAACACATGGGCGTTTTTGCTTTTAGCCTACACCAGAAAAGCGGCCACCGCGGCCGGGAATCAAACCCGCGTCCTCGTGCTCAGCAGCACAATGCCTTAGCCCTGAGCCACCGCGGCTGGTCGGCCTGTTTTTTTTTTTTTTTTCAAGTGAACTTTGTTCTGTTGTAATTTCATGTTCTGGTTCATTGAGCTTGAAATAAGGGCTACCTTTTTTATAGTGGGGTTCTGAGCGTAAAATATTTCGTGTTTGTATCAACGATTTTTGCGGGAGCCAGATTGCCGATTGGTTCGAGCCGATTTTTACCTCTACTGTTAAAACGAATATCGGATATAACGAACTAACTTACTGTCCCGATGCTACTTCGTTACAACGAGGTTCGACAGTATTCAAAGTTTAGCGGGCGATTTCTTCTTTTGGCAACACGATCGCAAACGCTCACGTACACCTGATGCGGTCGTAGAAGGCAGAATAGAAGCAGCGCAGAATTTACAAAACAGGGGACTATGTATGCAATACTAATAAATGTTGTATTTCTCTAATTGCAAGTACATATCTCCGTTTTAATTACTCCTCGTTCCCCCGAAAGTTTGCCCGAACATTGCCACCAATGGCAGTTCCTTAGTCTTCTTATATGGCTCAAATTAACA
This sequence comes from Haemaphysalis longicornis, assembly GCA_013339765.2. Taxonomy (NCBI): domain Eukaryota; kingdom Metazoa; phylum Arthropoda; class Arachnida; order Ixodida; family Ixodidae; genus Haemaphysalis; species Haemaphysalis longicornis. Next base: position 77,351,669 of record CM023453.1, read on the forward strand.
TCTCGGCGTCGTAGTCGCACTTCTCCGCTGTTCGCAAACCTTTCACGGCTCTTATTCGCCGTTACAGAGAACACAGCAGCGTGTGACGACAAATAGCTGGCTATTAGTAGCAGGAGCGTACCCATCAATTAGATAACACTCGCAGGAGTCTCTGCGCGATTTCTTTAACCGTTTGCAATGAATGTGAGCGGCATGAGAGTTTGCCGATGCGTCAGCTTCCCCGCTCGAGCGCCCGCCTACTCAGCCGATCTCCGTCATAATTTTTTCCGGCCAACTGCGGCTAGGAACCGCCCTTCCGAGGCGGCAAAGCGGCACGCCGGTGCGCGAGGCAATAACGGGTGATTTATTTTAATGTGTAAACATTATAGGTCTACACCCACCGGAATAAAATCGTGCGCCCGTAACGTAACATGCTGCGCACGTTGGGTATAAATTGGGTGTATGTGATGGAAGTATTTAATTAGAGGCCGTAGGCTCTTCATATTTCGATGTGACTGCTTAACTGTTCAAAAGAAATTCTTTCCAACAACGCACTTGTGTGTATCAGAGAAGCCGGCTTTAAGAGCGCTCTGTGTATGCAGTTGAACATTCACTGACTGGGTGTTTCTAATGTCGGCTTTTATCCAGTAAACCCACTATGCATCGACTCGGTATTTGTAATGTTGGCTTTCACACATTGCTCTAATGTATTGCAGTGAAGTCTCAACGCAGTAAGCGCGCCATGTACGTAAGCATAGGCGGACTCTGCGTAACGCGACGGATGCGGACAGAATGCTTACGCAGTGCCGAGAAAATCGTCATGGAACTTTTAAGCGAAAGCTTTCCTTGTTTCCCCATAGACCAGTTGGTCGACCGAAAAGCTCTGATAAGATCTCTGGACACGTGACGCGTGCGTGGAACCGGGCTTCCACTGGGTCAACACAGTTACTTGAAAATTACGACAAAGAAACCGAGGGAACGGTTCTAGATAGGACAATACACGCATCTATCGTGAAGGAGGAGTACAATAGTATAATACCTTTATATTATAAACCACGTATTGGCATACATTTAGATCGTTCGTAGATGCGTTTACTTCTTTGGTGCGCGAAAAATTGTCGCTTGGGGGTGCGTTCTTCGTTTGCGCTGTGAGTCTCTGAAGATTTGACGATCGATTGGACGTGCTCTCAGCGAAGGTTGGGCGCACTTGTAACGAAGGTTTTGACGCACTTTTGACGCAGTTTCGATGTGGGAAAGCTTTCGCGCTTCTCCCAATCCCAACCTTCTTTAAAAGAAGAGATGGTAAGTTTTTTTGTATATTTTAGCGAAAGCAAACTTAAGTGCCTCATTGTTCGAGAAACCCTCGTCATCGTCGTTGTAGTTGCCCCGTCCGGTGCGGAAAATGACCGCCGCTGCGAAGAGTAAATAAAAAAACGCTTGAGTTCGTATGGGGGTTTGAACACGGGTCTCCACGTAGACGCCTAGTGTGCTAACACTGCGCAACCTCCGCACTTTGGAAGCGGGCTTTGTAACAAAAAGCTGAATTGGAGCGTGACACGTGAACGGGACGGCGCGTGAGTAAAACAGAGGCACCCCAGCCGCGCAGAACTCTGATCCTGGGTAGCAGTGCGGTGGTTGAATTATTTCGCGCCATGATGTTGTGGGCATTATCCTATCCTTAATCCTTGACATTAGCACCAAGGAACAGAATAGAGTAATAGAATAACGCACCGTCGCTATTCTCACTGCTCTCGCGCAGCGCCGAACTGCCCTGCCGAGAGACTCTGCCCACAACGGGTTCGAGAGCGAGCCACGACTCTCGCCGCGTGTGTACGTTGTCAGTCACTTCACCGGGAAGCGAGATATTTCATAGTACAGGGGTTTATTACGCGGGAAACCACGATACAAACGCTACACTGCACTACGCACCTAGCCCCTGGGGCATACAGCCGTCAGCGTGTGCCCAGCCCGTAGTCGGGCAGCAGTTAGCGTCCGCCGGCGTTGGCCGGCCGCAACGCTCGCTGACGTAGGGGAAGGGGGCTCTCTGTGGCCGCTACACATTTCAAGCCACTGGACTCGACCGGGCGGCATCGGCGCTCGTCCGCTGACCTTAGACGGCGCAAGCCGTCACATCGCGGACGCGGGGGCAACCCACCAATGAGTGGAATATGCCCGCGGAGACTCGCCGGGCATCCTAGATAAACGCACTGACGCAAATCGAGGCATGCGCTAATCGACACGGTGGGTGCCGTGACCCACGGAAGTGGGAAACAACGGCCAATGCAAGAAACGGCCAAAAGTGGCCGAAGGGCATTTACGTACCGTGCGACCGCTGCGCGTCCCAAGGGCGGTCTCTCTCGGGGAGTCTCCTGGGCGCATCCCCCGTCGCCTCGTAGGGAGAGGAGGGAAGCGCGCGAGGATCGCCCTCGCCCCACCAAGGAGGAGGACGTCGCTAGCGCCTCCTCGCCATAGCAATGTAAATAGCGGAAAGCGATGAAGACGCAAATACGATGTAACAGAAAAGCCCGTTCTACGTGTGGCGAATTTCGCCTGCGAATTCGCAGCTGCGGCGCCGCTCGTGCGGCAAAACGACCTATTCTCGTTGCTGTGGCAGATTGCCAAATGTACGGAACTTTCGAACTTCTCGCGTGAACGGCGCTTGGAATTTGACAGTATGTCGCATCGGCGAAGTAAGCAAGATAGATCGTTTTGCCGCTCGAGCGGCGCCCCATCTGCGAATTCGCAGGCGAAATTCGCACCGTGTAGAAGGCGCTTAAAGTCGTTGATAAGTATTGCCAGTCTTTCGCCTTCAAAGCATGTAAGCATGCTTAGTGCCCCGGAGAGTTTTATTTACGTGTTTTAGAGAGAGAAAAAAAAAACTTTTATCGAAAACTTGCTCGAATAAGTATTCGTCATATCCGATAATACCTGTATAGGTGTAAGTAATGATTGGGCAAATGGCTGAAACGACGAGGGGCAACACTGCGGGCTAGGGAGGCGGGATTTTTTTATATATTAAAACATGTCGGTTGTTTTCTGCAAGCACTGAGTCACAAATCGTGCGGTGCGAAATCAACAGGCATGCTGTTGCGTAAAACTATCTCACTTCTTAAAACCAGGGGAACGGACTTGTTTTTACAAATAAGCTGCCATTGTGACCTTCGTTTAATTCTGTCGATCTTCTGTAGTGCGCTTAAGAATGAACGCCTCTCATTGCGTTCTGCTGAACGGATGTATCCCGGGCTTGCTTGAAGTAAATGTCTTTACAGTAACACTAGCCTCTATCGCCGAGGGTATGTAGTCCGGATCGAACATCCAATAGGTGTAGCGACAGCAGCTACAAAGCACATGGCTTATAAAACGAGCGTATGTTCATAGTGAAGTGCAAAATAAAAGATCCAAAATACAGTAGAATCTCGATAAACGGAAATCGCTTAAACGGAATGGCCGCTTAAACGGAACAGTAGCCTGTAAGTTGGTTGGTTTTGTATTCAGATAACGTAAAAAAAAACTCACGGTAATCGGAACTAAAATTTCGGCGTCACCGTATAAACGGAACTAGAAATGGAACTTCTTGCGAAACCCATCGGGATGAGAATCAGCTTTTTACGGTTCCGGCTGTTTCGTTTTTTTTTTTTTTTTCCCTCTATGTTTTCTTTGACCTCGTTGGCCTCGTAAGCCTCGTCTCGTTAGTGGTCAGCCGTGTTAGCGCAACGAATGCAACATCGCAGTTCTCGTTCCAGTCGTTTGGTCTCGATTCAAGACGCTGAGGTTATAGGGCTCAGCTCCTTATGCCTTGTTAGTGCTATCGTGGTGCTATTCGCCCTTCATTACCGCGTTGCCGTATTCTACATTCGGTGGCTCGTAATACTCGCGAAGTTGACGCCTCTAACCTCCGTGAAGACGCAGTTTCAACGACTCAAAGATAATTGATGCATTTTGTAGTGCACAGCGACTAATTGTTGCCAAATCAACTTTGTGAATGCTGTGCCTAAACCTTTTTTAGTTTTCTTGCTTTCTAAAAACCTATCAGCTACATTCACCTCCTAGTGCTTAGAGTTCCATGAAATGGTATACGAAGAGTGCGTACGCACACAAATTTGCACCTTAGAACATCTCTCTCAGTAAACGTAACTCCTGTTAAACGGAACTAATTTTTCCGGTCCCTTGAAGTTCCCTTTATCGAGAGACTACTGTAGTCCAAAACAGATTTACCGTTTTACACCATTCACACTTGTTAAAGTCATCATTGGCCTCGCTCGCTGTTCGCACACGCTAATTGAAGCTGTTTCAATGGCATGGATACGTGCATGCCGTCGAAATAGCTTTGATTTGCATGAATTGTTGCTGGGGTATTAAAATCATTCACCTGGAAAATTGTAACGTTTTACCGTAAGGGCTGCCGTGGCGTATGCGTTAAGGATCACTTTGACGTTTTGAGTAATTGCGGGCATATTCCGAAAATTACGTTTCATGCACCCCAATTCTAAAGTAAAAAAAGTTGTAAAGAAAAATTCCACGGGAACACTTGACGACTGCACGAGACAAAAATTAGACTGGCAAGATTTAAGGACGGAAAGTTGGGCTAGCTGGCTACTCGATTTTGAAGTCGTGTTAACTGCGGAAACGGGACACAGGAACGGTCCGGTGTATTTCTTTCCTGTGGGCCGTCTTTCAGTAAATACGATGTCCACGAAAATTTATAAAAACAAAGATGTTGCGGTTTATGTACGGGAGCTGAAACGTCTTTGTTTTTATAAAAAAAAAACAATCGTGGCCTGTGTCAGCCTTTATTTTTGTCATCTTTCATGCTGACCCGACGTGCTTCTGCCAAACTTTTTGATTTCTTTTGCGTGAAGGAATGCGAGCGTTCCCCCCCCCCTCCCCTCCTCTCTCTCTCTCTCTCTCTCTCTCTCTCTCTCTCTCTCTCTCTCTCTCTCTCTCTCTCTCTCTCTCTCTCTCTCTCTCTCTCTCTCTCTCTCTCTCTCTCTGTGAGGGCGTCTGAATGCGCGTTTTAAGTGATCGCGTGTTACTTTGGCCTGGTTAAGTTAAATCGTTGCGAAAGCACGGCTATTAATAGCCCTCAAAACGCTCGAGTGCTGCGGGGCCCAAGCAAGAAATCGATCGCCCGAATCGCCGAGCAATTGTTCGACGAGATTCGCGCGTTCTTTATTTCGCATTAGGGTTTTAGGGTTTTATAGTTGCGCAACGCTGCATCCAATCAATAATCGCTCGGATTGCGCCACGCCACCGATCAGCAAGCCGCGTTTTCGGGGATTATTCCGCAAATGCAACAAGCTCGCATTTCGCCATCAAATCTGATTCGCTCTGTCGACCGCAATTTTGTCGTTTTTTTTTTTTTTTCATTCTCAGCTATTTCGCACCATGATTATTCAATCCATCCGTTGCTATAGCTATTTGGAGTGGGCCGTAAAGCGGTGGCTTGCAAAAATTGCTGCGCTCCTGTGCGCTTTTCTGTGTGCGTGTCGGTATAGCCGACGAGAAGTTGTGGGCTTTTTTTAATCTTGAATTCACAGCGCAAACAAGAAACGAGGACGATAGAGAGAGCACGACACACAGGCGCCGACTAACAACTGAAGTTTATTGCTGTGACGTCTGACATATAAATACAGCAGAAATCAAGGCAACAAAGAAATCGACACATAACATGCGAAAATAAAATTTTCACGTGTTTTTTTTTGTTTTTAGCTGTCTAAGCTTAGGAGTAACGCTAAACCGTGGTTAATTTTATTTTACATGCTCCGCGTGCGTGCGTATTAGGAGGACCGCTGTGGATTTTTTTCGCCTGGGGTCGCAGTGCACATAAATTTTGGGGTGGACAAGCCAAGCCAAGCCTCCAAAGTAATCACATTGTTCGATGTCTGCATCGTGGTGCCCAATAGGAGGTGCACAGTACAGGAAAAGGAAAACGCTGGCGGTAACAATTGGTGAGATTTGAACTCAGAACCTTCGGACTAACGCGTCCGACACTCTAGCGATTAGCTACAGGAGTTACTGAGGGGCGGAGTGCAGTCTCTTATAGGAAGTCCATGAGCTTCCTTCGGGTAAGATTTTTTTTGCTCTTACGCTGTCATTTTCGAAAAGTAAATATTTGTGCCGTCAAGGCTGGACGTAGCCGAAATAGTCGACCAGGTGTTAGCTAAAATATTTTAAGGCACTGAGTTAGGTTATGTGAGTAATTTTGGTGACGCAATAGAGGCGTTGCAGGAGCGGTCAAGTTCTCTATTTTCGCAATTAACTTAGAAGAAAAAGACAAGATGGACGTAGCAACTGACTAAGTGAAACGTCAGTTTGAGACAGTCGCCAAGTCCCGACTAATTCTCGTTCACATAAGTGCCGCGGTGGAAGCCCGACAAAAAAAATAAATAAATCCCGGCTCAGTCGCGGCGCAGTTGCGACGAAACGCAGCAATTCCGCCTCACCCGGACCTTTTTTCGGTTAGCAACCTGTCGGGGGCGCCCGTCTTTTTTGTTAGCGCAGTGTCGCCGCCGCCGACCTTCGTTCTTTGTGTGCTTCGATTCTAGCACTCGCTTTCCCCGAAGGGTTCGACACCGCTTGACAACAGCGTGTCTCACTTCCGCGGCACTGCCGCTGCTGTTGCCAGCGCTTCACACCATCATTTCTTTCTTTCTTTCTTTCTTTCTTTCTTTCTTGTATTTCTTTCTTTCTTCATTTCTTTCGCTGGTTTCCTTCTTTCTATCTTTTATCTCTCTTCTCTTTCTTTCTCTTTCCGTCTCTCTCTTTTTTGCTTCCTTTCTTTCTGCCTTTTTATCTCTCCTTATTTTTCTTCCTTTGTTTCCTTCCTTCTTTCGTTTTTTCTTCGTTTATTTGTTTATTTATTTCATTTCTTGCTTGCTTGCTGGTACTACAGTGTACTAGAATCGACCACCAAGTTACTTCACTTCCGGTCCTTCTCTTTCCCCCTTACCCTCTTTTTTTATCTCTCTCTTCTGCTGTCCCCTCCTGGGAACTGATGACGTCGTTGGTCGCTGCTAGAAAACCTCTCCGCCGGGACACGTTGGCACTTTCCGACGAGGCAGCGGATATTGCCGACGCGAGCCCCGGCGCCGGCGTCGACGAAATTACGCTTGGCTTGTCCCCTTGCCAACGGCTGATTTGCTCCGTTTTCGCCTTGCTCGTTTTTGCCTCCCCCCGCTTTCCCCCCCGCAGTCGTTAGAATGGATAATTTGATCGCACGACCGGCGCGAGAAAACGCGGCTCGTGGGGGGCGACGACGACAATGCGCCGAAAACAAGCAGCGGGAGGAGGAGGAGGCCTTTTAGCAGCTGTCGTTCGTCGCCTCGCGTTTACGCCAGTCGTTAGCGCCTCCTCGCACGCTCGTTCGGCGCGTTTAGCGCGCTTCGGTCGTGTTTCACCGCGTGGCAACAAAGTTTGGCGGCAAAGCCTGCTTGGGGGGGCTTGTTGTTCGGCGTCGTTCGGCTGTCAGGGAAGAAAGATGGATTTTTCCGAAGCGCTGTCACTGAGTGGTTCTTTTATGAGATTGCGGAAAGCAAGAAAAACTAAACTGCTTCTGTCTGTCTTTGAATATATACGTAGTAGTCACTTGTTGCCGCAGTAGACTTTTGTGAAGCCCTCCCACCCCACCACCCATTACGCCTTCTCCGTGTGTGTAACTGTCTCACGCCGAACGTGGAAGTTTGCCAGCGAACAGTGTCGTCATCAGAAAACTTTCGGTCACATTAACCGCTGCTCGCGAGTTTCTACACTGCTGTTGAAGCTTTAGCTTGGTCCGTTGGCGTTAGAAAAAAAAATACGGAGAAAAAGGAAACTCCCCTTGCGCGAGTCGCCCGGAACAACCTTCGCGCAGTGGCTTTAGCAAAAAAAAAAAAAAAGAGACGGAAAGCACTTTAGCGTGCACCTCGTGAGGAGCTCCCGGCGTCGTCCAGGCTTGCGCGTGGGATTGCGCCACGTGAGAAGCTCCCACCTTCATGGTCGTCATCTCCAGCGTGGCGGACCCGTGGCGCGCCGGTCGCTACAGGTGCGCGAGATGAAGGATATGTTTTCCTGGCGCCCCATGAAATGCTGTCCATCACGGACAACTAAACCCTTTTTGTTACCTGAAAACCGGGGTTCACAGGGATTTCTGGGCACAGCAGTTAAGGAAGCGGAGACGAGTTGCTAGACCCGAAGGTAGAAACACGAGCCGAGGTTGAATCAAGTTGGCCCCTTTCTCTTGCTTCTGGGTGTGGTGTTGTCCTAGTTTGTGCGCTTTATCCTTGGCCTTCGTTCGCGAACTTCCTCCTGGAACTCTCTTTTCGTTGCCTCTCTCTCTCTCCTCTCTCTCTCTCTCTCTCTCTCTCTCTCTCTCTCTCTCTCTCTCTCTCTTCTCTCTCTCCTCTCTACTCTCTCTCTCTCTCTCTTCTCTCTCCTCCTCTCTCTCTTCTCTCTTCTCTCTCTCTCAGCATACCAAACGGCTCAGTTAAATAAGCGTCACGCACCCCGGGGCAACAGGGGCAAGATTCAGAGAACGTAGGCGCCTTCCCTCCGTTAGCTGTTTTTTTTTTTTTTTTTTTTAGCTCTGACAAGTCCTTGAGTCACCGTTCTGCAAAGGAAAGCAGAATTGCAATCATTTTAGCTATTGGGCGTTTAGCTGGAATCTCTGCTCTTGGCATTGCTATGTCGCGAGAAGGGCCGCAGCGGCCCATCTCGACCACTGGGCAGAGTCGACCAGGGGCGCGTCTCCGGTACGTCGTTGATCAGCTTCACAAAGCGGCGCGGGGTCGCGGGATCGATTACCGCCGTTTTTACGCTCGAAGAGGGAAAAAAGTTGAAGGTCGATTCACCGTGAAATGCGCGCGGGGGGGTGTTTAAACAGGGAAAACGTTGCATGATTGTTTTTAGTTCTCTTTTTTAAAATTAGTTTCGCCGTGCACTTCACGGTCACGCCATTCGTTGGAGTAGCGCCTTACGATCCCGGGGGTTTCAGCGGGCGCCGCAAGGTGGCGCTACGAGGTTTCTAGCTCGCAGTCAACGCCGCCGACGATGCCGGATTTTCTGAGACACGGGGCTTAACGATAGGCGTTAACAGAACGAAACTCGTTTTTACACCCCCCCCCCCCCCCTCCTTTAAAAAGGAACCGTTTTCGTTTCGCCGCTGACGTTTTAAAGCGAAGCTTTATTGTCCTCACTGATGCCGTTGTACGCCAATACGCCCTGCAGGAACAAACTTTCTCTGACAAATGGTCGTGGGTGAAGTGAAAGAAGAAAAAAAAAAACACTTCCAGTGGCCGGGATCGAGCCTGGGTCTATTGCGTTATGAAGCCGGCGTCTATCTGATTGCTCCATTTGGACACGGTGGAAGCGAACGCCACGCAGCAAATAGCGATTCGCGCCGTACACCCCAAACCCAAACTTTAGGCCTACGGAGTGCACTCTCGAGAATTGCTGTGGGTATGCTAGAAAAGTGGTGCGTACCTCCAGAGTAACACATACTCGGAATGTGGAATTCGCCTACCAATAGAAAGCTTCGCGTCCAACCATCGTCCTCGTTAGACGAAGGGGTGCATGATTTTTCTCTTACCCTTTGTTTGTTTTATACGATTTTTTGCACATACTGCCGTCAAGTGCCGAAAAAAAAAAGGGGGGGGGGGGAGGACGCCCTAATGGGTGATATTTGTCGCTCGATAGTCGTCGTCGTCGTCGTCGTCGTCGTCGTTGCGGGCGTTGCGAAACACCGCAGATTTAAACATCGCAACAACGCACAGCAAGTGCGCCGCGGCGACCCCGAAAAAGGCGGAGAAAAAGGGGGGCTTGACGTAGAAAGCGCCGGACGCGATGTTTATTGCCTCGAAACATGGGACGGGTCCGCTTAGGGCCAGCAGAGGCTCGCAATTTGTAAAGAATAAAAAGGCAGCAGCAAAGAGTATAAAGGAGAAAGGGCAACAAACGAGAGGGCAGCTCAAGCGAGAGGCGCATTGCGGCCCTCAGAAATCGAAACAAGGCCAGCGGAGAAAAATACGGCAAACTAAAGCTGACAAGCCCGGTACAGACGTCGGTATAAGTTCTGCGTGGGAGCTTTGTACGGCGAAATGATTCTCCGACGGTCGCCCACACAGCCGCGGCAATGGCGCAGAAGAGTTGTGGCCTCCTCGGAATGGGCCGTGAGAATAAACAGGGGCTAAATAAAGAACGTCCTGGTGGTAGTAATAAAAATAAGGGAATTGAGAGAGGGGGAAAGGGGCGGCTTTCTTCCCCAAACGAATGGAAACCAATTTCCGACCGCGCGGGAAAATAGAAAGTAGGTATGGAGGAAGAGCCAGGGAGAGCGAGTGGATCGTTTGACATAAATAACCCCACTTTCCCGCCGCGAGGACTCTCTTACCGCGCTGCGACGCGACCTGTTGCGAGACAAGTCAGCTTTGTCATTGCATCCTGACCGCGGTTTGCTTCTCTCGGCTTCCTTGTGCAAGGGATTTATACCTGTTTCGCAGCAGAAAGTAAAAAAGGTGGGACGACGCGCGTAGCTCGTTCCTGTCGCTGGCGCCTGCAGTGAAACTATATATGTGTTGTAAAAAAAAAGATTGAAGAAGGTGCCAAGTATAAATAGTCACTTAAGTGCTCAAGCCGCTGTGCCATTCCCCGAGCTCCTGTATAAGCCGGTTTTACCGCTATACTCGAACTTATTGCTGGGGAAATTTTCTGAGGGGAAATATAAACAGTATGTGCCGAAGTAGGTCAGCCCTAGGACCTTTTGTTTTTTTTTAAATAACTTAATAAAACTCCTCTCTCACGGAATAAATGTTTTCACCTCGACCCCATGTATCCCCATGGAACCCCTTCAAAGTGGTCGTCGCCACCATACAGTAGACAATTGCTGGAAAGGCATTTTAGGGGCAATAATACAAGAAGTACGACATCAAAGTATGATCACTATAGCGCCTTTTTAATGAACTTCTTTCCGTTATCCCAATAATCCCTATGATATTCGATATACCGAGTCCCTTCAAAGAAGGCTTAGTATACATGTTAGTATACATGTTACATAGTATACATGTTACCGCTGGACTGACTCGGCACATTTTTTTTGCTTTATTACACGGAAAACAGACGCAATATACGAGTTTAGGCTGGAATGGCACACCATACAAGCATTCCAGAATCTAATTTTTGTGCTGCTGAGCACAAGGACGCGGGTTCGATTCCCGGCCGCGGCGGCCGCTTTTCTGATGGTTGCGAAAAGCAAAAACGCGCGTGCGTTCGAGGTTTCGGGGGGCGTTAAAGATCCCCCCAAGTGGTAAAAATTAATCCGGAGCCCTCCAGTACGGCACGCCTCATCGCCTGCGTTGCGTCGGCGCGTTAAACCCTACAATCACTCAACCAAAACATACTTTACAATCTTTATATATGCATCCCTCGAATGTTGGCACTACAAGACGTGGAATGTCCACACCAGGAAAGTTTGCTCTAAAAGCACAGAAGAATGTCCACCCCTCGAAAGTTCGCGCTAGAAGTCCGGAAGGCAGGAATACGGGTCGATGAGGTGACGTCATCGTGGGGACTTAACTCTGGACATGGGTGCGTACCGTGTGCACGAACTTGGCACCCTTCCAGCCGCTTGACAGGTGAACGCGATGGCACGTGATTAGAACAGGTGTACCGCAGCCACGAAGAGCTGTGGCTATGGGGAAGCTGTCGCATTAAATGTGGCCGGTCGAAGTAATTGGCGCCGAAAGGCGAAGAAACGAGAGCTAAAAAGGATAAGCGTGCATGATTGATATCGCGGTAAAGAAGTATTTGACAATCGTTAGGCCTAACGAATGCCGAAAGCCAAATCGGTAAGCTTTTGCCCCAGGAATGTTTATTGATTCTATTTTCTTATGTGGCAGAAGTGCGACACGTCGAGCGTTACAAGCGGACAGACGGGTTCCCTTGTTGAGACTATCACTAGATAAGGCTAAACAAAGCATCGGCACTCTTTTAGGTGCGGAGTACCTTAGTACCGCACAATGTCATTCCGTGTCCTGTGCGCACTGCAGCATTTACAATTGCAAAAAATCACGCAGGCACCGGCAGGATTCGAGCCTGTGTCTAATAGATCGGGCAGAGTTAGTGTCAGTATACCCATTGGGCTACGACCGTGAGTTAGTACCGGTGAGTCAAACGGCTTACTCCATCGCCTGTAACAGTGCGGAGTTTCTTAGGACCTCCCAATGTCCGTCCGCGTCCATCCGTGCGCACACCACCATCAAGCGAAAATCAAGCGAAATTCGATTTGGGCCGTTTGTTGCAGTTTCATTTAGGGAATAATCGAGGTGCAACTCACGGCTCAAATCGAATGACGGTCGGGGCGCAAATCGGATGTCACTCGGGGCGCAACTTGGGTGTCATTTCGAGTCCCCGTACTCCGCACCCTCGCCATCATCCACGGAGTAGAGATGCTGCCATTTTCTCCTATTGTTCCGTGCCGCCGCAGTGATCATTGGTCAGTTTGCATCACGTGACATTTGTTTACACTGCGACGGTTCATAGGGGCCGCCATTTTGTTGTTAATGCGTTTTAGTCGGTCAACTCTGGTAGACTTAGCTTGTCCTCCCTGCTCTGCGGCTGCGCACGAATAACGTCGTTCCGGACGCGAATGAAAGATAACACGTGTAGCAGCATTTCAGCAGCAGAGGCGTGTCCGAAGATGCTCTGTTTTGCTGCATCTTCGGCAGTGCTGTTAACAAACGACCAGGTCGAAGTTAGCGGCGAGGCCGTAGAAGCGGCTATCTCGCAACACTGATAAGCACCAAAAGGGCCACCGCTGCCGACTTGCGTGCCTAAGTGGCGGCACCGTTGATACCTTATCTAGTGACCCTAGTTGAGACCACATAGAAATGGTGTATTGCGCATTTTAAAGTGCATTGCCAAGCCGAACCCGCGCGCCGCAACAAAACCAAATTGCACCGGAACAGGCATATAACAACTGCAGAAACGACGCTTCGCGAATACGGCAAAGAGACGACAGCGCGCTTGCGGTGGCTCTGATTGCTGGGCATTTCCTAGGCAAATGCCCACTCTTTTCTTCACTTTGTCTACAGTCATGTGATCTCGTGCGTCCTTGTTTGCCAGCGTTGTGTACGGTGACGCCGACGCCGTGCGGTACCGCCTCGCTCAGCGACGGTGACGTCATCGGAGTCTATAAATACTTGTGTACGCGTGTAAGGCTTAACTGCACCGGCCGTGGCTCCTCAGGTCTTCCCGAAGAGCGGGTATCGATTTAACCTTTGGGGCGTCCCCTCTTCCCTGTTCTTACCGCGGTGCGATCATGCTCCTCGGTTGCCACTACAGTTGCAACCGAGGCTGCTTTTCCGCCCCCTCATTTCCGTTTCAATTTCCTGCTTCAATTTCTTTCTTTTTGCGCATGGATGACGTTAAGAATGGTGGCTCCTTGTCGAACTACTACCCAGCATCGATGTCTATATGGACCGTTGACGGCGTGATTTTTTATTGTTCGCTGCTAGCTGCTGCGTAAAATGTCGTTCCCCAGGTTTGAGTTCGGAATTTCTTGAGTGAGAACAATGTCTGGTCTCAGGGTGGCGTCCTGGAGAATGGCGGCTTGCGCGCTGCACTTTTCCTAATTGCGTACGCGAAGCAGACATCGCAGAGCACACAACTATTATAGTGAAGCGTGTTTTGTGATGCAGCTTTCATCAACTGCTGTCATAGTGAGTGCCCTCTACAGTGGAATCTCGTTAAACCGTACCCGCATAAGCCGTAGTTTCAATTTCCCCGACTCGGTTTCCCTTTAACCTAATGCATTCGGATAAACCGTAGTGCCGGTTAGTATGTACTTTCTTCGCGTCCCCGTCAGGTACGGTTTAACGAGGTTTTAAAAACGTTGTACCGCATTTTCCCGCTGTAGGAGAACTCAACAAATCTGCATGATTTTACTTATTTCTGATGAATAAAGGCCTTGCTGGGTTTCTGACCGAGCAACGAGTGAGTGGTGCACCAATACACGGTGTAACTCTTTCCTTCGGTTCTGGAAACACTGCGAAAGCTACTGTTATTGCCAGCCCGGAGCGGCTCTGCGTGATTTGCTCGTCGCAGCAGATGCGCCTTCCGTTTCTGCTGTAGCGTTTGTGGGTTTATTTTTAAAGTGGCTATCGAATGCGTTCATTGCTGCAACCGAAGCAAAGCCGCCGCTACACCGCTGTGATGACGTAATTCCAGCGGCCGAAGAACGTCGAGACCGGGAGAGGGAGAGAAATATTTTGAGCAAGTTTCTGAATTATCTGATGGGCATAGAGCAGTGAGTTTTGACTGAGGTACTTTGCCACCACCTTATCTAAGTACCGGATGTGTTGGTTGACTACGTTCTGAAATCATTTAAGACTTAGAAAAAAAAGTTGAAAAAAGTGTTGCAGGGTCCCTTTAAGGCTCTTTCAAAGCTTGCGACAACCCCGACATCTCACTACTGGTAAAAGTGGTGTGTAGCTTCTGCGCGGGAAACCCCAGTTGGAGAGTTTCTTTCCTTTTGCGGGATGGGGACATTACATTTCTAGTTCGCGCTTGCATCGAGCCGAATAATTCTTGCCCTGTTCCCCCGCCGTTTCTCGCGTCTTTCATTTCCATTACAGCATGCTCGACTGACGCCCCTTCGCCTCCGCGAAGTCGTTGCTGAAGTCATAGTTTCGGTTCCCTGGCCCGTTGACTGTTCTGCTGTTCCCGAAATACAGATAACTGCGCTGCAGACAAGTGTTCGAACCAAAGCTGTACTCGCACAGAGAAGCCGCATCCCTCCTCCGTAGGCTGCGTATCACGTGACTGACACGTCACTCCTTTGTGCGTGGTTGGTGGGCAGGGGGGGGGGGCCAGGCGGCGGCGGTGGAGTAGCGAGGGCATGGCTTTCCAAGCGGAACAAGACGATCCATGCCTCAAACGGGGATTTAAGGAGAGTAAGGAGGACACACCCTTCTCCACCCTTTCTCGATCTCCAAGCCGGTGACGTCACGCGCATTAGTCCCTAACGGAGTCCCATGCAAAATATCGCTTTGTTTTGGGGCTGGTTCAGGTTTCCTATACGTTGCAAGCCAGCGTCATTTATGACCACTCGTGCGTGCTCGAACGAACATAAGTGGAGGTGGCGTGAGCATAAAAATTTCTCGCTGACAAAGACAAACAACGCGATAGAAGGCCTTAAGATATTTTCATACCGCTCTAAGTAACCGTGAAAGAAAAATAGTTTGTTGCCTTTGCGTCCAGAAATCTCCGTTAAGTGACCCGCTGACACTTTCAGCGTTTGGAAAAGAATAAGAAAAACGAAAAGCGGAACCCCTTTTCACGCACCGCTTCCATTAATAAATGCCTTTTGCTGGCGCGAGACGACAGGTGCCTTAGAGTTCAGCTTTCGAGTGGAGTTAGCGTTAAGCCTTTATTGGGCGCTTCGCTATCGGGCCGAGGTGTCGGTTCGGTTTGGCTTCCGGACTCTCAGTAAGCCGAAGCGGAAAAAAAAGGAAAAAATGCCAGCAGGCGTAGGAGGTCGGCGCGTTGTGTGCATGTGCGGGCGCCGTATATATCTTTGGCTCAACTGCTCAAAAGCGCCGTCGGTTAGTGTATATAATTTCCGTCGCTGTGGCTCGGCTCCATCGCCTGTAAATACATACGCACTGGCTTCCCGAATCACCGTGCGCGCGGAAGCTGCACCGCCCACGCTCCGTGGGCCCGGAAGTGCAAGTGCGGGCTCTCTCGGGCCCGGTCACGGGCGGTGATGGACTCGCAAACAAGGAACTCGCGGAAGCGGAGGTTCCGTCGGGATAGTAAGTGATCGGGTTACGTGTAAACATCGCGCTCGGCTCGAAGGTGCCCACGCCATTGAAAGGGACGTTCTTTTTCCCTTCCCGTCCCAGGTATCGTATCTGCACCGCCCACTCAGACATCCATTCAAAACAGGGCAAGAGCAACCTATACGCGCGAATGCCGCGTTCGCTCGCAGTGTCTTCAGTCGGCTCTTTGAAGCTATGTATGATCGATGAAAAAGAAAGCTAGATGTATATCTTATTTGTGTCGTGGTGGCGTGCGGTAAATGTAACATAAATAACGCCGTTCCACTCAACGTGAAAGCTGTCCGAAGTGCAGAGCAGTGATTCGCCAGAGAGGCTGTGGCGCCGTTATCCGCCCACTGCTACCTCCCATCACGCTCTTAGCCTCCCTGTCTCACTCCTCTGTTGATGAATTTTACGGAGGTTTGTCCAACGCAATTCAAATTTCCCGCCTCCGGAAGTGCTAGCGCGACCGCTGCCTGGAATAGCACGAGCGGGAATTCTATTCCTTTTGTGTTTGCTTTCTTCTTCTCACACATGCCGGAGCCTTACTGCGCAGTTTTGAACGCGTGACTTCCGCGGCCACTTTTTTTTTTTTTCGCTTACTATCGTACAAACCAACCCAACGGGGCGTTCCTAACCAAGTGAACGCGATTGTGCCTCAAATGTACCTACTGTTTTCTTTGCGCTAAATAACTGGGAGATGTATGCCAAGCGCCAGCGGTTCAGGAGTTTCCAACGCTTATGACCATATAAACCGCTTGATTTTCAAAGCTTGTGTGTTACGCCGTTACGGTTACGACGTGACGCTCTGTTTGGGTCCGTTATGTCGCTACTTCGCCTGATTGAGGCGGTAGCTGCCTACGCACCGCTACCTATGCTCTGAGGCCTCGAACAGACCACATGTGTTGGCGGTTGACAACTCTGTATAGCAACCTAAAAAAATTTCTTTCCCGCAAATTTTGTCGCCTTCAAATGAATTATTTAATGAATTTCCCGAGACAGCGTTTTACTCTACGGGCAAATTAAAGGTGGGCAGTTTTAACGCGGACAATACTGCTACAAGGCGGCACTAGCGAAACGCACTGCCTGAAGGTGCGTTCCCCACAGAAAGGACACACCGTGTTGATATTCTTTCTTGGTTGTTGCAGTCGCTTTTGATTAATGACTGAATTTGAACTTAAAAAACGCGAAATATCGTAACAGTCGCGAGAATGCATCTTTTAGAGGTCGATAAACTGTTTTTGCCGCAGCAGTCAGTGCAAATAGGAGGTAACAAGTGAGGCAATTGTTCCCCGACTTCATATAGAAGGGAATTAATGGATACACGGGACCGTTGAAGTCCGTACAGCGGTACGAAAAGAACGACGAAAGAATAAAGCGAGGTTAAATTGACGTGTCCGTCTGGAGACTGGGACAGGAACAGACCGTAATGGCAATGAAACTTCGTTTATACACCGTTCGACTTCATTTTCTTACTACTAACAGTGCTACAAGCGATGCTACTACTACTACTATTGGTGCTGCTAGAACTCTCGGTTCTTCCGCGGCAAGGACATTCGTCGCGCGAGAGCATATGTGAGGACGCGGAGTTCCGCATGTTCCTGCAAGTGAGAGTGAGGCCGTATCTGAACCCCCGGGATTGTGTCTACACTAATTGCTCTAGGTTGTTTTGAAGAGGCTTTGCAGCTGAAGCGCATTGCTTAATTTAAATTTACAAATGTATTTAAAAACGTGCGCTAATTTGCTGTCTGCTGCTGGCCTGTAAGCAGAACAAACACAGTTTTTTTTTATGTGTGAATGAGTAAAACAAATGTTTTTATTTGCTTAAGAAAACGGGTTCCGGTATTCGCGTGGGCAGATTCCCCCTGCTAAATCCCGTGCTATTGCCGCAAAGCGCTCGTCTCTCTGCCTGCTTCGAATAATCATTTCCGTTGATACAATATCCCATCTCGCGTCTCCAGAGCAACTTCTTTACTGCTCCAAGGACTGCTCCAAATGACTCAGACCAGCCAGGTCACTGCACATTTATTTATTCTACAACTTTTTCGAACGACTTAGATGAAGGGGAAGGGGGGGGGGGGGCTTTATTGATTGGCGGCCAGTAATCTCGCAAGTAATCACATTCCTATGAGACTTACTAATTCATGACCTACAGTCTTAAAAAAAACATCGTGTACTGATACAAAAAGGTTTACAAATCCATAGAAATTCCTAATGGCCTAGTTTGCTTTTTTTATAAATATATCACTCCTGTAATGAAACAAACACTAAACGAGAAACAGATTTTAATTGATCTAGTTTTCACTAGATGGCGCTAGCTGTGAAGCAAGTGCGAGTTTTGTGTACTTATTTCAGTACATAAGTCACATATTGCTACAGGAAGCAAACTAGGGCCGTTAGGAACATTTGTTTGTATTTGTAAAACTTTTCGTATGCGTGCACGATGGTTTCTAAGCCCATGGGTCGTGAAGTAATAAGTCGCATAGGAATGTTAACATGTGACTCCTCCTTAACAGAAATGTGCTCGGGAGAGGTTTATTGGTTTGACTCGTCATGGCTGGCAGACCGCTGAATGAAAATCGTATAGATGGTATTCACTGAAAAGTTTAGCTGTCAATTTCTTCGCTTGGCAACACTGGAAACGGCCACGGACATGACCGAAGCGCCACGGACATGGCGCGGCTTGTGCCAGTGCGCCCGCACGCCAAAAAAAAAAAAAGCACCGGCGTGCGTCGTCTGTGCCGTTTCAACCCGATTCTCGACTGTGGTGTCAACAGAGATGTTATTAATCGCACTCACGTCGGAGTCGAGGCATTACTTTGCGTTCGGTGAGGTAGAGTTTGGAACGTCCAACACACATCATGCGCTTAGCACGGACAAGTACCGCCATCCCGCGAAGTCCGACGTAACCAGTGACAACTCACTCACATGGTTGCCTGCATGCGTGCTTCGCCAGTGAATACGACCTATACGCGTTGCTGTGTTCTCCTATACGAATTTGGTTGAATCTCACTTCTTCCTTGTGCGTGGTGTGTGCAGCCAAGGTGTGCCGTTTCCTGATAACCAACAAGCGGCACGGCGAGGCGCCCTTCGAGGTCCGCGTCA
The DNA here is from genome assembly GCA_013339765.2 of Haemaphysalis longicornis. Classification (NCBI taxonomy): domain Eukaryota; kingdom Metazoa; phylum Arthropoda; class Arachnida; order Ixodida; family Ixodidae; genus Haemaphysalis; species Haemaphysalis longicornis. Next base: position 77,370,541 of record CM023453.1, read on the forward strand.
CGGACGAGGCCACGGGCAAGGCCGAGCTGTTCGCCAAGAAGGAGCTCAACTGCGAGAAGCACCGAAACTACAAGTTCGACATCGCCGCCGTCGGATGCAACGGGCTCGTCTCGGAAAAGTGAGTTGTCGCCAACTGCGCATGCGCGGTTCACATCTAAAGTTCACATCTAAAAAAATTCTGAAATTTAAATAAAGCATTCTAAAATGATCTGAATGCATTGTAAAATTACTTTTGTGCGTTATGTGAATCACTGTTTTTTTTTTTTTTCTGATTGAGGCACACGTAGTCGTTTTGAAGCCAATGCTGAATTGTTTTGTGGGGATTTTGCTACGGGACGGCATCATTTAATTTGCACTTACCAACGTACCAAAAGACATGCGCTAATCTGTTGTACGCAGTTGGGACAGAATAGCTTATGCAAGCATTACAAACAAAATTTTGCGAACAGATTTCAGGCTAGGCTTCAGAAAATGGGTTTTAATGTTCGTTGGTTGTTCCTGTGTTCTGAAGCTTATGTTACGGCCAGAGCACGCTTTTCTGCCCCAAACTCGCGTTTTGTAGTTCTGATACACTTTTTTTTTTTTTTACCGCTCCGAAATTTTTAATTGCTGCTCCAAAAACTGCTCCAAAATGACTCGAGCCAGTCACATCACTGCGTCCGATTATCACGTGTGCGGTTGTTCCGTAGGTTAATGAAATTTTGTGAGGCTAGTTTGTTTATAATTTCATTCCTTTGCTCAAACCCGCGTTAGCTGTCCTGAATGCGGCTGGGATGTTCTGAGCTGCTCCGTTCTGGTGGGGAGCATCGCGAAACGGTCTTGCAAAGTCAGAAGACAACATAGATTTAGTATTGTCGTGCCAGGGTCGCTTATGACCTTGGTAGTCCATATCCTGCAACTCGCGTGCGAAACACTACGGGAGGGCTCGATGACATTTGATTCACCTCCGGACCATTTAGTGCACGCAGCTGTTATTTTCGAAATATTTTTAACAGCAGAGCTGCTTGAGCTTTTAGTTCTGCCGTATAGCGTTGCCACAAAAAAAAATGCCCCCCATAAAAAGACCGAGCGCACGTGAGCGTGCGCCTCGTGAGGAGCGCCCGGCGTCGGCCAGCTCCACCTTCGAGAACACCCTGTCCAGCGTTCGTGGCGTCATCTCTCGCGGGCTGTCCTTCTCGCCAGTTAACGGGCGAACGCCGAGTTCGCGCTACAGACGCCGAGTTTGCGAAGTTGCCGCGGGTTCTTGCGCCTGCTAAGGCGGTCCACTTTAAGAGAGAGATGTGAAAGGCTGCGGGCAAAACGATCCGGGCTGGCTAGTCATGGAGAAGTTTCAGCGGCAAGTTCGGAATTCCATGCGGGGTGCAACAGCCGGGTCTCCGACGAAGGGGGAGGGGCTGCCGCCAGCTCTGCTGCTTCTCCAGCCTTGCACCGCTAGTGTAGGCTGCGCCCCCCCCCCCCTTTTTTTTTCCGCCCGGGGCTTAATCACATAAAACCGCCGTCAATGCGTTGCCATCAACTCTTCTTCAAGGTGTTTCCAAGGACGGATAAAAAAATGAGGGTAGTTCTACGAAACTTGGAACTCGTATTGGTCGTCAAAGTAATTTCTCTCATTTTGTGCCGTCATTGCTAATTAGTTATCTTGTTGTTAACTTTGTTTTTCTCAAACTAGTTCGTTTTTAGCCCTCTTGCAGACAAAACAGTTACGTAGGTACAGTCTGTGTCAAAATTTTCTAGGCCATGCCAGAAGTGCATAAGTCACAAAAAATTCTAAGGTTACCTCTCGAGCGAGGCTAAAACGTTTTATACCAGAAAGCTGCAAAGAACACCTTTATTTGTTACTGTCATAAAATAGTTTGGTTACATGCAGTTAAGCGTTAAGCTTTTGTTTTTTAATTCTTTGTGGCCCAGAAACCTTTGGCGTGACATATAAAATTTTGACAAAGACGGTACCTTATTCCTCCGTGACGTCTTCCCCGCTGACCTCATCTTTGGCGTTATGCCGAGTATTATCACCGAGCTTCACACACCGACAATGCGAATTTTCGAGTTTAGGGCTTGCGCGCCCATGTGTGAAATTGAAAGTCGTTTGACCACCCTAAATGCGAGTGCAGCAGCGACCGTTTCTTTCGTTCATGCAGACGACGCGCTGCGAGCGCTCTGATTGATGACGTCATAGAAGCTGCGCCATCATCCCAGCGGCCTCTTGGTGTGGCAGCAGCATTTGATGTTCGCAGCCCTGTTCACTGTTCCAAAACGCCGAAAAGAGTATCCTTGCGTGAAGTACGAATTAACAGTCAGTTGCTTACCAATGCTGACGTCTTATTTAAAGAGAATTCGTCACGTCTGGCGTGTTTCGGCCGAGGATTTCAGTTCGTGTCAAACGTGCCACCCGTGAAGGTTAACCGGTCGTGGTGAGGGGCCCCTCTCGCGATCAATAATTTGCATACGCTCAGGTCTCTGCGCATTCGCAGTAACTTTTCGCCTTTTACTAAAGGTTACCGTGCGTAGGGACAACTTAATGAGCAATTTACGCTGAATTTTTTGGAGGCCTTGCCCGTTTGGGCGAGACCTAATACCGAAATCCGAAAGAAGACTCTGTTAATGAATACTGCCGCCATGTTGATATCCTTGTTAATTTTCGTAGTTGCGGTGCTAAACAGTAATCGTCGTCGTCGTCTTCGCGGCGAGTGGTGGATGCAAGGTCACCCTGAGCAGTGTGGACGTCCACCAGCATTTCGTCGTCGACCCGATGCAGCGGGGGCGGGATCTGCCAGTCGTCTCGGGAAGGATTGGCACACTCGTAGCCATGTCTCCAATTACATAGAATGGCTTCTAGAGAATGCGGCGGCCGCGGTGACCTCTCCAGGGCGTCTTTTCAACTTTGGCATTAGTGCTGGAGTTTTTTTTAAATGCAGAGCATTTCTTAGCCTCGCCTCTTCCTGCGTCAGACGGCGTCCACAGCTCCGCGTCCGCAGTAGGTGCGCGCATGCGTCGTAGTCAGCCCGTTCGCTCGTCACCCCCGGAACGCTCCGTCGCGGTCTCGGCCACGGCCGGGCTGGAGGAGCGGCGGGCGCGCACTTTCATATGAAAGTGCGTGCTCGCCGCTCCTCCAGTCCGGCCGTGTCTCGGCGTAACAGGTGCGTGATAGCAGCGCGGTGGGGCGTAGAAGAGCGCGCGCTGCTTGCGCATGCGCGCTCTCCCCCCCGTACCGCTCCCCTCTACTGCGCGCTGCAAATATAAAGCCGCTAGCGGTCGCTCGTGCTTCAGTCACTGCCACGGTGTAAGAATATTAGGTGTTGACACTGCGCGCGGCGGCGCGGCCAGATCTTGTTCGCCGCTCCATGCGCTTCTCCGGAACGCCGCCAGAGTGCGCCCCGCCACGAGGGCCTGTCTGCTCGCCGAGCTACGGCAGCCGTAATGCAGGTGCTGTGGGATCGTTCGGTGGAGTTTTTTTTAATTTCAGATAGGCACAGACAGATTGACAATGCTGTCGACAGCAAATAATTTTGGGCAAATTTCATTTTTCTTCACAGAAACTGCAGCAGTGCGCGGAACAGCAGCGAGAACGCGGTCTTGTGACCCTTTCGAGCTCGTTGTCGAAACGCTTCTATTGCGAATAATTTTTTTTTTGCTCATCCGCACGACCCCCGAGAGCGTGGTTACTTTACCGCCTTTTAAAATAAAAGGTTGTGTTAAACGCACACGCTCGCCCTTTTGGGCCGAAGAGCCTACGCGTAGCATAAAATGTTGCTTGAGCAGTGTATATCACCGAAGGTATGAGGTGGTAATGCCCGCCGTGTAGAGAATATGGTAAAATTCGTCCAACTGTTGTTCTTTAACGTGTCCAGAGACGTCAGTGACGCTTTCATATTTCGCCTGTATCAGAAATGCTACATCCATAGCTAGGCACACAACCCGTGCAGTTTTACTGTGTAGCGTGATGGCTGCGCCGTTGTATGCGCGAGGGCCCGGAACGAAGCTAAACCAAGACAATACATATGCGACATTTTAATGGCTAAGGCACTGCAGCGCTGCCTACTCGACGCGAAAATGGTCAGTGAAAATTTCCCAGGCGTTTCTCTATCAAGCTCGGCTTCGACGGTGCTGAGCGGTTGTCTATCTCTAGGAGACACAGGCGTGCACGCCCAGATATAAAATACTCACGTGACTCTAAACTGGGATTGGCGGATGTCAGTTTGGAATAATTGCAGTTGGCGTGGTAAGGCGACTTCGTGGGCCACAAAATTCTCCACCGAACTTAGTAGGGTCAGGGCAAATTATAATGCTTTATAAACGTATTATGCTAAACCAAAATGTGCAGCGGGTAAAAACTGGGCCCGCGATGGCTATATAAACTTAACCGCATCGCTGCCAGGGCATATGCCGTGTGGTGTGCATGTGTAAATGCTTCCGTGAAAACACATGAACGATACCAGCATTGGTAGCCTCAATTATTTCTAATAAATTTGGAACTTGAGCTAACTGGTTCTTTCGCACATTTTGACAAAAAAAAACTGCACGTAGACAAGGGCGAATAAAGGAAAATACAAGAGCTCATGTTTCTGTTTTCTTTCTTTGTCCTTATCTATGCACGGTTTTTTTTTTTTTGTCAAAATTTGCGGAAGCCTCAATTATTTCGTCCGGGGACCTTGTGACCTCCAGACTTTTGATATTGTGAGATTTTACTGATCAGGGAGCTCAATCAAACAACATAAGGGTAACACTGACTGCGGCATCAGCGAAAGAATACAAGTGGAGCCCGTGTTCTGTACGATCTGAATATTCAAATTTGGTTTTAATTTGAAGCCTTGCATTGCAGTGTCTATTGTTTCCCACAGTGGCTTATCCAGAAATATTTTTCGGGGGTTGCTATACGCCACAGGTAAACAAATAAAAAGATATAGATCCTGCGGCGAAACAATTTTCGTTTTTCCGCTTTAGTAATGTCTGTGTTATTTGTTTGGTCGACGTAATATCTGCACAAAAATACGGATACGTATAAGAACCATACTTCTGAACAAACCAACATTCTTGTTATCCTTGTTTTTACATTTTAATATAACGATTCGCTGTGTTAATAGCATTGCTCTGTCTAGGCCCCTGATTACCCATGTTTACATTCAGCATAAGGATAAAAAAATTATTTTTGTTCCACGAAAGCCAAAATAGCCGTTATGTGTAACACACATTTTTAACTACAAGGCGACTTTCTTGCTGGAGAAAACACAAGGCATTACAAGTGACGTTCGCAGAGATTTGCCATCGAAAAGCACATGGGCCGCGATATCCGCGCACTGCGTCGCCTTGCTGTACCGCGTGAGTTCCACAACGCTCACTGCGGCTGGTGCCGCAGTGATCGGTGACGAACACAACGTGGAAGCTGAATCATAATGTCTACTCCTCACTCTGGCAGCAGAAAACACCGAAACGCAGCGTGAATGACACGGAAAGTAAAGCACGCCGCGCATCCATCGCAGCTGCGCCCGCTACTCAGCAAGCGATAGCCGGCCCCTCATTCGCAGCGCCCCCGCGCCGCTGCGGTCTGCGCATGTACTAAGGGCGAACACAATCTGGCCGCGTTCTCCGCCGCGGCGGCCGGTGAGTGTCAACACCTAAACATTGGTTGAGTGTCAACCTTCCTTGGTTGACACTCGCTCCCACGTTTACTCGTGTCTGCTACTCCAGCATCACGGAAGAAGCGATGGAAGCAACAGTGCCTTCAACCAGTACTGAGGCCCCAATGCTCTGCATTTACTCGTGTTCCCCTCGCGGGAAGGCGCGGGAATTTTTTTGTTCATATCCGCCTTGTACTATCGCTCGTTTCGCTTTGCCTTGGCAGTTCCACACTCACCTTTTCCCCCCTCAATTTGCTCGTCCACGACGACGTTATCTCGCGTAGCACGCGGTGCTTGGTTGGCAGGCTAGCAGGACGCCAAGGTAGGGAGGGAGCAGAACAAGGGCGTTGCTTTTTTTTAACTTAAGATTTCAGTTGAAGGATCGAAAATTACGCGAGAACGCGCTAAATATAGTAGTTTAAATAAGTTAAATTAGTTTATATTAGCCCACCGGTCGCGTGAGACCGTCTACTAGGCCGGCATCTACCCGCCCCCCGGCCGTACGACGCTTTCTGGCGGTTCCTTGAAAGTCTTCTTATCGGGGTTCTACTGTAATAGCTTTTTTTGTTATTGTTCACACGCGTGGTAGCGCGTGGCGAAGCGCTGGAGTTCTTTTTTTTTTTCCTGAAGGCGCTGCGTGTGCCGGCTCAGTGGTCGCCGCGGGACACGCTCTCTCGAGTGTTTGCATTTTCTGGGTATTTCTACCTGCAACACCGAACTTACGGCTTGTACAACAGCTCCGCTGTTGAAAAATGCATGCGCATGGTGCCGAAACAGTAAATGAGCGTTTTCAAAGAATTTTTAATATTAAAACCGCTGAATCGTTTGCGCTGAATTTTTGCAAAAATGTCTTAATTTGTGGTCTTCATTGCTTGCAAATAACAAGGCGGTATCAGGGCCCTGGTTTTCTAGCAGCCAGTTAAAATAGGGGGAGAAAAACAGACCAGAAAAACATTCTCTATGCCATACATGTTACCCCCCCCAAGGAAAGCATAAGTCTGCACACACAGACGAAAACACGTTTTTGTTAGTGCAGAAAAAAAAAAACTGGTTCAATGTCATTGCCTGCATTTTCAAAGAAAAAAATGGATATTAAATGTGACCTTTGTGAAAGTCTGTGCATAAACAAGCTAGCCATTCTGCCGCAATTGCTGCAGTAATTTTTAGGTGATGCTTGTTTATTGTCGCAATGCAGTGTATGTATGTGTATGTATTTTTTATTACTACTGTGGTTAAGCTCACACACTTACGTACACACGTTCACACACAGATGAACATGCAGCTATGCCAGCGCTTCTAACAGCCTTTTCCTCCAGTTATTGTACGTACCATGTATTGATGACCTTTCCATCACTGCCTGAAATATGTCCATGTGGTACGATGTGCAGAGGACTCTCTCCTTCTCTGCACCCCCTTTCTTTATTTTTAGTCCAAAAGTTTGTGTTTTTCTACACTGGGCTTGACTATTATGTGGTCCAAGAAGGGAGTACTACTTACATTGTTTCTGTTGCACTTCCGACACAGTGGCATAAAAAGAGAGATAGCGGTGGCGATTCCACCCTTGTTACCATACAACATTTTGTTCCTTCCAGTGTTGGGGACCTGCCTAGTTTCATCTTCTGCCTCTCATTTTTTTTTTCTTTTTTTTTTTTCCTCTCTGAAAGGAATTGCCTGCTTCACGCGACATTCTGTGAGCTGGCTGTACTTTGGTTGGCAGTCAGTCGGTTGTAACTCCGCCGGGAATGAGGGCGGAGGGGGTTGAAAGAAGTAACGGATACAGTCAATGCCAGAGAGATAGAGGGAGAACGAAATGGAGTACATGTAATGAGTAGGAAGCAACGGAACCTGCTGTAACACTGACACAGTGCTTGATCGCCCATGTTCGTACAGGTGCTGCATTCCCTTTCTGACACACCTTCACCCCTCCCCCAGTGGTGTTGATCCCCCTCTGTTTGGCGTGCAGCGTGACGGTGCACCTGACGGTGGACGACGTGAACGAGTTCGCGCCCCGGTGGGAGGAGGAGTCCTACCAGGGCAGTGTGGACGAGGGAAGGCCGCCGCACGAGCGGGTGCTGCGCGTGCGGGCCCTCGACGCCGATTGCACACCCAAGAACAGCGAGATCTGCAAGTACGACATCCTGGATGCCCACGTGCCCTTCTCCATAGACGCCGAAGGTGAGCCTGCCACTGCGGGTGGGGGGGCAAAGAGATGGGACACCGAGTGGCGGAGACTAAGATATGTGTTGGTGTAATACAACTGCGGATTTGTTACTATACTCGGTGACAACTTAAGAACGGCACCGGAAGTTGCTGCTGTGCCTTATCACCGTAGCCGGATGTTTCTCCGCGCGGCGCAAGTAGGGCGTTACTGGGAATATTTTGAACATGGCGTGAGCCGTTCCCGTGATTTTTTGGACTTAATATGCTTATAAACGAATCCAGTGGCGACAAACAAACTGCGTGAGACAAGGCAGACGATATCACGCATTCATAGGAAACCCCTTTCAAAACGCGTGCGCACTGACGTCACGGGTCTGGTGCTTTGGCGTAGTGATACACTACATGAGGTGGTGCCGTCCTTGAGTTGCAACCGGGTATAGCCCATCCTAGTATATGTCATGCCAGTGTTGAGCAGGTTTGCAAGTTTTTATTGTGTTTTTATTTGCCTTTTTGTAGCCCCCCCCCCCCCCCCTTTTTTTTGATCACCTATCGTATGTATTGAAAATTGTGTACTCCATTCTGGCTAGGGCCACATAAAGGGCGAGTGATATTTCACGAAAGAGCAAGAAAACAAACAAATGGGGATCAAATGCAATTAGGTTGCTCTGATTCGAGAAAGTCTAATACCTGTGCTACACGAGCATTTGAAAGGACATTTGAGTTGAATGCCTTTCGAAATTTCAAATGCCATTCAAACTGGAAGGAGTTTCGCCCATCTACATGACAATCCTCAAAGGCAGCTTAAAGTTTCCGCATTCGCCCGCCATGTTTTGGTGTCGCCACTGCTGCCCTGTTTCGTTATTGGCGAATATTTTATTTGGAAGTTAAAATGAGCGAAAAAACAGTTATTAGCGATCAAATTGATAATAATTTCCAAGCGTGCACAAAACATGCGCTGACAGCCAGGGTTTTTTTTTCCTTTTTTTTTTCGCAGTGCCGGTGTTGAGAGTTACAAATTACCTTGTGATCGTAGAGCGAGTGATAGAAAACAAAAACAAGTGAGAAATTATGAAGATTGTGCGCGTTAAACCCTAATTTTTACTCGTAAATAATCGATTTTGTAATTACGGCATGCAGAAACTGCTCCCAAGAGTAGGGCCGTTCGCGTTTCAAAGGCCTTTGAGAACCTCAAAGGTGATTGGTGGTGCTTTTTTGACTCAAATGACATTTCAACTAAAGGCCTTTGAAAAACGTTGTTTAGCAGCTCAAAGGTGTCATTTGAGTCAAATGACATTCGACTCAAAGGCCTTCGAAACGCTCGTGTAGCACGGGTATAAAAGACGTTGGGTGCTGAAGTGCCAAGTTTGATTCGCCTCATTAGCAAGGTAAGTGCCACATAAGTGTCGCCACTGTCTGTCTGGTACGTCAGTCTACCATGATCCAATTTCTTCTTGTGACAGGGATAACCAGGCTCTGGTTCACATTTAGCTGATTTACTGCATTTGTGTAAAAGAGCAATGGGCGTTATTGGACATTAGCCCCAGAATTGTGGCGGAAACTTGCTGCCCGCAGTGGTTTTTAAGTTTGCTATGAGAAATGTTACGTGTCTTGAGGTCTATGTAGAGTGGTTGGAACGTTAAAAGTACTGTAAATATGTCTGTAAAATTTGTGCATCTTTAATGCCTATACTACAGGCAAAAAATGTTGGCATGGGGCATACGTAGTACACGCTGTGTGGGCTATGCATTGCTGGATGGTAACTACACCAGGTCAGCATTATTCCGAAGGGAGGTTTGGGAGTTGAGCCATTGTTTTGCCACTTTTTTTTTTTTTGTAGGGGAGCATGGCCGTATAGTTGGTAGTGAAAGGCACAGCTGTATGTGATCATTCAAACATCTTGCTGATTCCTTCATTGAGCTGACCAAACAGTTGTACAGAAACAGTAACTGGATGGATTCTGTGCTTCAGTACACGTTTTGTGTGAACAGAAACTTGCTGAGGCATCGAATTTTACTTTTCAGTGCATTGTCATCTAAAGGATCACTGCTGAAACTAAGCAACTTAATTTAAATTTTTATTTAGAGTTTTCTTTTCCAACATTGCAATTCGCTACTTGCAATTAATCTGCTGTGTTTTTGCGCCTCTTCATTCACCGAGGTCCTTGCAAAAAACATAGCAGCCTTTATGAACTTTATTTTGCTTGTACAACAAGCAATTTCCAGCTCCCGCCAGCTCCTATGTACTAATTGTTTTCAACTGCAAGACTCATTAGCACGACCTGACCATGGTTTTATTTATAATTAGGCTTTTTATTGCATTCACCATCACCCAAAACTGGTCCTCTTGTGGTGAACGTTCATATTGGTCGAATAACGTTGCCCAAATCATGTGTAATTCCCCACTCAATTCTGGTTCCCCCATTTAAGGCACCATCTGGACGACGGAGCCCCTGGACTGGGAGTCGAGCAGCAACCACATCTTCCAGGTGGTGGCCTTCGACTGCAGCATGAAGCAGAGCCACCCGGTCACCGTCACCATCAAGGTCAACCGTGTCTGCAAGGTCGGATGGAAAGGTGGGCACCTCTGCTGTCATGAGGGGTGTGTATGCCACACGACCTCACTCGTCTTGGTGGCTACGTTTGGCTTGCAGTTCACAGCCTTAGCAAGACAGTGTAGTAATAAAAAAAATATCTCATCATTCGCCAACTTGACAGCTTTTTTTTTTTTTTTTTTTTGAGCATTGGGGATGCGCGAGAGGGAATGCATGGGAAAATGCTTTTTGACAGTGTTGGCACCACCGCATCTTATCATAAAAGCTTCAAGTCTAGACTATGAATCAGTGTATTACTGCACACATTCTCCAAGAGCTTGCCACTTGAAGTTCAGAACATGGGAAGAGAAAAGAGAATATGTGATAATGTAAGCATGGGCCAACCAGAAGAGCGGTTTGTCGGACAGGCGCAACACTTCCATAGGCACCCACGCAGCTGATGACGCCTAAGGTCCATCGATGAACATACCCTAGCAGTGCTTCTGGCAATTGAAACCCACCCTGTCGTCTCTCCTCTCCTCTTCTCTCTCTCTCTCTCCTCTTCCCATTCCTGCAGGAATGGAGGAGCACGTGGAGTACACGCCGGGTTCGGGACGCCGAGCCCTGTTCCCGGATGCGCAGCTGGAGCTCTGCGAGGGGGCCTGCGAGCCGGAGCAGCTCTCCGCCCGCCTCTCCCTGGCCACCCGCCACGTGGGCAAGGGCTGCGACCGGGACACCTACTCGGTCGACTCGCAGCGGAAGCTTTGCGGTGTGTAGCTTCACAGAGCGACAAACCGCTTACTGGCATGCTCAAAAAGGAATGCTGTGAAGCTAGCTTTTTTTTTTTGCCAGCGTTGAGTGCATGTCTGAAGTTACGCAGTGTATCAGCCTTTACCACTAATATACTGGCTTACATTGTGCATCTTCATTCCATCTGTAAAGACCAGAGAGTGCAATAATATCATAATTGATTCTAGCTTTATAGTTGCAGAAGTTACCGTGCTCTTAAATTGCATGTTGTAAAGTAGGAATAAAGGCAACAAAAAATTTACACTTGTACAGGTAAATGCCACATTTCCATTCTTTTATGGAGTTAGCACCAGTAGAGAGTTTCCATGTGCGGCATGATTTATGAAAATCTGACCTATTACATCTCAAGATTTTGTGGGCAACAAATAGGTTTGAGAAAGCAAGGAAAGTTGCTTCAAATCATGTGCAAAAATCACCATTCGGGCAGTTCTGGGTTCTAACAGTGTAACAAACATTCAAAGTAGGAGTTTATTATTCATTTTTAAAATACCTACCTTCTTTCATTGCACATTGGCAAAATAGGTAGGTAACGCCAGCGATGAAACGCATACAATCTATTTTATGGCAGTCTTTTTTTTTTTTGTATTATTATTATAAAGCTGAGGGTACCTTTTTGAGGGTTTCAGATCACTGCATATCTGTTTGATGACTTTACAGATAGGTTAATGAGACGAATAGAGATTCGGGGTTACAGCATGGAGGGTCGCTATCACGAAGGAAACAAACTCGAACTTACGAACACCGCTGCGGGCTACCGACGATTGGATATGTTTATTGCAGAGTGCACTTATATACACAACATCACAGGCTAACTGATTACAGTGCCATCTCTGATAGTGTCACACAACCAATATCAATATGCAACAGAGGTCTTGTTGGCACTTCTTTGCAAAATCCGTGCATGTATTGCTCCTGAGGTGCATATAACTGTACAAACCTTTTTCTGCGTCGCGCTTGCAGGGGCCAGCTCAGACAGCGTGGACCTCCTGCCGAGCCCTGGGGTGGGTGCCGAGTGGACCCAGGGGCTGCCCACAGATGAGGGCCGTGAGAGCGACCAAATCTACGAGTTTGACGGTGCCACCAATGCAGTGGTTATCCCGGAGTCCACCGTGTCGCACAACCTGACCAACGTGTTCACCGTGGGCTTCTGGATGCGCCACCGTGCTCCGACCTCCCACAACGCGAGCCACCTCAAGGAGCACGTGCTCTGTAGCTCCGACGACCACCGTGCGTCACCCGTTCTTCTCAGCTTGCTTTTCTCTGTGGCAGTTTTTTTGGCTGTTTCTGTTACCGCAGTTCTTGAGAGTGTTGTCGGCTAGCTTAAAATGTCGGTTTCTGTTTTGTCTATAGGGGGGGGGGGGGCTGTGTTCTGCTTTTAGTGATAGCTCTACTGTTCCATGTCTCGCAAGGTCATTCATCGCATCGCAATCTTGAACCACTGCAGTGCAAGTGTGGCAGGTGTGACTTAACTTTCATGAAGCACTGTGCGCATAGTCTGTGCAAAATCAAGCCAAACAGACATTTTGCTCGTGATAAGTGCCAAACCTGGCATGTGGATAGTCCACTTTTTATTATGTTTTCCCACTGACGAATATTGTCACTCGATACAACTCAGCCCCCGTTGTGTTTTTTCACGAGTAGATATTGCTGTCACACAATGTTTTTATTACGGACATTGTTCCTCAGGCTCCGTGAGTGTCTCATATATGTCTCATAAACATACTCAAGCCTTCCCGAAAATGTCCCGTGAATGTCCCACAAACATCGCACAGTGTTTTTATTCTGTGCATTTTTCCTCAGTCTCCTTAAATGTCTCGTATACATACCCCAAACTTCCCGCAAATGTCCCGTGAATGCCCCTGAAATGTCCCACAAGCGTCAAAATGTTTTCATTTCATACATATTGTTCCTCAGGGTGTTTGTACGTTTCATAGACATCTCATAAACATCGCTCATAAACATCCCCCGGATGTCATCCAAATGTTCCCCAAATGTACCCCCAAAATTCCTGTGGTGCATGTCCCGTGCGCAGGCATGAGCCGTCACCACACGGCGCTGTTCCTGCGCAACTGCCGGCTGATCTTGCTGCTGCGCCGGGAGCCCACCCAGGAGCAGGCCAACAAGTTCACCCCGGCCGAGTGGCGCTGGAAGACGCCAGAGGTCTGCGACGACCGCTGGCACCATTACGCTGTCTCCGTCAACTTCCCTGAGGTATGCGTACGTGTGAAGAGCACTTGTTGTTAGATCCTTTACAGAGCAGGAGTTGCCACCAAGTGGTCTGGCTAACGTGTGTGCCTCAGTGGCTGGGCTGGTTACGGCTGTGGCAAATGATCATGGCATGGTGCAAACACTGAATGAGACATAATGGAGCAAAATGTTGGCGAAGACTGACAAAAACACACTGGGAAGCACTTGTCTTGTGTGTTTTTGTAAGCCTGGGTCAACTTTTTGCACTGTGCTTGCTTTGTTTAGTTGAGTACCAACCTGCCCAGCAACATATTCTGACGCAAATAATTGTGGCGGAGACAGATTGACTTGCTGTAAATGTAGCTGAAAATAGACTACTTTTCTAACTGCACTGTGTTGGCATTGTTTTGTGGTGTAATAACGTGTTCCCGAACTCAATGCAGGCATCCTTGTATGTCGACGGACGGACCATTCAAGGTGACTGCCAACAATCCTGAAATTGTGGACGACTGGCCTCTGCACCAGACCAAGAACATCAACACCACCTTTGTCGTGGGAGCCTGCTGGCAAGGCTAGTGCCGCCTGCGCTTGTTCTTTTCCTGTCTTCTTTTTTAAACCCTTACAGGCAAACGAAAAGTGAAGCTTCAGTTATCATATTCTTTTTGCCTTTCTTGCGCAGTTATGATACTGCTGAATAGTGTGCAAATATTTGACACTTTTTAATGTCAGAGCAGACAACTCAATATTTGATTTATTTGACTCTGATTTGATTACCACTATTCCAAACAGTATTTTTGAAGCACTCGGAAGTTCAAGAACGCAAATAGACAGTTCTTTCAGTGAACTCTTGTACGTACAATTATGTCTTGTATAAAACAGTCAATGCCCTGCTATAAAACCACCACAAAATATATTCTTTGTGACGAGTTGGAGGGAATTTATTGCCGGATGTATAGCGCTTGAAGCAGTTATCCAAATGTTCATGGCATGCACACTCAGGTTGGCTTTTCTGCATGACACTGCAGCTTTGCAAAAAAAGCATAACTTGCGTAAACGTTGCACATGACAAACTTGCGCTAACTCCGTATCTTGTCAATTGTGAGTTTTTTCGCTATCTTGTCATAGCCTTGTACTGTTTAAGTATAAATTTAGTTTTCTTATCAAGCTCTATTACACAAGCATACAGGTATGTAAAGCCCTGACCCAAAATTATTACCATTGTTTTCAGGTCTATTGAAAAGCAAAAAAGTTGGTCCAATTCCCTGAAAGTCTTTATTATAAGTATTCCATTTGCAGTTAAAAATTTTAACATTTTCACACATCTATTTCACAGTAATGCTGTGCCTGAAAAGTAAAATAGTAGATGAGTTTCAGCTTTGCAGGAAGTGAAGCTGCAGAGGTTACAGCTGATCCGCACTCTGTAGTCTTCAAGATCTGTCAGCTGTCTTCCTCGACTTGCACCTTCACATGTCCTTCTTTCGTCAGCTGACGTTTTCTTTTGTGCCTCGCATCAGTAGCATCACTGAATACAGTGAAGCTAATGGCGAATAACGGTGAATACAGAAAATCGCGCATCAGCTGTCTCCTCTTCATACCTGACTGCCCAAGCCCCTCATTTCATTGCGTAGGTCAGTCACGTAAACTTAGCCTGGCTACGTGCTGCCACTGATGTGGTGAGCATCCCGGTGCCGGGACATGTGTGGGTGACCTGTCGATTCACTGACGATGCAGGCAAGGACAACAAGATGGCGTTCCACTTCCACGGCTACCTCACGGGTCTCTCCGTGTTGCGGGGTCGCACCGAGTCTCCTGACGTGCTCTCCTGCCTGCACCGATGCAAGGAGTGGCTGGACATCCCACCAGCCGACTCTCAGGCTGCAGGAACGGTAGGTGTTGGGAAGAGAACGCACTTTTTGAAGACGATGGCCTTTCTTGGGCTACCTAAATGTGAAAGGTTTGGTCTGTTGGTTTGTCTGTTCTTCGATTCAGCCTTTCGGCCAAAAGTTGAAACATTTTGTCAAAATGAAGTACAGTGAAACCTTGTTGAACCGTACCTGACGGACATGCGAAAGAAGTACGTACTAACCGGCTCTACGCCGGTTATCCGAATGCGTTAGGCTAAAAGGAAACCCGAGTCGGGGATTCGACTTAACTACGTATAAAAAGAAACTATGGCGTAAGAAACGACGGCTTAACGAGATTGCACTGTATATATATATAGGCCAAACAGTTACAAAAAACTAGAACTACTGATGTAAGTTATACATGACCCCATTATTTAGTGCAAAGGAAACCTCGGCCACTTCTGAGGCAAATGGTAAGTACTTAATTGGTAGTACCCACATTCTTTTAGTTAAGAACACGCATTGGGTGGTTTCTATGATAGCAAGTGAAAACAAACAAACCCAAAAGCAATGGGCTAAAAATAGAGCAGAAAGGCTCCAACTTATGCAAGATCGAAGCAAGCACAAAAAGAACAAAGCTTTTGCTCATGCTTTGCAGGCAGGGCAAGAAACAAAATAGAAAGAAAGTGCATTGTCCCAACAGATGTCATGCGAAGTGGCGGGAAAATTTAATTTCATTGAAGAAACCTTCACTCAATTCATCATAAGAGGAGCATGAGGGATGGGAGCAGAAATAGGAGTAGGAGTTATGCGGCAGAGGTGTGAGACAACTATCACCCTTTGACGACATTTCCAGTGAAGCAAACAGATACGCAGAATTTTTTTTTTTTTTTGTTCTCATTTCATTCCTATTTTGGAAGAGGGGTGGTGGGGGAGTCGTCGTTGTGTCATTTTGTGTCTATAGTCAGTGGTTGGGGGCGATGTTGCAATCGGGCTGTCACGTGTTCTTGTCACAGGAGGTGACCTCCAATTCGGAGCGCAGCGAAGTCACTGTAACGGCTCGTGACCAGGACACTCTTGAGGATCTCGTCTCCCGCGTTGCCTACGTCAACTCGCGCGACTTCCCCACGCCTGGACGCCGCACTGTTCACGTCGCCACGACTGTCATGTGAGTGCCCGTGAACCTGTCTGGGTGGTCCCTAGTTTCTACCTGTAAAGACCGGGATTAAGAATAAACTTCGCCCTCTGGGCATTTAAAAAAGTTTATGCAACATCAATAGCCTGATGGGGATCACAACGATATAGAAGAGTATTAAGAGGGACTCATCTGATCTCGTTTTTATGGGACTTATTCATCTAACCTGCAGGCTTACGAACCACGTATTATGCACCAATACAAAAAGCTTCACAAATTTGTGAAGATGATCTGAACAGCCTAGTTTGCTTATTTTACAAAAAGGCACTTTTGTGCTGAAATAAGGAATGAACAAGAAAGCAGTTTAGTTAAGCTGGTTTGGGCTACATGGCACTTGCCGTCTTATATGAAGCGAGAGTTTTATTTCTTATTTCAATTCGGAAGTCATATCTTTCAAAATGAGCAAACTAGGTCGTTAGGAACATTTTAATGAGTCTACAGAACGTTTTGTATTGGAGCACAATGCCTTTTAGACCTGAAGGTCGTGAACCAGTAAGTCCCATGGGATTGTGATGCAGCGAGTCCCCGCCTTAACCAGTGCGCCTTGCAATGCAGCCTTTCCCGTTTGTGATTGAGTCCCCTTTTGTCGGTCCGACTGCAGGTGCAGCAACGGGAAGGCGCAAAAGGTCCCGCCTGTCGAGTCGTGGGTGACCATCCTGGCAGCCGAACAGCCCAGCATCACCATCAACGGCACATCCAACCTGGCACGGGAGTACGAGCCCTTCAAGCAGGGCATCGAGCTCTTCGCCTCGGTCTTCATCTCCGTCGGGCGCGAGCACCCACCCACCACACAGGCCAGCACGGCTTCCTCATCCTCGCAGGTGAGGTCTATGTCTTGGGCTCCATTTGCTGCACAGTGCGCTCACTGGGGTATTCAGTGGTGGTCTCAATGACACCTGTTTTGAAAGGGTTTTCATCTAGCCATAACTAATTTGTGCTAGGCCTTAAACTGTTATGACGTGTTGCCATCGATGGCTATCGCAGGGCTAATGAGCACTGTAGTCAGCTGCAATGGCATATTTGTCCCAGACAGTGGCGTGGCCAGAAATATTTTTCAAAGGGTGTTATACGCTGCCGGTAAAAGAATAAAAATTGAGAGTTTGTTCCCAGACAATGTCTTCGTCTAAATGCTTTAATAAACGGACACTCTCTTGTTTTCGCTTTTAAATTTTGATATATGGGTGCAGTGTGTATGTAAATAACGTGGACACTAAAACGCTGGAAGGAGGGGTGGAGAGAAGGATGCAGCGCTCAGAAAAGTTGGGGCGAGGCTCTGGCACTGGAACGCTCCCCCTAGTTACACGCCTGATGCCAAGCACATTTTTACAAGAGATGAACGTAAGCGGTTGGTATGCATTAGGTTTCGTGAGTTGAATCATCTTTCAAATGCAGTAGGTGTTTTTATAGTTACTGGGACATTGATAGCCTCAGCTAGCCAAAAAATGTTGACGTGTATGAACCTTTTCACTGATGCCTGTAGTAAGACCACCTGCATGCTACTCAGCCATAGGCATTGTTTGGCAAATGCCCTGTGCAGCCTTATGCTTTCCTTGGTATGAAATTGACATTAGAGTAACCATGCCAAAAAAAAGTGGCTAGAAAACTTTATGGGTGGACATGCAAAAGTGTACTTGGGATTGGGCATGTAATTCAAAGAGCTGACATCTGATAGACTGTCAGGGTGACAGATTGGCTGCCGAAAGATGGAACTAAAATTAGGGGCGAAGATCTTTACGTTGATGGAGGGATGAAATCAGACAATTCGAAGTTAAAGAATAAACTCGGGCATCACAAGATGGGAACGGCTGGAGCAGAGGGCCTTTGTCATGCAGTGGGCACAAGCATGATGAGGACACGAGTGGGCTTGAATGCACGAGCATCCTCGTTACCGTCTTCCGCAGGAGGACGAAGATGAGGAGGACGACGAGGACAACCAGGTGTCGCCCTCTGCGTCCCAGCAGCAGCAGCAGCAGCGTCCGGGCCGGCTGGACTCGTGCAGCGTGCAGGTGTACCCTCCGCTGAACCCGGACCACGAGCACTTCCAGCTGCCCTCGTACATGATGGCACACCTGGGCATCCACCACCGCGAGAGCAAGGACGGTCTCGTCATCTATGGTCAGTCTCCTGAAATCAACAGTGTGACGGAATCTCGTCTGACCGGGGGAAAACTGGCCTGACAATGATTAAAAATGACTACAACCTGAAAAGTTTATAAAAGCAAAGACATTTTGGCTTCTATATGCGAGCCTCGTTTTGACTCTTGTTCGACTCCCGTAAAGGAGTCAGTACATCTTTTTTCTTTTTCGACTCCTGAAAGGGAGTCAAAAGATCTTTGTTTTTATAAACTTTCCTGGTTGGAGTCAGTTTTTAATTACTGTCAGGTCAGTTTTATCGGGGAAACCCATGTCTGGGAGCAGAAGGAATGTTCTGTTGGGCAAGTTGGCAGCTTAGCTGCAAAACACATAACAGTGCAGAAGGTGAATAAAGGCTTAGGAGGTGCACTGAGGATAACGCAGTTGAGAGACGTCGGTTGTCCTGCATGTCTCCCGGCGCATTAAAACAGGGGCTGCAGAGGGAGCGATGGCTCCTCCTCTTTTACAGGTGGGGTAGCATGGCTACCCCAGTCAAAAGGCACCTGAAGACTTCTGCTGAGCCCTGGATGGCTCAGGAAAAGTTAGGTTTATTTGAAGAAGGCAAAACTCTTAAGGATCTGACGATATTCAGTCAAAATCCCAGTGCAGTGACACTGGCCACTAATTGGACGATACGTTTTGCCCTAATGAATGCCTCAAATTCTGAAAAAAAATAGCGATTTCGACATTACCTATTTTTTTTTCAGCAGATATGTAGTTGAAAGGCCTTCGTATGAAGCATTTTAGATGCTAATCTCCCGTACCAAATATTTGATACCTGTGATATCAACCAAAGAATGGATTGTATATAAGCTTTGCTCGTTGTATAAGGCTCAAATAACCATGATACTAGCCAGCAACACAGTACAGTATGACCATGCAATATCTCTTTACACTAACCAGCTCAGAATTCTTAGAAAACTGTGGTCTCCTAGGCTGCTTGCAGCAATTGCATTATTGCTCACACTCTAAGAAGTTGTAAGCAGAGTATTAACAGTGTGGGTATTTATTATGAAATATGAATGCATCTGTATCATACCACTACAATTTCCCTAACATATTGGCACACCAGACAACCAGAAATATTTGGAACAAAATTCAGTCAAATGATCCATTGTGCATACACGTGCTCTAATAATATAACACCTTGTTCAATCTACATGCATATTTTACCGCATATACCGTAAAAATCCGCCTATAATACGAGGTGTAATTCGGGGACAGCAAAATCAGAAAAAAGTTTTCATCCGCATATAATGCGAGATAAAGAGCACAGAAAACATTTATTTGCACTGCAGTTACCGTTCAGTCATTGTCAGTTTTCGCCGGCACTGTCTCCCGACGTGCGTTCAGTCATCGTCAGGTTCGCTGCTGCTATCTCCTGAAGTCGCCTTGTCGGAAATGTCTTCCCACAGAAAGTGGTCCTCAATGCCATCAAAGGGCGTTCGAGATGCCGCATTTCTTAAAGGGCCCTGAAAGGCTTTTGAGCACACTAAATGAACTAGCGCAATCGCTAGATTGGGTTCGCCAACGTCACCTGTGCCAAGTATTACTCTTTTACGCGCAGCAGGCAAAGCTCACACTTTTGTTGCAAAGTTTGTCGCTTTTTTCTCACCCTTTCCTTCATGTTTTTGGACGCCGCCATCTTCACATGTCTACATCATCGATTCCCAGATGTTCCGTCATGAGCTAGACATCCTGCTATTGGGCGGCTTTTTCACGCACTTCCGGCAAAAGAGATGAGTCGCTGCTCAGCGTCGGCTCGCCGGCTGATCTGCCAGCGGAGGTGCCGGGTGCTTTGACATTTACGACAAACGAAAACAAGTGTAAACAAACGCTTAACCGTTTGTATTGAATGCACAACACGGCCATAACACGACGTGGATTTATCTTACGTGAGTACGTACCATAAAGAAAGTCCCGTGGCACTTCTTTGGTGCAATCGCAGAGAAACGCCCTGAGCCGAATGCCCGGTGTTTGATGCGTAACATTTTATTCAACTTCAAAACAATCCAGAGATGCGTTTCGAACGAACTCAACGTCACAACATGCGTTGCAAGTCTGAACCGCGATTGACAGACGTGAGTTGCCCTCCTCCCTGCCCGTCGTAAATACGGCACTCACCTCACACACCCGGTTTGCGGGGACGAGCAGCAGTCACAACTCTGGCGCGCAAGCGAGTAGGCTTTTAGCCAGGCACACTGCACATACCCCATGCGAGGTTGAGTGGTATACGTCGTTCGAGAAAGATAATCCAGACCATGGGAAGCACTATCTCACCCGCAGAAGTACAATGTCGCATTTCATCGCGAAACGAACGCGTCCACAACACACAGGAGGCGATGCACACACACACACACAGCTTCGGTCGCTGCCTTGGCTTAGCTGCAAGCTTCGTTCGGACAATCAGCGATGCTACGACGATACAGAGCTGCGTGAGGACGACGTGCTAACCACTTCAAGTATTTAAAAACATAGGGGCAAAGAACTAGGTTCATCGGAAGCAAAAAATCTTTTGTCCATTATGTAGTGCCGTGAAATATACTGGCTAGTGTGCCGAGGGCGGGCCTCCAGGCGGGCGCCGGGGAGCGATGTACGGCGCCATCTGCCGCTTGGGGCGCTACCGTGCGGGAGTGTGCGCGTCGTATCCGGCCCGACCAGATCGCGCGGTTACCTCCGAGCTGCGTAGCAGACGGTAGCGCGGCAGAACTTTCCATTCCCGCTTGCGACGAAAGCGAGGCGAAAGCGACGGGAATTCTGTCGCGCAACCAAAATTTGTCCCGACCATTCGACAAAAACGATCGATCGCGCGACAAAGCGACAGAATTCCTGCCGCTCTCACTCGCTTTCGTCGCAAGTGCGAACGGGCCTTTATGCGCAATCTCCGCCCCACATAAAACAAGCTCTTGCTTGTCCGCCTGAGCATACGGTTGATATCTGACTACGTTACACTGTGCTTGCAGTGTATTTAAAACGATGTCACTAGGTTTGAAACGTACGCGCTCGGCGTGCGCGTTGTAACGCAAGCGGGTTTCACATACGCACGCTATTTTGCTGCTAATAGAGTTTTAGTACAGCGTTTGTGGCCTTTGCATACGCTAAACGCTAAATTTTTGCGTCCCGCTACGTGACACCGCGATGGGAGTTTTAGTAGAGCGTTCTCATCAGTTTTGCGTAGCGACACACTAATGGCATACGGCGCCATCTGTCAAATGTTTTCCGAAATGTCTCGCCGGCTGATCTGCTAGCGGAGTGCCGGAGTGTTTGGACATTTTACGACTATCCAAACAAGTGCAAACAAACGCTTTCCCGTCAGTGTTGAATGCAACACATGGGTGCAGCTGTCAGAAACACGGGTTCTCGCTGATCGAGTGCAGCGTTGGTTTGCTCTTCGCCTTCACGTTCATCGCCGCTGATAAAGCGATCCGATCCGGCGGCGTTTTGTGCACGGGTTCTGTGTCGGTTGAAAATGTCTTTTTTCACATGCCCGCCGGTAGTAGGAATTACAACCAACCGCAAAATAACACCCGGCACCAGCGGGGCCACATCTGAGACAGCGCTTTTTGGATAAACAGTGCGCGGTTGCACCAAAGGGAACAAGCGCACGATTCTCCCCACGCAGGGCTGCGAGTTCGCCGCCGATACCAACTGCAGCCCTGCAGCTACGTACACCCGCGAAAGGGCCAAGGCCAGGCCGCACACATGCGGCCAGGTCATTCGTTCGCTTTTCCAGCCTGTGTCCATGGTGTCTACAGAGATGAAAAAGCCGAAAGAGCTGGCCCGTAGCAGACGGCAGTCTGTGGGAGCGCAATAGCGGAAGTACGTCAACCGCTGAGGAGCGGAGCATCATGGGAGGGGAGGCCAACAGCGAAGAAACAGTTGAAAGGAGGAGGAAATACGGCGCGACGATAATTCGCGGTTTTTGATTTACGATTTCTCAGCTAATACTCATCGCTTTAACAAAATTCTTGCAGGAGGAGATTGCTAATACATTGCTTTATTTGGTTACATGTACATCCATGCATCGGCGGAAGGCATTCAGGACCCCTTTAAAAGAGCGACTGACGAGCTCCTCTGGGATGCTGGCCCACGCATCCGCCATCCGGTAGCTGTCACTTACGGGTCTCCTGACCTCATCCACTCTCGGTAGCAGGACCTGATGCAGTCTTTGAAAGGCTTGTTGATGCAAACATCTAGCGGTTGCAGCTGGGATGTCATTCCTCCTGGAATGACAATGAGTTCGGTGCGGGGTTCGCGCAACAACTTCTTCACGGAATCAGCCAGGCGGCCGCGAAAGGCGTCCAACACGAGCACTGACGGGAACCCCCAAAAGTGCTCCAGGCTGCCGACACCACACAGATTTTATCAGTCAAGCACCAGTTGCTTTCTCCACCCGCGAAAGCTGCCTTCGGTGACGCCGAACTGCCGTCCTGAGGCGCAATTCCTGATGGTCTCGGCACATAAAATGACTTTTCTTTTAATTGCAGCCGAATACTGCCTTCGTGCACCCGACATCGTGATAGACTTGCAGTGAATGTGCCGATCCTTCGCGGGGTCAAAACAATCAAAATGGCGCCAGCTGAGAGAAGCAGCAGCCAGCTAACGTCACCACAAGATGGCGCCCCCTCCGCTGAAACCGAAACCGAAAGTGCCAATTTTCAGCTGAAAACTTTGGGATCCACATATAATATGAGGGACAAATTTTACGTAGTAAAATTTGGAAAAAAACCTCGTATATACGCAGGTTTTTACGGTAGTTAGTTATAGTTATATAGTTAGTTAGCTATAGTTATAGTTCTTGTTTCTTTGTTACTCATGTTTCGCGCTTACTTTTTGGCACCTTTTGCCCATTTACTTGTTGTACATGTCTTTGCTAGCCCCCCTTACTGAATGCCCTAACCAAGGGCCTGTAAGGTACTTGTAAATAAATATCATTACGTCTTTCTTCAGCTGATCTGTGTATTTAACTTCCTTGCTTGTCAATATTCATCGTGCAAGCCTTCATTTAGTAGCACGAATGTGCACATCTCGTAGTATGTCCGCCGTTAGGAGGCATGTATATAAATGTGCTGGGAGTATGTATTACTTTTGCAATTTTTAAAATTTTTTCTATTTATCAAGATGTACACTGCTTTTTCGCATTGATAAATACATAGGTATATAATTGTGGATGCTACCGTAGCCTCGTGTAGAGGGCACAGTCGCCATTAAGTCACCAGCAGTCCTTTTTACCCTGCTCACTAGAACCTGTGAAGCTCAGTGAATATTAGACTGGGTCTAATTTGGTTTTATGCTGGTGGGTTGATTGTGATTACTTGATGACAGGTCGTCGGAGTGTTATGTCAATGGATAAGGATGTCACGATGTTTCATTCGTGATACACAATCAAAGAGGGCTCTCTGGTGCTGCTTGGCAGCACTGCATGGTGCTATTGCCACTAACCACTGTATGTAGCATGTTAAGGAAGAGTATGTGTGTTTTTTAAGTCAGCCAACAAGGGATTGTGAGATTTGGAGCCTCCCTTTCGTTTCACCTTTGTTGGTAAAGACTGGGCTGGTCATGCCCTGATGATGAAGGAGTGTCATGACTATAATGATTCGTTGAGACATATGTACATATAGATATGTTTGTTACTTAGTGCGGGCACACATTGTATTTTGTGACAAAAAAAAGAAAAGTAATGCTCAAGTTGATGTGAATGAGTCGTATGAAGAAAAGTAATGCACAAGTTGATGTGAATGAGTCGTACAGGTGTAGCTACAGGGAACCCGGTTCAGTGAACAGCCACTGCCATGGCCTACAAGGGCTTGCTTGCTTTTAACTGCAGTGGTAGGAATGCTGTGAGACTTGAGCTTCACTTTGGGGTTTTATGGAGGTGGCACAAAGCTAATGTACTTGCCCCACTGCCTTGGCCTTTCAGGCGCTGACAAGGTTCAGCACTACGAGAACGTGCTGCGGCAGATCTTGTACTTCAACAAGAAGCCCGCCTACTATCTGAACCGGGCCTTCAAGCTTGTCTGCTCGGAACTCAACGGCCGCTTTGTCAGCAACGAGTACATCCAAACGGTAAGCTGGCATATCAGTGACCACAGCATTGGGGATGCTCCTAATTATGGTGCTTGCTAACCCATAGTGTTCTGGAATGTGTCTAGATTGACGGTGTTATTAGTAGGGCATTTGAGCACTTTTGGGACACTGTTCGCCTCAAATGGGTAGATAACATGCCAAGCAGACTTGCAGCGAATTGTGTTAATGTTGGATCGCTGTCCAAAGACATTTCGTTTCCGAGAGATATGAAACACATAGGCTTCTATGGACTTCGCCGGGGATCCAGAAATATTTTGTTGCCACAGGAATTTCGTAGTCGTGTAATTTCATTATCACGATGTTTGACTGTAATCTGCTCTAGATCGCAGAATGATACGATAACCCTTCCGGTCCCTCTGGTTGCTTCCAGCTGACGGTGATCCACCCGCGACCAGAGTCGCCCAGCCAGCAGCCGCACGAGACGGCCGCTCCCGCCACGGGTGCCGCACGCACCACTCCGGCGTCGTCCTCGTCGTCACGGCCCGTGGCTGCCGCCGCGGCCCCAGCGATGGCGGCACATGTGCAGGTGGCGTCACACAGTGTAGAGGCCAAGCCAGCCAAGACACACGCGGGCAAATACGTCGAGCTGCTGGACGGGGGAGCCTCCGAAGCCCTGGCCAAGAGCTCTGCGAGTGAGTGCATGATGGCCATCTCGAATGCGGTGCAGGGCCGAGTGAAAGCAGTCTCTTTTACATCTCACTCTGCTAAAACTGACTATGTAAGGTACGATGGGTTTGGTAAGCAATTTAGGAGAAAATAAACATTTCCTCTGCCCAAGTACAGGCTGCTACAAACGAAAACTCACACACATTTCTCAAAACTTCTTGGCTGAAGGAGAGTTTGATAACTAGTGTATGCGTGTGCGGCAAAGTGAGCTAGCCAGTATGCAGGTTGTCAATAGCACAAGAAAAAATTGTTCAACAACTTGAGGTGGAGCATGTATGGTACCGATACTCTTAGGAATTATAAAGCCTGAAGTTTAATGGAAGTCCTAAACATAGCTTAATGGTCATTAAGGCACCCTGATTCATCAGGTTTGCCTAAAGATGTCTTCCATCCACGTGCAATTCAAAGACGCATAAATCAGGGCACCTTGTTTGATCACAAAACACCATGAGGGCTCTATGCAGGAAGATAGGGATAAAGCTGCAGCGAGTCTCATTGGGCACTGGGTGTTTTTTCTCATATAGCCGAGCGAAATGCAGTTGAGTAGACGACGTGAATGCAAAACCTGCGAACAGTCGTTATCACTGTCACGCAAGAATAGATGTGAAATTGCACGTGGCCCTGACGGACGTGAAAAGTGGACCGCGTGCGTTCCTTCCCTCGACTGAACGCAGGCCATGCGGTGACCATCATCATCGTGGTGTGTGTGGGCTTCCTGGTGTTCATGATTGTGCTGGGCGTGATCCGCATCCGTGCCGCACACCAGCACCAGCAGCACCGGCAGGGGGGCTCGCGCCTGCGCTCGGGCGACGACCAGGACCAGGAGATGGCCTGGGACGACTCCTCCCTCACCATCACCGTCAACCCCATGGACGTGAGTGCGACTGTCCGGAAATGCTTCGCTCGCTGGGTCGAGGCACTCTTGTCTCGATAAGAATGGCAGTACCTTAAGGGAGAGGAAACAAGCTTCCTGGTTCAGAGGACAAACTCGAGTAAAGAATATCATAGTTCGAATAAAGGGGGAAAAAAATCGACTTGGGCTGGACACGTAGTTTGGCGAAATGACAATTGGTGAACCATCTGGATGCCCAGATACGGGTCTAGA
Organism: Haemaphysalis longicornis; assembly: GCA_013339765.2. Taxonomy (NCBI): domain Eukaryota; kingdom Metazoa; phylum Arthropoda; class Arachnida; order Ixodida; family Ixodidae; genus Haemaphysalis; species Haemaphysalis longicornis. The sequence goes on from CM023453.1 coordinate 77,396,872, forward strand.
AGTAGAAAGCCATTTACTCAATGGAAGGATGAAATAAAAAAAAATTTGGAGCTAAGAATGGACTTGAGCAGCACAGGACAGGGGCGTTTGGACGTCATTGGGAGAGGCCTTTGTCCTGAAGTGGACTTAAATTGGGTAATGATGATGATGCTGATGAATGAGAAGACCACCATGGATGAATGGCATGCCTTAATCACTGTGGGCAAAAAACAATGCAACAACACGAGATTACGCCAGCCAAATGATTTTGGGAGTCAGTTGAAAAGACGGAAGTTATGCGGAGGCTGTTCTAATCTAGGTGGCATTGCACAAGTCATTCCGCCCCTGGTTGCCGTTATTTATTCTTCCTGCTCATTCAAGGGAAAGAACGTTAGGTGCACTGCACTTGCGTCCTTTCTAACCGTGAATTGTCGATGATAGCTAAGTTTTTGTTCACAGGTGTGTTGTGCACAAAGAGTTTGATTGGAATTGAGTTTTGCAGCCCAGCTTTGATCAAATGTGCATCGGGTACCATGGTCACACGGGTTCTGCACATTATGGTGCTCTTTACAGAGTCAAAAGGGTGTAAAAGGTTAGAGTCACAAAGGAGTAAATGATCTACGGAAAAAGACTAACTGTCTGTATGTGACATTGCCTGTCTCCATGAGCAAGATGGTTTTGAACGCACCGTGAGGAACTACCCATGCAAATACAGTAGCCGACCGAAAAATCCGTGAGTCATTACTCCTATGGGACGACTGGCAGTTCCTCAAGAAGGTTTGGAATATCCAGCAAGTCCAAATTTTGGGAGCCCGAAAAAACGGTTGACCAGTGTATTCCTAAAGTTCACCCAATTTGGGCATTTATTCGTGGGTGTCTATTCGTGGACTGTTTATTTGAGGGGTCATTCTTTTGTGGCATGGCAAACTAGTAACAAGTGTTGGTTTTTACTTTTCAGCAAATTACTGAAGAGCGGGAAGGTCGCCGTGGTGGAGGAGCAGGCGGCGGTGCCGGCATGGCAAGTGGCGGCGGAAGCAACGGCACCCGACGAGGAGCTGACGACGACGACTCGGACAGTTCGGACGACGGCAGCAGCTACCACGAGGAGAGTGAGGAGGAAGAAGGGGCGCCCCCAGAGAAGGCCAAGGCCAAGGGGGACCTCGAATGGGACGACTCCACCCTGACCTTCTAAGAAGCACCACCCCCACCGCCGCTCTTCCTCCCGGATCCTTGCCGTGAAGAAGAAGAAGAGGGCACCTTTCCTTTTTCGTTGCTGTCGGGCAGACAGCTAGTACAGTGACTTGGAATGCAACCTGGTGTGCTTCGAGCCGCACGCAAGTTTGCCAAGTGGACTGCCGTTCCTCAGCCTAAAGGATGATGATGACGATGCTGCTGCTGCTGCTTCCTCGGGCGGCCGATAGTCACAGTACCAGTCGCCATGACCGTGGCTAGGGAGACTGTCAAGTCAAGCGGACAGAATGCCCTGCTGTTGTGGGGACGCTGTAAACTTGGCTTTTCTCGTGGGAAAGGCTGTGAAAAGAAAGGCTGTCACAGCTATATGGAAGACCTACTGGTTGCTTGTAGGCAGTGTGGGGAGGGGACTGTTGGCATGTGCGGCCTGAATGCCCACAGCTTTGCAGTTGCAACTATTTCGGCAGCAGTTGCTACTGGCGTTGTACTGTGAGGTAGGGGTACGGAAACATGCGTTCGCTCGAGCAGCCCACTAGGTAGGATTCAAAGCACTGTACATCAGCTCCGTTGGCTCGCTTTCGACGATACAAAGATACAGCAAACACAAACACACACGTACATCAAAGCTCTTTTCCGGCTTCGCTTTTAACTGCGTTATGAGAAACCCAGGATCCATTCCCAGCAGCTGAAAGAGACACTGTTCAGATGCTGGACATGTGGGTGCCTGTGGTGGTTGCAGTCGGAACAAAGCTGAAGAAGAGTGCATACCCAGTGTCATGAAGCTCCGAATGGGCAGGTACCCGGGGCAAGAATTGGAGGGCCCATTGAGTGTAGGGATTTGAGCTTTTTCAGGGAAGGAACAAAAGCACTGGTAGAAAAACATGGATAGTGAAAGATGCTTGAGCAGCCATCTTGTTTTCAACATCTTCACTTTCCATTCATCTCCGTCAGTAGAAAAAGTGAAATTACAATTTGGAAATGCATAGGAACTACAAGCGGGAGCTTGCTTATCCAGTGTCGTTATTGGGACAAGTTATACAATGCACGTAACTTTTTATGTTGCCATTGTACCAATATCTTTATCCAGAAAGTGCTGTGAGGGAACAGGCATTTCCTCACACAGGAGAAATTGGCTATCAGTGACAAGATATGTTCCTTGTGTCTTATTGGCCTTCCTACTCTTACTCTTTTACTCTTTTTTACTAGACATCTTGTAGGTGTGTTCATCTTCAAATGTCCCAATGCAGTGTTTGCGGGCAGCTGTTTGACTGTCGCAGCCATTTCAGAGTACCCTTTCTTTTCGCCTTGACCACAATGAGTTTGAAGAGGTAAGAAAATGTGTCTGTACACATACATGCACACACACAGACATAAATACGAAGGTATTGCGCCTACACACCGAGTCTTGTACCAGACCACGTGGGTAACTGATTCCCTTTCTGCACACATCCTTGCCATCCCTGGCTTCCTCTCTGCCCCTCCTTTCTTTTTGGTGCAAGAACTGTCTTCAGTGCTGTTTGAGTCTGAGAAAAGTTTATCTTTGGTCCTGTCAGGCGGCACGGAAAGGACGAGGGAGAACAATCGTCGGGGCATCCACTTTTTGATACCGTTGGTTTTAAGTTCTAGAAGACCATGGCACATCCGCTAGTCGCAGGTTGGCTGTGCTTAGAAATGTGAAAGGGACGACCTAAGCAGCCCCGCACTGAGGATTCGTGTCTGTAATGGCGACCCGTTCAGCTGACTGCGCCGAGCCGCTATTCCGGACGCGCAGGCATCTGGGATGGTGGCTGCTCGTTGCCGAGTACTGAGTCCTGATGAAACCCCACGATGGGTGTATGCTTTGTGCAGCATTTCTGGCACAGTTGCATCTTTGTTCCTCGTCTTGATGCATCGCTAGAAAGCGAGGTACTGCATCCTTTATCACCGATACCGTGCACTAGCAGACGTGAAGCTGGAAAAAAAAAAGGCCGCTGGGCCCAAATGAACATTAACCCTGTAGTCATCGAACTGCACATGCGATGACTTTTTGCAAGTCACGAATGAGCACCCGACTTGTAGTACCTTGTTTCCATTTTGTGCTCCCTCTTCAGTTTCTGTACTTTTTTTTCTAGTTTGTTTTTCCCTTTTGCGTTTCGGTATTGTTCCTGGAAGAGTCAGGACCCATCCTGAAGACAGACAGTGCTGGTTCCTTGTTTACTCCCTTTTTTCTTGCTCTGCCCCTTCTGTATTTATTTGCAGATGCTCTCGTTTCTGGCAGCAGGCCAAAGAGCACGTTTTTCTTTCTGTCTCTAAACGGCGAGCCTTTTGAGTGAGACATTGAGCGCTTTGAGCACAGCAGACATTATCAAAGCTGCATTCCAGTCTTTACTACGACGTCATTAGCCATGAGGTCACAAATGTGGCGACCTTCCTTTGTACAACAGGCATGTTTCTTCGACAATTAAAAAAAAAAAATATGTGAAGAGTAGGTGCGGGAACTAACTGATAGGGGGTAATGCTTTACACCCCCAATGGCTGCTCTCAGTAGCATGCAGGTGTAAAAAGGGAGTCGCACTGACTCCCTTCTCGGGCACAGCGCCTAACAGGGTGTACAATTGACACCTTCTTGTAGTGGTTGCATGCAAGCTTATAAAAAGCTGAACAACATTTTCTTATTTGTTAATTAATGTTGACTGGCTACACAATTGCAGGTGTAACCTGCGATTCACAAATAGCCCAGCTGTTAAAGGCAGTAGGTATTTGTACTACATAATCCTGGCTACACCTTTTTCTCGTTTTGACGCCCTTTCTGTCTCGCCTCTAAATGGGTGACACGTTGAGTGTATAGAGGTCGAAAAAGGGCATTTCTACTTCGAGTTTGTACCATCGTAGTGAGCCACCATTGCCGACTTGCATGCCATGTTGAGCTAAATTTTTCTACCATAATCCAGATACTGATGTCCGTCTTGGCAAGCAGTGAGCAATGGCTTGTGACAGGCTTTGCTAAGATTTTTGGTTGTTTCAGTGCCAACTTAGGAGCTCCTGGCAATCTTTCTACAAACTTCTTAGTTTCTTTTTCTTTGGCAATGCAAAATGAATTAGCCTGGTAAGTCTAGATATTTTTGTTTGGTCCTCATCGCTAACCTAAGTGGTCAAGAAAATGGTTCTGCTATTAGCCACTGCTGATTGTAGCTTGCCTTGCATAAAGCTGGAAAGAATCGATCACTGACAGAGCTGTGCAATGTAAGAGAATGCGCCAGGTTGTAAACTTCTCTTTGTTAGTAAGGTTTGTGAAGCTATCAGCTACGATTGCACAAACAATTCTGTTATTTTTGTCTGCCGCTGATGTGCTAATCTTTGGATACGCCCTGATTAGGGAAGCCCGTGTAAGTTTTTTTTCTTAGTTATTTTCTACAAAGGCACCGTGTGCCACAAAATGTTTGCTGTTAGATTTTTGCAGTGCTGCTGTGTTCATGTTCAGGGACCGAATTTCGCAGTCATGGCACATGACCACTGTACTTGCGCACATGTTCAAGTCATGATGAAGCAGAGGTTCGGACGTATGTGCAGGCATTAATCTTTGAGTAAGATTGCTTTTAGTGGTTGTGGTACTGCGAGATTGCATTGATGGGTGTAGAAATACACTGCGCATATGCTTGGTAGCATCTCATTTTTGGGGTGCAACTAAATGTGCCCAGTTAACACGCTTGCTTGCACAAATTCAGAGCTTGCGCCGTGAATGATGGAGTATAAGTGAAGTGCGTTGAGGTGAAGCGAACTACTGGTTGTGTCTGCTGCTTTCAGGGGTTTGAAAACTAAACAGCATACATCAATACTGAAAGGACATTTGCTTTTAGGCTTCAAGCACCTGCAGTCATGTGCATATCCTAGGTTTAAACCACCGTTGCTTCTTGGCAGCTTCTCGCGCTATTGTTTTGCCTTTAGCCGATTTGGGCACTCTGGAGTCGGTTCCCAAGAACAAATTTTGTATTCTCTCCAGAAACTTTGGAGTTCATGCTCGATAACTAAGCCTTCACAAATTGTGAGCCCAATGCAAGCTCACTTGCTGCCGTGCATCACGTTTTTGAATTCGTTTGCTTATTTTTGCCAATTTTCTTGGCTGCTGTCTCCTTGAGCTGTTACTTCCTATTTCCTCTTAATTGAGTGCTCGTCCCTTCTTTTCCGGCAGCAATCATTTGTGAAGAGGGCTGGCATCACTTGAGGGCAGAGAACAAAAGGCATCTCCTCTTCTCCCTTTTTTTTATTTTTCCCCTCCTGTTCCCCAGCCCGCTTTGTCCTATCAACCAGGGCTGTTTGTCAGGCTGGTTTTATGCCTCTCCTCTGTTCTCTGGCATCATACATCCGCTGTTGTAGTTGAACTCTGCTCGTTGTTATCATTCAGTGTGTGTAGGCCGCTTTTGGCATTTTTGCGCGCCACCGTTTTTTGACCTCCGCATCTCGTTGTTTTGATGTGTGCTTCACTTTCTGGGGATGTCTGACGACGGGGGGAAGAGAGTGAGAGGGGAAAAAAAAAACAGCGCGCGTTCCTCGTTCGTCTTGAGTTTTTCGTCGGTGAGTTGTTCTTTGTTGCTTGTAGTACGCGTAGCCCTTCGATTGCTTGAGAGAGAGCAAGACCCTCATTGTGCCATAGTGCAGAAAACTGCTAAGTTCAAACACACGTGTCGTTGAGCGACGAGACGGAAGGAGGCCGTGTAAAAGTCAGCCATTGTGGCACTTTCGTTCTTTTTTCTTTCGATCATTCGCTTCAAGCCTTTTGCCGAAGGAAGTTCTATACGCAAGCACCTTTATTGGTTCCTCCCACTGCCCCTGCACTGTTCAGAGCAGTTTCGCTCTACCTTTTTTGTTTGCTCCCCTTATCCGTGAGAAACTGTGTCGACCGACCCTTTCCGTTGTTGTTAAAAGAAGTCGTCGTACGAGTGCTCTTACTTACTGCTGCATTTGGCCGCAGGGCCCACAAACGTGTGGGTCGCATTTGTTTTCCCTTGTCGTTTGTATAAGCACACAGGAGGAAGAAACATATCCACCGGCAGATTTTTTTTTTCAGCTACGCGCCGCTCGAGCCCTGCGAAGAGCTCGGCGGCGCGGCTTCTTGTGCGCGGGTCGGCCCTTGGCTATTTGGTGTCTGTGGTCGTCGCCATAAGTTGACCGTTCACACGCGTAGTGGCATCTAATTGTTAAGTGGCCAATGTGTGAAGCCTCGAGTCGCTTGTATAAATGCACCATTGCCTACGAGACCCACCCTGCCCCCCACCACTTCCCCCTCCCCCGCTGCAAACTTGTCGCCCAATTGAGCTCTTCTATTCCATAACGTTTGCTATCGTACGTGTCATCCAAGTGGAATTTTTTGTGCCAGGCTTCGTGATGGGACGCTTTCATGATCCTGTGATGACAAGTCGCGCTGCACCAATTGTTCTGTTTGCACGTCGGCGATTGACACCGTCGGTCGAAACAACAAAGCAACCCTGCACTTGAGAGAGAAAGAAAGCTACCGTAATCGGTATAAGCCTTTTACACGTTAGCGTTCTTTTAAAAGCTTTCCCGTCGACGTTGCGAGAACTTCGATGTGCATTCCGACGGAGTTACGACATTGCGGTTCCCTTGGGTTTCGGCGTGTCACCGAGCGATGACACCTCGATAAAGCAGGTGACGGAAAACATTCGATTTGTGGCAGACTTTCGCTGCACTGAGGTATTCATTTTTTGTTTCATTATTATTCGAGTTGATGCGTCTGTAAGTAAATATTGTTTTTCGGCAGCTTCAATACGTACGTATAGTGACGACACACAGCCTTGCCTATTGTGAAGTAGTTGACATGTTTTATCTATTCCCTTTTCTTGTTTGTATTTGTCGTACGCTCGAGGGTTGCAACTGAGACATTCCATGCTTTAGGCGAAAGTGCAAAGAAAAAAAAAAGCGTTATTTTCAACGTTTCACAGGGAAAACCATTTGAGTATGCTTCAGAGTGAACTCTGGACACACGTGGACTGCCTGTACTTTCTTCTTCTTTTTTCGCCGTACAAGATAGACTCGCAGAAGTCCTGCTTTGAAAACACACACAAAGGAAAGTGCAGGTTTTTTTTTTTTTTTCCTCGTTTGTTAAGAATGAGTGTGTTTTTCTGTCCTGTACAGCGTGTCATTCGTGATATGTATGTATAAATATACATATAATATAATAATGCAAATTGTAGTCTCGTGTAGGAAAAAAATCCTCTCAAACTGACAAATATTCTGTACCAGCTGATCACTTTGATTGCAATAAATACCACATGGTTGTCCCAATCGCCGCCTCGTTTTGAGTTTCTGGCTGGGCACGAAGTTGACCGGAATGCGACAAGAGGCTTAATGTGGACATGAAAGCGAATGGACGTAAAGGCGAATTGGATGAAACTCTGTGGCCTGTACTCGGTGTAATAAAGTGCCTGGCTGTCAACGGATGACCACTTTACATGCAGGGGGATGATGATGATAACGAACACCTCGAATGCCTAGCTTGCCAATGACCCCTGATAAATGTGAGCCATTTTCGATAAATTTGTACGGGAATTGCATAACGTAATACTTGATGATAGAGCCATGCACTACATTTGCAAAAGGTCTCGGTACACCCTCTGCCAAAATCAAAGTGTTGTAAAAAGTAGATGTAGATTAATATGGTGCCTTGCAAGCACATTGATAACAAAACTTATTAATGAAAAGTTATTAGGAGGCAGCCGACGATGAACAGATGATGCAAGTTCACTAGTACGGATTCTTGGGCAAGTTGGTGTGGCGAATCTTGACGAATTCGCTAGCGCAAAAAGAACGAGCGCTGTGTTGTGTGTTCTCTCTCTGTCCTCGTTCTTTTTGCGCTATGAATTCGTCAAGATGATGCAAGGGTGATACTGGTGTGTTACCGAAGGGCTCGAAAAAACCTGGGTTCAAGAAAAGTTTTTTGCTCTGATATGCTCAATATCTTTTGCTCTGATATGCTTAAAAACAGTGGTGACACGTAAACAAGTAAGTAGGGAGGCGGGTATCACACATGAGCAAGCAAAGAGATTGAAATTTCTACAGTGTAATTATTACATATCTGCTGTTTCTAAAAAAAGTTGCTTTGTGCAAGCTGCCTAAAATTTGCTGAATATTACTTGTTTATGTACAATAATGATGATCGCAGTTTTTGTGGTATTGGGGCATTTTGGCCAAAGAGTGCCGGATTAATAAATATAACTTTATTAGTTATAGGTGTGAGGATATGTTTTTGACTGCAAATCAAATTACAGCTTCACGAACTGACTCTGAATGGCTATAAGAATATTTTAGAATGTGAATATCTTTGCTTTAATGTAAGCTTCAACGTGCATTAAATGTTTTTGCTCTACCGAAACGTGCTAAAACACTGACCCAAGGGTGCGTGCCATGTGGTAAAGCTTAAAAAATGCGCATGTCATGTGACAGAGGCAACCTTTAGTCTGTAACTCTCGTAAGTTTTGACTGAATTTGAACCTTGTTATAAAGAAATCGCATAGGGAGCGAGACACCCAACATTCGTTATAAATGTAGGCACCTAAATTACTGGACATAGAACGGGAGATGAGCCCAGCCCACAGCAGTCACTTGCCTACCACGCCCAATGGAGTGCAGCTAAGGAGCACTACGTTAAGACCAGCGCTACACTACATATGACTACTGTATTATTTTATACCCGCACCATTCTTTCGCACTCAATGAGAAAAATAAAAATTGCCCCCCATATTTCTTGCACAATTTACCATGTGCGACCTTTCAGTCAGCTAAGGGTCCGGAAAGATGCTGACTCTGCACACTATAGCTTGGATACCATTTTTAGCCCTGCAGCGAGCAAGATTCATTTGTTATAACTGATAATATAAACAGCACAAGTGTCATTGAAATTTATCACAACCAACCAAATTTCATTCGTTAAATTCACTAATATTCGCAATAGCAGTGTTTGTCATAATGAAGGGATGCCCTGTATTTGAAAAGAATCGAATACTTCGAACAGTGATATGGTGCTGCAAGTCAGATCATATACAGCAAAAACTGTTCGCAAAATATTGGGAGTTCTGAATTCAGTAAACTCCCGTTCAAACGAACTCGAAGGGTCCATGAAAATTTGTTCGTGTTATCAGAAATTCGTCTTACACAGACATTTTTTGCGTTGTGCATGTCCCAAAAGAGGAAAGGTGTTGTTCGTTTTAACAATTTAATTCTTTATAACCGAGTTCGTCTCAACAAGAGTCTACTGTATTCACACACTTGCACTGACGACAGGACAAGCGGGATGAACAAACAACAAGGTAGATGACGATGGGATGAATTCGTTGGCTGTCGGTCATTCTACTGCGAAAGCATTAAGTGGCCCATTGAGAGAAAAAACCTATTTCGGTATTGTCTGTGGGAATGCTGACACCGCGGCCAATGGGAATGGCTGATTCGGCTGGGCTTCTGTGAGCTTCTGACGGCAGCTGTCACTGTCGTTGGCCGATCCCTTCGAGCGTGTATATGAGACCGGGTGAAAGTGGCAGTGGGAATGTGAAAAGGCATTTAAATTTTTAGTCGCTGTGGTGCGTCATGTGGCTCATCAAGCATCCATTGCTCAAGGTCAAAGCGAGCGTACTTCAGAAATAAAATACAAAGAAACACTCAGCAATGCAGATGAGTTATCACAGAGGCTGGATGTCCTGCACAGTGGGGGAGCATGGAGTCACCCCTGGCACTCAATGCGGAAATGAAAGACGGGAGGGGGTATGTACTGACCTCACCCAACGGCACAGCAGTCACTGGCAATCCAGGGCACTTTGCGCGGCACACTGTTGCTCTCATTGCTGGCGCTGTGTCCGTTTCTACTTCATGGCGGCACCCACAATACCTGTTCGACGCCATGTTTTTCCCAGATTGTTCAATTAGACATATTAATGCTTTTGCATTCACAACTTAATTAAAGGGGCCATGCAGACAAAACACAAGTTCAGTTCATTTAAAAGGTTGCCTCCTTAGAACTGTACTGACACCCCTTTTAACGTACACTTTGCTCAAATAAGGCCATGGTGTGGTTGTCGTACGAGCTCTTCAGGCTCAAAGCAATGAAAACCAATACTGACACTTTTCAGGTCAGTCTGTGTAATTATCGTGTGCTCCAGTATTTTAACAGCAATGTTGTTCAAATTGGTGTTGGGCCGGTGAACGTGCACAAGAAAGCCTCACCGATCAATGATGTCATCGCGTGTGCCGGCACTGTTCGACCTTTGAGAACACTTTGCCCAGCGTTCATGGCGTGATTTCTTGCGTGGTCCGAAAGAGGGATCACTCCCACATCATCATCATAATAATAATAATAATCATCATCATCCTATCTACGACCACTGCAGGCCAAAGGCCTCTCCCACAGATCTCCAATTATACCGGTACTGTGCTAACTGCGACCAATTTATTCCCACAAACTTCTTGATCTCATCTGCCCATCTCACCTTCTGCCTCCCCCTGCCACGCTTGCCTTCTCTACAGATCCCCTCTGTTACGCTTATCTTGTCTTCGCATTACATGCCCTGCCCACACCCATTTCTTCTTAATTTCTACCAATATGTCCTTAACACACGTTTGTTCCTTGACCCACTCCGCTCTCTTGTCCCTTAGTGTTACACCTATCATCTTCCCTTCCATTGCTCGCTGAGTCACCCTCCCACTTCACTCCCACATCACAAAGGCTCAAAATAATTTTTTTTCACCACCACCACCTTCTCGCCAGTTCACGTGCGTTTGCGCCTGAAGCTAGGAGCACAGAACAGCTTGTGCTACAGACGCCGATTTCACGCCGGTTCTAGCGCATGCTATAGAGATGTGAAGGCCTGCGACAAAATGATCCGGGCCTGCCAGTCATGGAGAGCTTTCAGAGGCAAGTTCGGATATCCATGTGAGCTGCAACAGCTCAGCGAGTCTCCACAGCGAAGGAAGAGAGGAGAAGAGCACCACCCCCAAAGAACAAGCGCAGTGCGAAAGGTGCCGTGCCTCTACTCGAGAACGGATGCGACGACTTCGGTCCGGTCCTGAAAATCGCGCCGAAGAAGTGGCGGCGAAACGTCAGCGAGTTGCAGAAGACTCGGAGTTATGAGCTCACGTACATTGTACAAATATCTTAATGACCGAGCGCTCATTGCTCTTTGGGGGGATAACAATGACATCACGCAGAAAACTTGACCGAGACTCGGAGCATAACCACGCATAAACTTAGCCGAACTAAGAGTAAGCTAGGTGGGGCCGCCAGCTTCAGTTTGCCGTCTTCGCGCCACTAGTGCAAAGCTGCCCCAATTTTATTGTGCTCTTTCAGGATTGCTTGGGCCCAGCCTTTCACCATCAATAACCGCAATAAAAAGAGGACATAAAAGAATGGCGTTAGTACCCCTTTACCTATGCTAAATGCAAGTAGTAGCGCTCCAATGGGGAAACACTGCTCGGTTATCCTGTTTCTTCTTTTTGAAGAAAACTAGTTTAATCACCATTTCAGAGTCAATAAACGCACGTCGAGCTTGGCGTTACTCACACTGTTGTTCAGCTCGACAAGAGCTTCGCTGAGCGTCAATATCAGCTGAAGTACTTGGCCTGTCCAAGGCTATTGCAAGATGATGAAGATAGGGCAATACACTGCAGCAGCACGAGGAGATAATGCTCCATAAGCTGTAACCCAGGGTGTCAAACTGGAACCGAACCGAACCGAAAAGCGGAACTGAACCGGTATTTTTGCCGGAACTGAACCCTTACCCGAACCGTTATTTTTTGAGCACGCTGAACCCGAATTGGAACTGAACCAAAAAACGAAATAACGGTTACCGGTTCATGCCGAAACAGTTCGACCCTCCGTTGTTGATATTGCCCAGTCAATGCAATTCAGGCCTTTTTTTTCTTTCACGTACCATTAACTTCGTACCCGCTCGCGCACTTTCCCCTCCAGACAATTGAACATTATCACGCTCTATGTAACAACAGGGGAAATGAATGAGCACCAATGTAGCAATGGTCTTTTGCTGCCGGAAGCGCAAGCGTAGTGCAAGCTGACCAAACGAAATGACATTCTCAGCAGCTTGCAGGGGATATAAAACAACTTTGCCCTTCCCTAACTGCGACTTTATTGGAGCCGTCAGGCTGCAGGAGTGCTCCACTGCGCAACAGCGAAAGCCCACACCAGGTGTGTGCAAACTTTTTGCATTTCATAATTTGTTTAAAAGGTCCGACACCTGCAAATTGTTAATACTTGACAAGTGTGACCGCAGGAGCTGCTCAGTGGCTAAGCCGTTTGCTGATGACCACAAGTGGCCTCGATCTCACTGCCCACGACCGTTTTTCTGAAGTAGATGGAAATTGAGAACGTCCGTGTATCGAGGTTTTGATCCACGTTTAATATCGCCAGCTGGTTAAAATAAGTCTGCCGGCCTGCAACATAAGCTGCGCCTCCGAGCAGAGATATAGCACGGGGCATCAAATGCGCCATTTTTTTTTTTTTTTTTATGTGTTTACTCGGAAAGCAACAAAAAAGAAAAGGTTAATCACATTTTAAATTACACAAAAAGTAAGTAAAACCGAATAAGTAAAAGAAAGCACCAAAACGTGGATATTGCTCTATCCTTTTCTTTGCCCTGCCTTTCACAACCAAACGTGTCATCAATGTGAAGGAAGTGAGTTCCGTGGTCAGTTTTTGAGGACAGTACAGTGGACAAGTTCCGTTTTTTACAGATACCAATAACAACAAATATGTCAGGGGAAAACTGTTAAGGTGCGCACTTAATCCCTTGGCAAAAAACTGCAACCCTCGACCTTGTCTTGGAAGCAGAAACAGTAATAAAGCAGATGACACGTGCAGAAAGGCAGGCCGGTACCTCACACTGCTCCATTAGCCCAGAGATAATCTTGTCTGCTTGTTCTGCAGTTTTGTCTCTTTCAGATTTGCTTTTTTTTGCGAAGGTGCACTTGTACTGACTGCCTAACTCGCTACATTACTTCTACTGCTACTCGTTCCAGAGGGGAGTACTGCTGCGTACCCAAGCGTCTACCCAAACAAGTCCCATGTCATGCTCAGCGCGTCAAATTTCCCTTTCATTTTGTAACAGCATAATCTGTCATTAGATTCGGCAATGTAGCACACGGAACAATGGCCGGGGTTCAGGCGGTACGATGACATAGTGATTGTAATGCACACATCCGGTATAGCTATTGCAAAAGGAATTGCAGTGGTCAGAGCAATAATGCAGTGACTGAGCGTTAACTAAGGCTTACTTTTAACAAAAGTGTGGCTAACACATTCGATAAGGTGACAGCTAACAAATAATTCAGGGTGACCAAATAATCTAATTCATTGTTAGTGTTTATGTGCCTGTTGTAGGCTTTTTTCTGTTTTGTTATAAATATAAAAAATGTGCGCCATTGGTATTGGTATGTTATTGGTATGTTATTGGCACGTATTTGAACGCGCCAATACGCAGGCCTAAATTTAATGCTTCAAGGTTAGCGTGATGGGCGATTCCATAGCGACGATTGCGATTTCAACAAAAAAGGAAAAGGCAGAAAATATATCCCACCGTCATATCTCTTGGCGGTGGCTTAATGAATAGTCACTAGGACAACATAAAGTCTGGGAGAGAAAGTAGGTGGTAAATCGTTGCCACTTCATCTGTTTTTCTAATATCTCATAATTGTTTGAAGTTTGCTTTGCAATTGCACCACTGCCCTTGGGGAACAGCAGCATTTTGAACTTTTGTTTGTATTTTGATTTGACTGTCGTTTCAAACTACGAAATGTTTTTTTCTAATTTCAGTGATAATTGAACTCATCGAACCGGTTCGTGAACTGGTTCAAGCTCCCGCACCGGTTCGGTACGTGATTTTGCCGAACCGGAACTGAACCGGAACGAAATAATTTCGCCTGAACCAGAACCGTAACCGCACCAGTATGTTTTTCGGCTCAACACACTGATATATATATATGTATGTATATATATATACATTATATATATATTATATATATATACATATATAAACGCTACGCGTACACTGCGCATTATGTGCAGCCGAGGGCACTCTCCATTGGAACATACAGAAACCGGTGTGCAAGGCGTAGCTGACATTCCTCGGTGTTGCTTAGCAACGCTCTTTCTTGCTCGCGTGGCATTCTTTTGCTCTCCGACTTTGATTAATAGGCTCGACACTCTGACAGACATGATATCACGAAGTGGGGCACCTAGCGCTTTCACTTAATTAAGAAAAATAATTTTCTCGAGAAACATCGTCCCTCAATGCTGCTGTGCACAATTTTTTTGCCAATAAACAGGTATCAATAACTTTGCATTTGCACTGAAGTATTCATTCAAAAATTTTCTTTTTTCTTGCTCTGGCAATAGGAATGTAGACACTGGTCAACTGCATCAAAGGTAAATTTTCCTTTACAAATGAAAAATAAATCACACACATCCTGTAGACATAATACATTACTCAAGTAAAATATGTGGACTTGAGGAGTTTGAAGTAACATGGGGCGGCCAAACTAGACCATGCCATGGTGCGAGACGTGAACTCCGCCTTTCTCTCCAGTATTTGCACTCCTGCTGGATGCATACGATGTGCTTAAACAAACAACTGCTGACCGTTACACATTACAGTCGGTCAGAAGGTGCACCAAAACCCTCAAGCTATCCAGGCGCATACTGCCCAAAGGAGCCACGATTTCTCATGAATGACATGTGCTGAGTATGCATGCAAGCACGAGGGGAACCTTTTTGTGTGTGAAATGTGCTTAGACTGCTTGCGCTGCACCTCAACCAGCAGCGGTGTGTCTGTGGCGACCACCACCCATTTGGCCATGGTGGTGACATCCCGTTCCCCTCAGGGTACAACAAGCCTGGCACTTCGTGTGTAAACCTAGTGCCACCTACTGTTCACTTTGAACACTCCTGCTGTTCTCTTCAGCAACTGCTGAAAGTAGCTTGCTGCTCAGCTTTTGTGGCCTACAGATGCAGTCGCTAGTTCTGACACTAACGGCTTGTGTTCGAGCCCAAACAGACGTAACAAATTTTTATTAAAGGCCAACTGCACTCAAACTTCACCTCAGCCAGATTTACTGTGAACGGACAGTACGTACCACCAAACTAACGGGGACATGGCTGGTAGCCCCGTGAAATGTGCTGCTAATTAGTTAAAGACGATTAAAATAGCTCTGTCACAAGCGATGCTGCACCTGCCGGCGGATCGCACAAACAGCCATGAAGCGCAAGTGACAATGCGGCCGGCCCTCCACTTCTTCCTACGGCCCGCCAGGAGAACCAGTTGAGCTCCGCTGGACGCGCTTCTTTTACAGCTACGGCGAGGGTGAAGTGTTGCGCGCACGTTTGCCCCGGCCGGTCGGCCGGCTGGAAAGTCACTTCAGCATGTTTGTAACGGCCGCGCTCTCCTGAATTTCAGTTTCAAGATCTCAGATTTTCGATGGTCGTTTGCGCTGCGGATTAGCGTATTTCAGCTGTCATATTGTATCTTGAGGTCTTCCTAGCCAGACTATACAAAAATAGCGTTTCAGAGATTTAAATTTTGAGTGCAGTTAGCCTTCAAGTCCTGCCTCTTTTTCATTGTAAAAAATGTTCTGTTAGACCAATTCTAAGCATTGGGTTTGCAACTAAGGGTGGTTAGGTATCTTTTAGATGAGTTTTGGTGCAGGCAGCAGCATATCACCAAGTTTAATTAGCATTCTGCATTGTGGGGAAGTGCTGGGCTTCAAACTGTGAAGGAATAAAATGTCCTCGATGCGTCTGCATTGTAACAAATGACAAGTGACATGTTATAAGAAATAAGTAACGTTCCGGTACATTCTAGAACGTTATGCGAACTGCCCGATTCTGATTGGTCAAGAGGAGAATGAAAAGGAAGTCAACTTCGCTTGGCGAGGTCACAACAAACGAAACATGAAGCATGAAATGACATGAAATGTTCTTCCTTCATACTTGTGTGTGTGCGCGTCCACACATGTGGTGCTACACTGTATTTCGTGCTTTACTGTACTCTGCAATTAGTACCCATATTTCATTGTCTGTTTTGTCTGTGTTGTTCTGTACTTTTATAGTGCACCACCCAAAAAAGTCTAGTGCTGTTGATGGGCCCTTCCAACAAAATTACATAAATACTTCCTCTGCAGGACCGATTGCTGCAGTGTGCTCTGAGTTGCGTCTAGCAAACGACAAGGTTTGCAAGTTCTGACGTAACATAGCTATACAGTCGAGTCCACATATAACGATACCGTTTATAACAATACTATATCGGATATAACGATGAACAGCTATGGCACCGTCAACTTTTGTATCCTTTCTATGGTAAAATAAACCGCTTATTACAATGCTCCAGTGCACGATATCGGATGCAACGATTGAATCCGGTTATATTGTGCACCAAAAGTGCAACAGTGACGACTCTAATGACGCAGTTGCGCAGCCTACTCAGGTAGTGTCTTCATAGGAGGCCTAATGTGTGACACATCCCTCAAGGACTTTGTTTCCGCCAAGGACATTTACCTCAGCTAGGTGAAGCACCTGTAGATGCTTCTGGAAAAGATTTGCGCTAGCTTCACATGCGGCAAACAAATGTGACCAACTGTGGCTTCTTTTCCGCAAATTAGTAGTGGTACCACCTTGCTGGCATGCGAATAAAATGTTTTGAGCTTTGTTCCGTCTTTTTATTTCGCAACCCGCTTATAACAATTATCGGTTATAACGATGGGATTTCCTTGGCAATTGGATATTGTTATAAGTGGACTAGACTGTAGTTCATACCGCAAGCTAGATGCAGCACTGTGGAGGCTACATTGTTGTCAACAGTGCGCCACTGAGGGCGCCTAACTCGCTGTGACGGGGGTCCTGAAAGGACATTCTCTTCACCCCTCTCGGCAAGTGGAACCGCAAGGCCCCGGTGCCTTTTGTCGCTTCCTTCGCAGTGAGTTCGGCGCCCTGAGGGGGCGGGCTGTTGACAACAATGTAGCCTCCACAGAGCTGCACCTAGCTTGTGGAATGAACTACAGTTTCTGGGAAGGAAAGTTTGACATCCTCCTGAATGGCTACAAAGGAAAGCTATACAGCTTTCTCAGAAACTTCGCATTTGAAAAAAAATTCGTCCTGGTCCAGGATTCGAACCCGGGGCCACTGCTTAACCGGAGCAGTCGCTCTGCCAACTGAGCTAACCAGGAGGCCAGTCGTTTGTAGCACACGAGCGAATTGATCAACAACTCAAAGTGATGGGCAGGTGCTAATTGACTGGTCGATTAGCAGCTGTCCATCACTTCGACTTGATCAATTGCAGCTGCGAATCGACCAGTCAATTAGCAGCTGTCCATCACTTCGAGTTGTTGATCAATTCGTTCTCGCGCTACATAACGACTAGCCTCCTGGTTAGCTCAGTTGGTAGAATGACTGCTCCGGATAAGTGGTGGCTCCAAGTTCGAGTCTTGGACCAGGATGAATTTTTCTTCAACAGTGAAGTTTCTGAGAAAGCTGTATAGCTTTCCTTTGTAGCCATACGGCTGCATTGAGGTGGATGTCAAACTTTCGTCGCAGAAATTTACTTCACCTTGGGGATTTCCCCTAAATCTGGTGGGATAGCTAATACCCCTGTCAAACGTGCCTACTTAAGTGCATTCCACAGAGTGCACTCGGCTAAAATGGCATTCGGGAGCAGCTAAACGGCAAACACGAATGACACTTTACAAGAAACGCACTTTAAGCCGAGCTGTTCCCCAAACACACTTCACCGGGACCAGCTCGCCAAGTGAGTAATCTCGTGAGCAGAAATCCGAAAAATCCAGAAAAATAACATAAAACTGCAAACATTTAGATGATAATAAGTAATGTTAAAAGTTAATTATAGATATATTGCTTATTTACTTTTACAAAAAGAGAAGCAGCGACGAAAAACAAGAAAAAAAAAACCTCTCTCTCTTGATGCAAGCGCCACTAGGCGGGGGTTTTACTCCATGGCGGCCGTTCTTTGCGGCGTTCCCGTAGGTGGTTTGTTGTGGCCCTGTGATTGCGTTCACACTTCAGCCTTCTCCGTTATACTCCCCGCTTTCAGATAATTTCCCCCAAATGATAATGCTGCTGCGATTCGCTGCGCAGTGAATAACAGTGAAGATATCAGCAGTGCCGGTGTTCAGTCGCCGTCCTGACTCCGTTTTTTGTGGACTTGTGGAGGCGCCGATAGCGATTTTCAACAATGCAAACATAATGAAACGTTTACATTGTTTCTCACATGATAAAGAGGGGGAGTTTCAAGTAATTTTGCGTAACATTTACTCCGGCTATCGTCACTGACATCATGGCCAAGGGCACTTTACTTCGTTGTTTAGCAGCGCGCAGCCAAAGTGTCATTCGGGGAGCCCGAGTGCACTCGGCTTAAGTGCACTTAAATAGGCAAAGTGCACTTAAATAGGCACGTTTGACAGGGGTATAATTTCTATGCTTCAAATTATAGCGACACTCAACTGGCATGGACGACCGACTGAAATTAATTGCTCACTTTCGTGTACAACTGCTTGCCGCGTCACTGTGTCACAGCAAGTGCACAAATCAGACAATTGTGAGAAACGTATACATACAAAAAGAATTTCGCATTTATTTTTCCTACACTAAAGTATTCATTCAAAAACTTTCTTTTTTTCCTGCTATGGCAATAGGAAAGTAGATGCTCTGTTCAAACGCGTAAAAGATGCGTTCCTTTACAAATGAAAAATAAATCAGACAGACCGCTTACATATAATACAATACTAGATGCCGAGAGAGCAATTTTTGCCCCCACTCGGTTTCTAGAGTGCGTGAATGATGAAATGAATTCGTTAACCTTGAAATAAAAAGGGAGTCGCCGGGGAATAAATATCTTTCTCGCCATCAGAAGGTAAAATTAAGAAAAACCGAGAAGCATCATTAAAAAACGGTGAGTTGTCATTACAAAACTCTCGGCGGTGCGAAATAACAGCGTGGCGACAAGATCTGCACACCCGAAGGTGAGTGACCAGCTCTCAACGCTGGACACCCACCCCCCAACAATCCCCATACTGCCACCGTCACCAACACACGCACACACCAGACAGTGAGAGCCAGCTGCAGATTTTGAAGGCCAATGAAGGCGCACTAAAAACGGAAGTCTCACGACGGCCACTAGATGAACTGCCACACCTCTCTCACAACAGCTTCTGGGTCAGAATTTCGTACACCATGCGTCTCCTGAAGTATGGCATGTGCATTTGGTCGAAGGTGATCTTGGCGTCGCGCGTGATGTACTCGGCGTACTTGAGGGCGAACATGCCGCAGTCGCTGCCGTTCATCTGCTGAGGAATGTCCTTGACGGTCTCGTACGTCCAGTCGGTCAGGTCGAGCTCCTTCTTCTTCTTGTCCTTGCTTTCCTCGCGGAGGTACTTGCCGAGCGCCTTGAGGCACTCGTCGTTGCGCCCCCCCATGGAGTCGTAGTAGCGGATGGTGCGGTCCCGGAAGTCGATGACCGCGAGGCACCAGTGGACGCCCAAGTGGACGGGGACGAGGAGGAGGTCGTGGGCGAAGATGTCCACGCGCCTCGTCCACCGCTTGAGGGCGCTGTGGCCGCCGCTGAGCAGCTTGGGGTAGAAGAACGTGTTGAAGGCGTAGACCGATGGCAGGCCGGGCTGGGTGCGTCCACGCTCCATCAGCAGGTTCATGTAGAAGTTGATGACCTCGTCGTTGAGCCAGTTGAGACCGGCGAGCGTCTCCATGTCCTTGCGAGTGACGGTCAGCCGGAAGCCGTTGGCCAGCACCTCGTCGGATGGGGTCGCCCGCAGCGCCCGGTCGATGTCGGCTTCCATCTTGGGGGTCAGTTTGGGGAGAACTTCTTCCTTGATCGCTACTTCCTGCCGGGATCTCTGCGATGGCAGGCTTCTCCTCCGCGGGTACAGGAAGCTCTTTTTTCCGCAGGTTTTCGTACGTTTGCTCCCGGACGCTGATTCGAGCGACGGCGGACTGGTCTAGGTTCGTGAGCTTGTCCTTCAGCTCTTGCAGCCATGTCGTCGAAAAGAAGTGGCTGGAGGGGATTTCGGGCACCTCTACGGATGACGCCGCAGACGCCGACGTACTCCTGGACGCGGGCCTGTCTGAAGTTACCGAGGCTACGACCGAGGTTGCCCTGGGAGAAGCCGACGGGCGTCCAGGCAACGGTGTTCTCGCGGGCGCTTGCGGTTTCGAAGGCACCGGGAGAGGCTTGTTCGTGGGAAGGGGGTTGGAAAAAAGCGAAGACGAGGCGGCCGGCGCAGTGCGCCACGACTTTTCCACTTTTCTCCCGAGTTCAGCAGCGACAGACGACCGTGCCGACGACTGCCATTCCGAAAGCGCGGGACCCTCGGCAGAGGCATCGGTAGTGTTGACGGAAGCATCTCGTAGCTGAGGCTTCGACTGCAGAGGCGTCGCGGCAGGGGGCTGCAGCAACAGTCGCTGGTATTCGTGCTTTTCTTTGGGGCGCACGCAGGTGTATGGCGTCGACGTGAGGTAGCGACCGCCGTTCCTCACAGGTTGCGCGGTCGTTCCGAGCTTTGAACTCGACGCACTTTGCCACCCCTGATCGTTGGGCAGGAGTTTTTCGATTTTTACCAGAGGAGTTGATCTGGTCGGCGAAAACTGGCTCCTGAGCGTGCTAGCGCGCTCTTTAGCGTCCGCCGCCGCCGGCAGCGACTCGCGGGGCGAACGGCCGGAAGGCCAGTCGTTCTGGGCTCGCACCATGGGGCGGGACGTCGTCTGCTCGAGCGGCCTTCCGGGAGCGGCAGGCTCACGGAAAGCCATGGGATCTGCGCCACTCGTGGGACTCAGGCAGCGGACAGCCTGGCTGACGAAGAAGTTACGCATCGGCTTGCGTAGCGCCCAATGCGCCCAACTCTCGTCGCCGCTGCCCGATCTTCCCGCGCTGCGCGGACGGGCGTCGTCTGCGCGAAAATGTTTGCGGCAATTCGAGGCGCTCCCGACGACGTCTTCATCATCTTCGCTCCCGTCTTCCATGCCGTCATCCCGTTTCCGTTTTTCGGAGCCGCGCCGGCGGTCTTCTGGCGCGCTCTCGCTGCGAGATGGCAAGAAGAAACGGAAAAGTTTGGCTTTCAGTCTCGCCAACATCGGTCAGTCCGTCTTGACAACGTTACTGGCACTTTGCGAGTTGAGCGAAGTGATCGTGAAGTACGTAAAATTTTGAACATTTACCGGCGCAGGCGACTAACGATACTTCGCTCGCCTAGTCGGGCTAGCAGCGAACGGGCGCCATTCGCGAAAACAAAAAATGGCGAACGGAAGTGGGGAAACCATGGCGGAAACGGTTGTCTCAACGTTGCTATCACCGTAATGTCTGATTCCTCCCTAACCTCAATCTAGCGGTTTATTTAGTCACAAAACAACTTTTATTTGCCATTATATTCAGAAAAGTAACTTTCAAATAAAATAATTTAGAAGGCACTATTTGTTTTTATTTTTTGTACACTAGTGATACCAAAAATGACCCAATCAACTTTTGAGAAACTCTAATAAAACCACTCCGCTCTGATCTGACAAAAAATTTAAAAAGAGTACAGCTAATAAAATACATTTTTAAATCAATACATTGTTTCGGAGCTGCAGTTGCATGCTACATGCAGAAAGATCATACCAGCGACGATGAGGTTGAATGTTACCAATGACTGAAAGTTCTTATTATCGTAAAGCGGTATTTGTAGTGCGTTTAAGTAACAGAATATTTCAAATAAATTATATTTCGCTTTTGTGCTCCTACCTCCCAAAAATAGCACTGCCAAAATTTGTCGTCTGCTACACTTTAACATTACATGGCACCGATTGCGGGAAAACAAAGAAGGACGAAGAAGGAAACGACAAGGACGAGCGCACTCTAACAACTGAAATTTTATTGATTGAAACGAAAGACCTATATACCTACAAAACTGCGCACCATAATAGCGAATTAGTTTTCACAGCGCACACAGCACACACAGCAAACACGCTTCCACAATCTCTATGGAAGTTTGATTGTGGTGTGTAAACATGGTGTAAACAAAACAACTGTTTTTTCAAACAGGGGTGTGCAGCCATAGTCTTTACAATGCGTGGCCAAGAGCGTGAAAGGCCTTCCTTTCAAGCTCGACGAATGTTCCATTAATCTTATAAGGTACCTTCCAGTTTGACATCTCAATGGTATCTGCAGGTAGACAACATTCTTGGTACAATCAACAAAAGGACGCTTGTGGTTAATAGTGCAGCCTCTTTTTACTTCATGCTTAACCTCAAATTTTTGTTTTACCATACAGACACTACCGATTTCGTTTTTTTGCAGAGAACACAACTTTCACTTCAAATTTCTCGGCCACCTTTTTAAGAACTTTACACCTATTCACCTAGCTATTACACCTATTCTGGGGTCTGAATCTTGCTTATGGTGCATAAATCATCAGCTAGCGTATTTTTCACGAATGATACACGGGAGCTAGGAAAGACAGCGTAGAAAATGGCAAATGCGCCTTCTCGCGGGCAGGAGAAATGGGAAAGTGCGGTCGCTTGTGGCCTGAGAACCCACGTGGGTTGTACGCATGCGCGCTCTTCGTCAGCTGGGACCTCGCAAGCCAGGTTGGTGCTAAGTGCGATAAATTTTGCATAATGTTCCTGTTATGTCATCGTGCTTGTCTCGCTGTTGGAGCGCTCTGATTCTGGCACAGGTAATGTGCACGTCCTTAGTTTTTTTCCCTTACGTTCCGTGCCTTGCCCGTACTGTCGTTGCTGCCGTAGTATTTACAAGTGACATTGAAAGTTGTGCGAAGTTTTTGTTTTTTCCTTTTTTGTTGTCTCGCTTGGAGTTACTTTGCAAGAATAAAATCCGGCCAGAGCGCGTGGTTCCTGCGTGATAACGCACCATTAACAGCAGCCATTTCTTAGCTCGTGTCGCGCTCATGTATCGTCGCGCAAGTTGCAGGTAGGTAAGTTTTCCCTGCGATCCTCGCCGAGTCGTACTTGTCATTGCTGCGCATGGAAAAACCTCTCGGCGCATATGATGCAGTCCGCGGAAAAACACGGCTGGATGTAAGCCTAGCATGTTTAAAACGTGTCCGAAGGGCTGCGCAACTGGCCTTATAAGGTTCAGCCTAGAAGACCGCACGTTCGGCGACTGCCTGATACAACTCGGTTAGCGCAGGTAACGTTTCTCCAGCTTGGGGCACTACACGCTCGTGCTCGGCGCACGCTGTTCGGTTCGAGTGCGCTCGCGTGCCGATCGTTGCTTCCAAGCGCGGCGAAATCTCCCCCTGAGCCCCCTTGTGTTTCGTCTCTGGCCGAGGCCTGGTAATTACGCAGATCGGCTTTATTCGTCGCTACGGTGTTTCTCGCATTTTATTCGTTCGAGGTGACAGGAGATTGTCGCCTACGGGACAGCTGTGGAGAGCGCTTTTGTTCCGCGGTACATTGTTACCGCCCTGGGCGCAGCTAAGTCTTCGTTGAATTGGCAGGGTTAAAATTTGACAGGGCTTCCTAAAATACCGTCACTGGACGCCACATTGCAGGCTGCTATTTTCGACTTGTATCCAAGTGCACTCGGCATGCCCCGGGAGGGTGCCGTGCCGTTTCACATCAGCCGGTGTTACGGAATTATTTAGCTGTGCCGCATACATCGAGATTTGTCTTGTCCGGCGGCCCACATCGCTGTTACAATACCCGACATGGCTACGGCTGTAATTGCGTTTATGCAGTGCTTGCTTTTTGCAAAGCGTGGTGCAATCGCGTCTTTGGGTGGATGATTTCATGGCGCTTCCGCCTCCGACGGAAGGAGAACCAAATTTTTTGCTGTTATCGCCAGAAGAAACACTAAAATCAGGTCCATTTTCGTACTTCAAAAAGCCTATCAACCGCGTTCATAAATTGAATGCAGGGAGGTTTACACGTGACACTGGCAACCGTAGTTTCGTTTGGCATTTCCATTGCATATGCATTGAAACAGCGCACTTGAATTCAAGTGACTGGCTGAGAGATAAAATGGTAATTCGGCGTCTTCTGATTCAAACAAAAGTTCTCCAAAGTGGTAGCCGTTCACTTTCTGGCAATCATTTATTTGTCCGGGAAATGCGTAGCTCTGGGATGCCTGTGATGAGAGTTTGTTAATGGGCTCTGTCTTTCTTTTAGTTGCTTTTTGTTCAGTCCACCTTGAATGCATACGAGGTAGAATTTGTAAGCAGTGAAACCATGTAAAACGAGCTAGCCCCTGTGATAGGAGGGGGGGGGGGGGGGGGCGAAATTTCTGGCTAATTTGGCTAATTCGTTATCACCTGCTGCGAGTAACAGAACTTGTTGATTGACTCAAAGCTGGCTTGAAAGAATTCCGCAGCGCTAACGTTGCGAAACTTCGAGCAAAAACACAATGAATTTTGGAGCAAATCACCAGGTAGCCTAAATGAATGCAGTCGACTCGCAATAATTCGAGGTCGCTTAATTAGAATTTTCGGTTAATTGGAAGTGATGTTCTGGGCCTGGCAACATGCAATTCAATAGAAGATATCGCTCCTAATGCAAAGCTAAAATCTAATATATTGGCTGATTGGAAGTTATTTCGAGTAAAAAAGCATCAGGGTGACCGTCATCTCTTGATGAAATTCAAAATTTCTAAGCACCAAAACACAGCCATGCTCTGCACTATGTCGGCACCACCGCAACTGAGGCAGTACAGTCTTCAAGCGGCAGGTCAGCTGAAGCTCGCGCCAACGTACGCATCTCTCTCTTTTCATGTGCTCGACCTTCATTGTTGGGCACAGCGCTTTGTGAGAAATTTTGCGTGGTCAACACCTCTTGCTTTGAATTTAGCGATAAGTCAGAGCTATCAGGGCAAACCCTGTCGTACCCTCGAACTGCCGACGAAAGTCAACATTCTGAACAAAGTCGAGAAGGGAGACGTGTTGCTGATTAAGGGCAATGCTTTTTTTGCTTTCTGTTCAATTAGAAGTTCGATTACTTCAAAATTTTTGCGGTCTCTGTGGACTTCGTCTGAACGGGAGTTGACTGTATCGCCACCTCAATTGTGCTTCTTAGAGCCTGGTGTTGCTAGAGCTCTCAGCCTGGGTGTTGCTTTGGCACATCGAGCAGAAACTTAATTATTTGCTAATAATAACGGTGGGCCTCTTCGATTTAGTCATAGGCTCACTGCAGAAAGATCGCGAGCAGTCCATTAAAATACTTGTAAAAAAAATAATGCTGGACTGCATCTCGAGGAGTTCATGGTGATTCGGAAACTGATAATCGAAGAGCCCGGTCTATCAATTGTGCCGTCCGGTTTAAGATTCCCTGACTCTCGAACCTTGGGCGATCTGCGAAGAGCTGTGACCTGACTGCCCTTTGCCCTTTGACCCGCAGGGGTGTGCGTGGCGTGTGAGTAGAGACGGCGCAGGGAGGTCCAGGGTCCTGGGTGCCCGCGGGGGCGCCTGGGGGTGAGGGGGAGGAGGAGAGCGGGCAGGAAGCGGCCGCCGGACCGGAGGCCGTGGCCGGCACCAGCGGCGTCGGGGCTTCCTCGGTGGCCGAGCAGCAGCCGCAGCAGGTGGCCCTGGCCTGAGATCACGACGGCGGACCAGCTGAAGGCCATGGGCCTCTGCGACACCCTCATCATCCTGGGGGACGCGGCCCACGGGGGGGCACAGCCCGTCAGCCTGGTCAGCTCCCTCGAGGTAAGCCTACATGTAACTGGGGTTGCCACCTGCCTGCTTTTCAACTGGCCCGACTGAATGTCAGCGGACCAGTTGGCGGTCCCGGTCCTACCTAAACCCGGACATCATTGGCTGGTTTTTTGGCCATCGTGGCGCAATTATTTTTTTAATAGCGAAGCTGTTTAACAAATTGTAATTTTTCGTGTCCGCAGTTAAAAATACCGTATAAACCGGAATATAGGTCGACCTGGTATATAGGTAGGCCTGCTACTTTGAAGTGGGAAACGGTGGCAAAAAAATAATTCAGCAGAGAAGCGCACAAACAATGTCTATATTGATTTTCGACTCCCATCCGTCACTGCCACTCACTATACTTGCCGAAGTCACTCGTCCGAGGATGATTGCTTCTCACTGTCAACGTCCCGCAGAGCGTCATCTTCAGTGCCGTTAAGCGCGTTGCTGATGGAGCACTTCCTAAACGCTCATGCAATCATGTCGTCGGGCAGCGACTGCCAAGAGGAGGACACCCAGCGTGGCACGGTCGTGAGGGATAGTCTTAGCAGCCGGCCCATATGTGTCTTTTCGTTGTCGCCGGATATCCAATCATTGTACAGTTCGCGGATCCAGTCTTTAAACGGCTTGTTCAGGACAACGTCCAATGGCTGAAGGGTGGAGGTCATTCCTCCCGGAATCACTACGAGCTTGGAGAAACGTTTTTGCCTCCCGCAGACGAATCGCATATCGCTGAAAGTTGATCAGCTTCTCTTCATACGCGTCTGCCAGTTTCTGGCAGATAGACATTTGCCGATGGAGAGCAAATCCCTTCCGCTTCATGAAAGGGCGGCCCCACGACCTCGAACCCTTGAACTCCTCCCTGGAAAGATCGTCTTGGTGAGCGAGTTCCACCGCTTTGTAGCGGATGGCCTTCACCGTAACGAGCAGCGATCGTGAGGGAACTTCCTGAACAAAGTCCGCCACTTTGTTCTCCAACTCTGGGTGCACCGCTTGACGTCCACGGAACGATTTGTTCGGGGGATTGCACGCACACAGCTTAGCTTTCTGGCGTCGCCAGTAACCGCACACTTTTTTCCGAAATGCCAAACTGGAGTTGTGCTGCCCTATTCCCATTCTGCTCGGCGAACTCAATAGCCTTCAGCTTAAATGCAGCGGTGAACTGGCGTCGACTTCCGCCACTTATCTCGGAGCATACACGTACAGAAGCGCACGCTCGCACCCACACAGACGAGTGAAAGATGAAAAACTAGAGAAAAGCGAAAAGCAAATAAAGGCCTGATAGAGCAAGAGAGCAGTTCGACACAAAGAACGGTGGCGACGGACTACGCTCGCTACGCAAACGCTTGCACCTTGTTGCCAGACAACAGTTCACATTGTGCCAATGACCGCTATATAAGACGAGGGGAGGATTGTTTTTGAAAAAAACTTGACCGATATACTGGCAGGTTTATACGGAAATTGTCGAGTGCGCACATGTGAGTGCGAGCCTCGCGGCGACCACCGGGCAGTTTGAAAAGCCAAGAAAAATCCGAGAGCGTTGTGTGTGCCTCACGACAACCGTCAGTGTCCCCATGCATACATTTGACAAGCCAAGCATGCCTACTTAAGGAGATTGGCCAAAATTGTCCAAATACAAAATACCCCAGCGTTTGCCGTAATGGCGGCAACACTTGCTCTGAGAGAAAGGCATGTCTTAGTGTATGCCCCTCCAAGGTGATGTCCAATAATTATCACTTCCAAAAAAAAAAAACAAAGGAAGCTCACACTTATAGCAACAGTGATGGAGTACAGGTCGTTGCATCAGCAAAGAAGAAGGAAATCGGCTGCAATCGTGTACTTAAAACCTTCGTGATGGTAGTGAAAGTTGCGTACAGCTTCGCTACCTTCAAGTCTTGAGCGTTAGTGTGAGCTTCCATCTTGTGCTTATTATATGTGTCAATGCAGCAATTACGACGGTAAATGTGTCAACAGGTTGTGCAAGGACACGCGAGCGAAGAAAATATGCAGGCGAGCGCTGCTCTGAGATGGAGGGAGACCAAGGGGACGAGCATCGCATTACGAGCATTACGCCACTATGGTTCAGATGCAAAGAGCTTTTAAAGGAGCCATGAAGACAAAATACAAGTTTGTTTCATTCGAAAGATTTCGTGTTTTATAGCGTCCCCAGCGCTTGCACGGCAGCAAATGATGCCGTATTCACTGAGAAATTAATTTAGGTTTAAAATTTTGATTCTCCCGCCAAATCGTGTGTTTTGGTGACGTCTACAATGTAAGTCATAACGGCGCGTATACAAACTTCCACTGCGCCATTTGGCTCTGCAGCCTTGCTGCCGTCAAACCTCCCAGGTGGTGCTAGCATACTCAGCACTACGCCGTTGCTTTGTTTTTGAACGTATTTACACCCGGCTTGTTTTTGTTGCCGTAGAAAGTAAGCGCTTCGTGAAACATGGGTATGCTTGACAAACAGGCTCACGTAAGGCAACGTCGCTTACGCCAATCGGCCAGCGTCGTATAAGACAACTCCAAAGCGTCGGACTGCTGTGCAGCTAAAACAAGCATAGTGCGCCCAGTACCAACCGCAGTGCACACTGGTACTTCTATGTTTACGTGTATTTTCGTAACTTTTGCTGTTTACCACACCACTCTTACTGCTGTAAAATGGATATGCATTGCATTTAGGCGCAAATAGCTCGTTCGGCAAGCTATAAGCTCTGCCTAAATTGCATTTGCTTTTGCCGGCTTCTGCCAATCGCACAGCTGAGCTCATATGACATCATAGGTTCTGTTGCGGGAAATGAGCTAGTGGGTCGCATAGCCATTCCCTTTTTCCCTAATTATATAGCTTATTTGAGCGAAGAGTACGTTAAAAGTAGTGTCAGTATGATTCTAACAAGGCAACCTTTCGAATGAACCAAACTTGTGTTTTGTCTTCATGGCTCCTTTAACGGACCAAGTACTTGCAGCTACCTTTCAGTGCAGCCCATTCAGAGCAATAACCAAAACTTCTGTCACTTTCAGTCCAAAGATTATGTTGATCTCTCTATAGGAAAACACTACAACAAATGGCATTGCATGTCAGAAAGACATGGCATTTTTTTTTTTTTTTCAACGCAAATTGAACATTCTATATACCAGATCCCGCCCCCCCTCCGAAGGGCCGGTTTTTTTAGGGGGGAGGGGGGGCAACCCTACATGCAACAAGCATGCCTTGAGTGCATGAGCAAACGTTATCTGTGATTACAGACCCTATGGTCTTCATTTCGATGTGGAACATGACGCCCTGGATATTTCCTTGACCTGTGAAATGCTGCACAAATGCCACAAACTGTGTACACATGGCAATCTTCGTCGAGAACAACTGCAAATGTAGCAAAGTCTCCCTGCTGCTCTTGATGGCTTCGGCCTCCACGCCAGCTGCCATTTCATGGACTTGTCGGCCAGTGGTGTTGCTGGAGTGTGGAATCTCCCGCAGTCTTTTGGAATGCTGATCGCCTATCACCGTATTTTAACGCATACAACCCGTCCCTGCATATAACCCACACCCCCACTGTTGTTCCGTGAACAGAAAAATAAATATTTCCACGTGTTGCCCACACATTTCATGCAGGAAATTCTGGACCAAGGCTAATGAAGGAACATGGCATATTTTTTGGCGCAAGAAAAACTTGCCTATATTTTGCATTTCGATATACATTTTCTGCGCAATCACTCACTGCCCCTGCTCTTGCTAGAGCTATCACTTGGGCCGCGGTAGTCGCTGTCATACACCATATTATCTTCAGTTCCGTCCATGCTGTTTGTAACGCAGCGTCTCTTTTAAAGCTCTTGCGAACCATCTTGTGTGGAATTTCCTTCCATGCCATGATGATCCGCTTGCAAAACAGTGCATCCTCAGGCCTACAGGCGTCGCCTGACGGTGTCAATCAAGTCTTGGATACCTTGAGAGGCTTAAGTGCAAAGATGCTTGACATGTGCTTTGAATGGTCTGTTCAGTGAAGCATCAAGAAGCTGAAGGGTCTATTCATTCAAACATCAAGAGATGACCCCACCTGCCATTCTTGTATGAATGCAAAATACAACACAGCAATAAGGTAGAAGTTAGAAACAGTTAAAATTAAATTAAGCATGTGAAATTGACTTGTGTGTGTCGTCTTTTTGAACAAAATTTAAATACATGTCAGCATCGTAGAATGGAGCAGTGTTTTCATAGTGTTTTTGAGTATTGGAGCTTACTCTTTACTCTCAAGCAGCACTCTTTTTTTTTTTTTCTTCAGAAAACTCCAGCTTAGTTGCGCAATATTTTTCTCAGGTGGATATATGGTTGAGCTGTGTGTAAAAAATGAGTACTATCTGTGGGATAAGAGTGGATTAGTCGCTATTGCTTAAGGGGGCCTCACGGCACAACGTGCATTGCGGTGAAGCTGCACCGAGAGAAATACCTCGCATATAGTCCGCACCTTTACTTTACTCCTTAAATTTTCGCATTTTTGGTGCGGGTTATACGTGCAACTTTCACGGCTATGCCATGAATTCAAGGCGTGATAAAGCCCTCACAAATTTATGTGCAGCTTTCGCTTCTTCAGGATGCAGTAGCTGAGAAGGTTGCTTTTGTCGGTGCAGGACTCTGAAACACTGACAGTCAGGTCTACTCAAACTAGTAGCGTTAGGTTGGATGGGAACAAAAGATGAACATACCGGGTGTGCGAGGTATTTGAGAACGCTATTACTTATCGCCATACACACCAACAGCCTCATCATATGTGTCTAGGCATATGGCCTCTTGTTCGTCTACCCCTTATCATTCATACTGCGCAGTTTGTTCAAAGGTGGAAGAGCACGAGTTGAAGCAGGAAATAAAACGCCATGTAGTCCTCGTCGCCCTGGCCACGCACCCCAGCGACTTGGGAATTTCCACCTTTCTGAAAGTAGCGAAGTCTTTCGTTTACAAGGTGTGGACAGGAACTGATGTGTTTTGGCGGTCACATGGCATCTGTGGCGAAACGGAAAAAGCACAATTAGCGGTCAGACATCATCATAACCCCTTATTTTCCGGCACATGGTGTTATCCGTTGTCCGCAATGAAAGTGATGTCATGCCGCCACACTTCTTTTGCAGGACTCCGGGTTAACGCTGCCGGTTATGTTGATGTGCTTGCCCCCATTGTAAAGCCATGGATAGAGAGTGCTTCTAAAGGAAGACCATTGGCCTTTCAGCAAGATTCGGCTCCTGTCCGCACCGCCTGCGTCCCCCAATAGTGGCATGGCTGAAACTTCTGCGACCCCGTCACCCCCAACTTGTGGCCTCCTAGTTCCGGTGATCTGCCAGGGAGTTTCGGAGTGCTTGAAATTTTACGAGAAAGAAAAAGTGTAAACAACGCTTAACCGTTTGTATTGATGCACACGGCAAACACGACATGATAATCTCTTACCGGAGTACGTTCCTAAAGAAAGCGTTGAAGCCCCTGGCACTTCTTTGTGCAATCGCAAGAACGCCTACGAATGCCTTTGACGGATACATTTTTATCCACTTCAAAACAATGGATGCGTTTCGAACGAACAAACGTCACAACATGCGTTGCAAGTCTGAACCGCGATTTACAGACGATGGTTGCCTCCCCTGCCCTCGTAAATTCGGCACTCACCTCGCGCGCGGTTTGCGACGAAGCAAGCACTTTCTCGGCGCGCAAGCCAGATGGCTTTTTAGCCACGGCACACTGCACATACCCCATGCGAGGTTGAGTCGTACGTCGCCGAGAAAGATAATCCACCCTGGGAAGCACTATCACCCGCAAAGCACAACGTCGCATTCATCGCGAAACAAGGCGTCCACTACAACACGCACCATCGCCTCCTGTAATGCCAAACGCATCTCACACTTCCTAATGAGAGTGAGTGGTACGCCTGCAGTGCCCACATTCGCGAGGTGGGGCCCCGAGCTGAACCGGGATCACGCAACCGTAACTGACTTCTGGGGCGGTTTGTGCCTTGTTGCCAAGGCAACCGATGTTTGAGATCGTCAAAGAAAGGCGCTCGCTCAGCGCTAGAAAGCTCAGAGCCGCGCGGAGCATGTTTTCCAACGTTGCCGCTCTCCACCACGCGTCGCCCCAAGCTGAACTGGTCACAGATTGAAGCGTTTTGTGCACAGGTTCTGCATCGGTTTAAATGTCTTTTTCATATGGCGCCGGCAGAATTACCACACCGCAAAATAAGACCCGGCACCAGCGGGGCACATTGATACGGCGCTTTTTGGATAAACAGTGCGCGGTGCATGCAGCGACCGAGCGCAAGAATCCACCTTTCAGCGGCTGCGACATTAATCCGCTTGACTACTATGTCTGGGGCGTCGTGAGGAAGGGGCCAACAAAGGCCCGCATAATACAAAAGACTCGTTGAAGGCCGCCATTTCTCACTCAATGGCCAACATCTTTAAGTAGCACCTGATCCGTGCATGCAGCCGTTTGCGAAACCGAATTGAATTGCTTATTGCGTCCGATGGCGGATTAATTGAGTAGTTATGGAAATAAACCATAGGAGAAGTACTTCGCGAAGTTTGGTGAAAATATGTCTGATTCTGCTGGAGATATTCTGTTGTGCCTGACGGAAGCGTTATGTTCTCAAATACCTTGCGCACCTGGTAGGAGCTGAACTAAACATGGCTCTGCAGCACTTTATTGGTGCAAGTGTAACAATGCCTTTCTCCTTAATGCAAATCACAGTAACTATGGAGTTTTCGAGGCACAAACTTTTCCAGACCATGCATGCATTTTGTTGCCTGCTGATACGAATCCAGCTGCTCTGCTTGCAGACGTCGTTCTTCCTTTGCAAAGTAGCTACTAGGCCTCTCTGCGAATGCAAAGCGCTTTGTGGTGAGGTCACACGAAAGCTTTGCCGGATTTATGGAACTGTTGGCCTAAACTTCACAAGGAAAGAGACACTGCAGATTCTTTGCACGTTCAGTTGAGGTCCGTTCACACTTCGACGAAAGCGAGTGAAAGCGACGGAAATTCTGTCGCGCGACGAAAATTGTCCCGACCACTTAGCGAAAACTATCGTCGCATGACAAAGCGATGGAATTCCCGTCGCTTTCACTCGCTTTCGTCGCAAGTGTGAACGGCCGCCTTTAAGTCACACTGGAGATAAATGCTGCCGGAGATAAACGCCGCTTTTCCGCCTTGCGTGTGCTCCTGTCCACCACAAGTGAAACCTAACCAGCACTCCTGCCATTCCACAATGAACAGTGGCATGGACCGCATCATCCGACTAACCGACGCAAAAGGGCAGATGCATCCTGGATGAAGAATCCAGTGGTGGTGGAAGTATGGGCAGCCCACATATTTGCACGTCGCACCCATACCACGTCTTTCATCTTTCTCTCTCTCTCTCTCTCTTTACCGTATTTTCAGGTCTATAAGTCGCACCCCCCCCTCAAAATGACAGTATATAAGTCGCACCGGTGTATAAGATGCACCCTTGTACAAGATGCACTTGTTAATTAGGTAAACTCATAGAGGAACAGCTCGTTAGAAAGTGCGGCAAAAGTACATGGTTGCGGCAGCCGCCACCTCTGAGCACATCCCCCAGTAAGCAGTGCTAGACACGTGCATCTACCGTCCAAAGTCTGGAAATAACTTCTCAAAAATTGTTTATTGGTACACACAGATGGCATGTACTTAGAGACGGCGTTTAGACAAAACCATGGCAGCCTTCTTCCTCCGAACATGCTAACAAATAATTCAGCAACTTCAGATGGGAGTTTCACTGGCACATCGCTATCGTCCTCCGACTCACTCATGTCTTCTTCACCAACATGTCACCACTCGCAGACAGGATCAGTCTGGCCTTTACGAACCCAGCTACAACTGTCTTCATCCAGTCCAACTGTATTCATCTCTGTTGCAAGTGTCTTCGCCTTGCGACTGAGCTGGACTGTGGACAGCCCCCTGCCTTCGGCTCCTTGCTCGAGCAGCAACATGCGCAGACGATCCTCGAGTTCCGGCCAGCGTGCTTTCTGGCCACGGTTGGCCTCCTTTGTCGATTTCTTAGTCTGGAGCACACTGGTGGCTTTGCGCCAGTCCCGTATAATTTTCTCACTAACCTTAGACTACTTTCCTGCAGCCCGGTTTCTATGGTATTGTGCAAATGCAACTGCACGTAGTTTGAACTTCGCATCGTAACTTTTTTTGCCTTGCAGGCGGCGTTAGGTTAGTGAGAACTAGACACGACGGATGCTACGCATGTGAAGCACGCCGCAACGATCAGCGCAGTAAAGGTGTCATGGTGGATGGAATTGACGCGAATGGAAGCAGTCTGAAAATTGAAACTTGTTTTCAGCAAGTTGTCATTTTAAAAATTAGCACATTTACCTCCAGAGTAAACTGTCTGTAATAATTTATAAGCTGCATTTCGTTTTTGCAATCCAATTTGATGTTACTTTGAATTCTGCACTGTAGTTACTGTGCGTCGCAGAAGGTGGCGCGCGGTTGTCGCAGGCCATTGTTTTTGACTAGAAAAAGCTGCAAATTGTTTGGTTTAACGTCCCAAAGCGACATATGGGCGCTAAGATTTGCCCTAGCGATGGGCTTTGGATTCATTTAGACGATAGAGTTGTGTCTCTTAACATGCGCTTACATCACGCAGCACACGGGCACCTTTTCGAGCGCGGCCGACGCGCGGCCGCCATGAACCGGATTTATTCGATACATAAGTCGCACCGGTGGGTGAGACGCACCAACGAAAAAATTCAAAAAAAAACTGCGACTAATACACCAAAAGATAGGGTACTCTGCATTCGACCATCCTTTCCTTGACCAGCCTCAGTAGTTTTGTTTGTTTGTTTGTTTCCTGTGCCAAAAGTATGGATCGGCAGGAGCATTTGCAAAACCCAAAGAAAAGTTCAGCGGGTCCTCTGAGTTCTGAAGACCGCACTCTAGATCTCATGATCGAAGTTGTAGTTCAGTGGACGAGAAATTTACGAAACTGTACCCCGCAACCAGCTGCCCCTAAACTTTCTCCTAGCACGGAAGCCATAGAGAAATGTTTTTAAAGTAAAAGCTTTCTTAGTGGGGCCAATGGCGTCCGTAAACCATGTATCGGTATACATTTAAATAGTTTGGAGGTGCGTTTACTTAGTGCGTGAAAAATCTTCACATGGGTTTCTTGTTCTTTTGCGATTTGGGTCCTTGAAGGTTTGACTATCGGTTGAATGCACTTTCAGTGGAGGTTGGACAGGCACACTTTTTAGGGGAGGTTTTGATGCAGTTTTTATGTCAAGAAGCTTTCACACTTCTCTCAACTTTCTTTAGCAAAGGATGGTAAAGTTTTTGTTGCAACCTGCGATCGGTATAGTGAACAACAGCTTGACGAGAGGCCGTTGTTGCCTGTTCCTCGCAGCCGGTGCAGTGTTTGACGGCGGGCACAGCGGAAGCAGTGGCCCGGGTGGCCGCCAGCGGCGGCAACCTGGTGCTGTGCCTGCCGGAGGACACGCTGGCACTGGAGGTGGCCGCCTCGGGCCAAGAGGGGGCGCACACCTGGGCCTGGCTGCAGCACGACCCCTCTGGCAGCACTGGAGTCACGGGGGTCAACGAGGCTGGGGTCAGGGCAGTCACTGGCGCTCCCGTGGTGGTCTCCGCCACGCCTGCCCTGGCCACCGCGCCCGGGGAGATGCTCCTAGTGATGGACTCGTCGGCCGAGGACTCGGTGGGCCTGGCGGCCAAGAGCTGGTTCAACGACTCCGTGATAGCCACGCAGGCGCTCCTAACCCTCGAGGCCCACAAATGACGTGCGTCGGTCGCCTACCTCTGGTTTTCTTCTTGTCACGGGTGTTTTCACGGGCGAGCCGGGAGACTGGCCGACCCAGTTGATTGTGATACGGATCGGAGGGCAGCTTTGTTGCTGCTGCTTCTGGGGCAAACGGCACTTCTCTCGCGTGTACATACGGTGAAACCGCACTAGAATGAATTTCACTGGGTGAGTGTAGTTTGCCGAACTGCATAGAAAGCAAGGTTATGAGTAACGTTGGCGCGGCCTTTGTCAAAACATTAAAGTTGAGAGAGCTTTGACGGCGGAGCGTAGTTAACTGGGCTGGAACAAGATGGGAGAAAAGGAGGCGGGCTGGTGCATGTCCCATATTGCTCGTCCTTCTGTGTTGTTCTATTGTGCGTTGAAGGAGTATCAACCCAGGGCATGTTTCGACATTGTAACAACCGGGCTCCAACAGCTTGGCAGTATGTGGCACTGTGTAATGAACTCTTGAACTTAGATTTAGTGAAATGTTTGTTGAATTGGCGGGGAAAAACAACTCTGCAGTGTGCCTATACTGGTCATTTTGGTCTGGTAACTGGGCTCGCCATCGCAATGTCAAAGTGAAGTTGGTTGAGTTTCACTGTACGTACACAGCAGCTTGGAATATTCTCAAGTATGAGCTTGCCGACTTGATGCACGCTCTCTACATGTCTGTCACAAGCAGTGAGTTTGATTGACTGAAGTGAAAACGGAGTTCGTGGGTTCAGCTTGTAACTTGGCCGGAAGATGTCCGGGCACCACCCGCAAGAGTTCTTGGCTGGTGCTTGTGTTTTTTTTTTTTTTCTCCTCGAAGCCAGATGTGAATGTCCAGTGTTATCCGAAAAACGTGATTGAGTGATCCCTGGCTGAATTGGAGCAGCGCTGCGCAAAGTGGAGGTACAAGCTATGATAACAGAGGTTGAACGTTTAGCATTGTACTGACAAGTTGTTCACAAGAGAAGTTAGCAGTGGTAGCGTTCACTTTGTGACCTCATTTTTTGCAAAGCAGAGAATGATCTTTGGTCGGTGTGTCAACAAAAAAGAACAGGATGCAGGGCGCTGTCTGTTGCAACTGATAGCTTTGTTTTTTTTGTGGCATCCTAACGTGATGTGGTTAGCAGAAATCATCAGCGTCACCTTTCTGAGTTGGGTTTGCGAAGGTCTTGCTTTGGGTTTCCAAATTGTGGAGTTGTAATTAATGGCTTTGTAGCATGCTTCAGCGGCGATCCAATAGACGCTTGTTGCTAGGGTATTGGTAGTCGCTTCCACAGAAAGAACGGGTCAGGGAATTTTGTAGAATGATGCTCAAAAGGTGATATTAGGCATATCTGACTTTTTTTTTTCTAACACCTTGACAAGGTTTATGAAAATCTCGGGGGAGCTCAACAAATCGGGTGCTGTCAATTCTGTGACCATTGCCGTATGAATCGGAATGAGTTCAGCTTGTCAGCAGTTATCGAGTGGCGACACGAAAAGTGTTGGTGCGGAATTCTCAAGAACCTGTCTTGGAATTCCTGCTATGGTCTGAGCATGACACACCTTATGTCACCTGAGAATGGTTAGGAGGCGAGTTAAGATCATCCTGCACACTGAAATGGTTTGTGTACCGGTGTATCCATTTCGGTATGCCAATCCACCTGTTACTGGTACAGACAGACCTTGCCACGAGGCAGGCCTGATTTGGTACTTCATTTGCTGTGTGGTCTGAAGCGCCCGAAGTGTGTATTTCGGAACAAGTTCGCCATTTGTGGCCACTGCGAAGTCTTACTTGTTAAAGTGCCAAGGAAGTGTTGGCATGGCAAATTTTTTCTCTTTACTCGCAGTGTTAGTTCAGTGAACTTTCCAACACTGTAGAAGCAGTCAAGATAAGTCATTCTTGTCGTGTCGAACAAAGTGGCAGCGATCACCGTGCACTCTGCCAGGCATTTGTGCCGGCTTTTTCCAAACATGCGCAATTTCAGCAGGGTTTGAACTAAGAGAATTTGGCTTGGAATCGGTGGCTTTTTCAGGAGTCCAAACACTTATCAGTCAATCGTGTGCTTGCTTTTCTACTAAAAACGAAACAATAAGGGCTTATAAGGCATCCTTTTTTTATATACTATATATATATATACACAAGGGTACATCTGTGGCCCTCGGGTTGTTGCACGTGAGCTTTCATTGGCTGATCAAAGTAAAGAGTGTTGAAAAAACACTGCTCGTCAGCTCATAACGACGCTTTTTTGTTTTTTGTTGTTATTTCCGCGTTTGTGGACGCAGCCTGGCTGGCCGTGTTAACTTTCTAGTTTATTTCTCTAGCTTCAAGCCATATTTGCATGTGTTTTTGTTTTGCAGCATTGTGTTCTGCTGAGGATATACACTGTCTGCTTGGTTGAAGTTTATGTTATAGATATATAAAGAAGCTGCTCATTGGCTGTATGCCCTTTGGCGGACATACATGAAGCAGCTTTGCTGCTTTTGAGCTGGCTCTTTTGAATCGTGTCGCTTGATGTCGGAGGGTGTGGTGAGGGGCGATTGCGCTGTTTAGAGAGTACTGCTTAGTTTCTTGCCAGTTTGGGAAGCGGCGCATGTGAGACACCGAGTCATCGAATGGAATGTTTTCTTTTCTTGTTACTATATGTTTATGCTGCTGCACCGGTGTAGAAACGTTATTGACGGCTTGCAGATTCTATGATGCATGCTGTGAGAGTGGTACAGATTTATAGCACACGCGCGTGCTTGTTGAAAGTCAAAGTGCGAGACATAGACAGCAAGGACGGTATGACACCAGAGCTTTTTACGCCTTGCAGACCTTGTTAACAGAGCTGGTATGGTAGCAGGAACAAGTGCGTGGAGCATAGCTTGCCTTTTTGTTGTTGCAGCAGATTTCCTGTATATAAGAGGCACAGTGAACTTGCTTGTGCGTGTACATAGAATATTTTCCTCATAGACTGAATAAAGGATCCACTGCGCACTGATGTTCGTGGTGCTTTTTTTAGAGTGAAAGCTCTGCATGCTGTACCTTTCAAGGTCACCGTGCCACAAATGGCCTTGGCTTGGCTAGAAAATGTCAAGCAAAGGCCAAATTTTTCAGGGCACTGAATGCATGGTCTTAGCTTTTGCTTGTTATAACAAAGTTTCGAAGAGTCGGTACTAAGCCATTACGGTATTTCAATAGACCTGAGCATAATGCATGCTGAAAAAAAAAAACAACCCCGTTTTTATTGGTCTTGTTTTCGTGGGTGCACAGATTGGGCAGTGCTGTAAGCTTGAGAAGCTGGTTAGTGTTGCCTAAAACTTTGGCACACGTGCCAACTATACGCTACATTTTTGGAGTCTGAGAAATGGCTAGGTTAAGGGTACTTTGGTTGTGTGATTGAACGGGACAGTCTGCTGCAAAGCAGGCTTTGAGATACTTCAAATGCTTCGGTAAAACTCGCGCTCACATTGACAAAATGCCTAAGTAGGCTGGTGCAAGCTAATCAGTAGTTACTGTTATGATGTAATTGTTTACCCAAACGAATCTGCTTTCACTCATTTTAAACGCACGATAAATTTTAACGGCGGAGCTGTTTAACAAATTGTATGACTTTTGTGTCCACAGTTAACAATACCAAGATAATGCAGAGTGCACGTGAGCACGCGGTGACCGCCAAATGCCGAGCACTGTGTGCATGCCTCGCGGCGGCCGCCCAGCGTCCCTGGTGCACGTTCGTCAAGCCAAGCATACCCATAGCATGATTGGCTAAGAGTACGGCGACTGCCAAATGGCGAGTGCTCGTGTGTGCGTGCCTCACGGCGACCGCCCAGTGTCCTCTTTGCACGTTTGTCAAGCCAAACATACCCACTTAGGGAGATTGGCCAAGGTTGCGGAGACTGCCAAATGCCAAGTGACCGTGCCTTGCAGCGACTGCCCAGCGTCCCCGGCGCACATTTGTCAAGCCAAGCATACCCACTTATTGAGATTGGCCAAGATTGCGACGACCGCCAACAAAAACTGCCAGAATGTAGGCACATGAGAGGTGCTTGCATTGCAGGAAGTACTAGTACTGCCGGGGCTGTTTTTGTAGCATGTCAGTTCTGGTGAATCAGCAGTTTCACAACACGGGTTTTACTGACCCGACGATGTTGTGAAGAGCTGAAGTGTATTGCAAAAGGCAACTGTGTTTACTAAAGGGATACGAGATGAGAAAGTTTGAGGTACTGATTGGGAACTTCTGCAAAGAAGCAGCTACTTCAAAAGAAGTTCGATTGTCGCAGAACCATATCGACATTTTTACACTTCGGCTTCAGTGCTCATCGAGCTCACACAGCTAGTGCTCATTCTTCTCAATGCCTTTTCTTCCTCGAACTGCGGGCCAACATCTTTGTGTCACTGCTTGCTAAACCTTCTATTCCGGCTTCTCCAAAGGCGTTTGCTCTTTTCGAGGTCTTCCAAGTGTAAAACTACAAGTGTTGCACACAGCACGTTTGCGTATGATATACATGCGCATGTGTATGTACACCGAAGAGCAGAAGCTTACGGACCACAAAAGCAGCAATTTTGAGTTATTTCTGTGCCGCACGGCAGCCCGGAGTACTGTTTGCGGTAGTTTTCATTAGTTCAGTACTTGTACGACATCTCGCGTGCATTCGACAGTTTGTCGGGCTGCTATAGGAAGAGAAATAACTTAAAGGCTGCTATAGAAAGAGAAATAACCTAAAATTGCCATTTCCCTGGTCCGTAAACTTTGGATCGTGGCTGTACATAACGTTAGCCCTCTTGATCCATCAAAGCAATGGTGCACAGTGAATTGGCACACGGTCAGGCATTTATGAATCTTGACGAGACCTTTTAAGATGAATCTTTAGGTACTCCCTCATCTGAAGCTTAGCCTTTTTCAGGTTACTCTGTAGTTTTTACCCAGCTTTAACTTTTTGAATGCCCTGTAATTGTCTTTAACTGCTTAACAAGTGGCCTAAACTCGCATTTAAATCCCTTGGTATGATACCGCAATTTGGACTTTCATTTGCTACTTCGTTCACATGTGTGACCAATTTACATGCCTGCGAGTTCACCTAGAATATTTCACAGATTGATGGAACCTTGCAGAACCTTCAATTGTGTGCACGGGTTCACTCAGAGATGCTACACATTTAGTAATAATAAAAAATGGCAGATCCCGTGCAGTTGAAATCCGCTTGCGTGTGGCATTTTTACGAGTGATGTTTCTGCTGGGCATAGTTGCCGATTTTGCAGAACGGTGAGCAGTGGTGGGGGTGTTGAGAAATACGAGACGCTACAAGAAGTGTTCAGCGCCTCAATCTTTCTTGTGCTTCACCACCTTCAAGTGCAGAGAATGTGATACACTCATGAACGTCGGCAGTTTCGCAGCACCTTTTTTCGAAATGTGTTGGCAGCCTGATGCCAGGTCATATGATTTTCCTCGATAAGCTCCACAGGAAAGGTGTCTGAAAAAAAAGGGACTGAATTTTCTTCACCTGCTATCTTAGATCAAC
Organism: Haemaphysalis longicornis; assembly: GCA_013339765.2. Lineage (NCBI taxonomy): Eukaryota > Metazoa > Arthropoda > Arachnida > Ixodida > Ixodidae > Haemaphysalis > Haemaphysalis longicornis. The sequence continues at coordinate 77,437,995 of CM023453.1, forward strand.
AGGGACATTTAAGGGGGCACACTGGTTAAACCAAAAAACTTTATTTTTACAGTTATAATGACAAAATTGGGGGGCCTACGTTGTTTTTAATTCTGATTGTAGATATGAAATTTGGTTTTGTGTTAAACCAAGTACATTCAAATTTATTTGGATTTTTATATTTGATTTTTTGGCGCCCTTTGTAAACAAACTGCTGGAGGGATGCAGCTGAACAAGTGACCGGTGAACTGTGCACAGATCAAGAAGTACAATATGACTAACATCATCATTCTATCTGGTCTGTAGTAAAAGTTATGACTGTGTGAAGTTTGGACCTGGAAGGCAAAACCACTTTTTCTGGTTCCCACCTTTCATGCCCAAACTTCAAACGGCTAGGATAGCCGGCTCACCGTCCGGCTATCCTAGCTGCGGCCGTCGCACCTCCATGTGGCTTTCTGCACCTACAGGCTACAACCTCCGCAACACTTTCGTGTACCGTACAGTCAACTGACGAGTGACGCTTTCGGATAATCAGTGCGCGACAGAACAGCCTAAACGAGCCACTCTGAAGGTTGGTTAGATTGCGACGCGTTCCAAGAGTTTTTTTTTTTTTAAGATGCTTTGTGTTTAGGAACATACCAAGGAAAGCTCATTCATTGTTGTTTTCGAGGTCTGGTCTGGTGCGCTGCTACTTAGTAGTAGTAGTAGAACTTTTATTGTGAGAACGGGGGAAGCGGATAGGGATGAAAAGTTGAGAGGGAGTTCATGGGTGAAGCCCCTTGTCCAGGGCTCCAGATGCAACGGCTCCCATCTTGGCTCTCTGGATCAGACGTAGCTGATCTTCGATAGATGAGCTGATAAGGCCTGCCTCCCATGTCTCGATAGGATTAATCTGGGTACTAGTGTTTTCCTGCTCCAGAAGACAGTCAAACACAGAAGAAGTCTCCACTTCTTCTGTGTTTGACTGTCTAATTGTCATACAATCTTGCCGAGTCCCCTTGAAATCTGTGACCAGTAGTGTGGCGTTGGTCGCGTTTCAGCATCTGTATAGACTGTTTTCATGATCCTTGATTTTTTTTTTGATGTGTTTGACTCTCGCTTGCCTTCTGTCTTTGTGCACAGCGGGGTCCACGTTTTTCAGTGGAGGAAGGGTTTTGATGTGACTGCGCTGTTCAGGTTTTAAGTCCATCATGGCGTCCAGTGGCGTTCTTTCTGGGGGGCTACCTACCTTCCAAAGGGTGGATCTCCCGGTTTTAGTGGTGTCAGGTCCTTCCTTCTGGGCGATTAGTAATGCCTCCGTTAATCCTCTTCAAAGGTGTTGTACACTCCAAATAGAAAGAATTTTTCCATGGGCGTGTACAATATGGTAGGCCCAGTGCTGCTTTATATGCCGTCCTGATAATGTTTATTCGTTCTTCTTGTTTGTTTAGGTTGTGATAAAGCTGTATGCCAGCCTACTCATGATGAGGGCTTGCATGATTCTTATTGTTTTCTCTTCCCTCAATCCGGCCCTGCCTTAGTGATTCTCTTCACTATTCGGGGTTAGCTGGGTTGAAGATTTACTGATTTTGTCAATAGTGAGATCGGCTCTTCCGTTTTTTTGTATAGTCATTCCCAGGATGCAAATGCGGTCCCTTTCTGGGATTAAGGAATTGGGCAATCTTCACAGCTATCTTCTCTTCCTTGTCGCTGCTTCAACAAAACAAAGAAACAAAAAGGATTGTGTACGTGAAATATCAACAAAATTCGAGAAATTTAGAGAATTGTACATCTGCTGTGTGGGGATTCCTACGCCGCTTCTGTTCATCCTGAGGCTTTTATTGCAGCCAGATTGGTGCTGTTCTGATTTTTTTCGTGTTTGTTTGCTTTTTCTGGTTTATGTTACATTGGGATCAATAAACAGGCAAGTGCAGCGAATTGCTTTTTTTGTTTTATTATAGTTTCTTTCTAGGTCTATTGATATTTTTAGTTTTTCTTATACAAATACATCTACGCTATTATACGGCAAGTGTGTTAACTTCGCTAATTATGCCATTTTGTGAAAATGGAAGGTGTTTAGTGTTTGGTGAGTTTTATAATTTTTTGTGTTCGGGTTGTATTACGGGTGTAAAAACCAAATTATAAAAATAATTTGGTTCATTAATCATGTGATGGTTGTGAATAAGGTAAACTTTTCTATATAGCAAGGTCACTTTTCTTTTATTTTATGTCTTCTTAATTTCATTCGACAAATGGTCTACACTTACACTATTGCGACTAAATGCGTTAACTTGGATCTCCCATTGAGCGTTATTGTGCAAATGCCAGGCATTACACAGATAGTGCTCTGGGGTATTGGCAAAAATGCCGATGCATTAAAACTTATATTACATATTTTTCGCTTACCCCACCCACCCTTGCATTTAACCTATTCATTTTAATCACCATGTTCCAGGTCTCTAAAGATTGTATTCACTGAAAAGTTTAGCTGTCAATTTATTCTCTTGGCAACAATGGAAACGGCCACGGACATGGCGCGGCTTGTGCCAGTGCGCCCGCACGCCGCAGAAAAAAAAAAAAACGCTGGCGTGCGTCGTCTGCTCCATTTCAACCAGATTCTCAATGGTGGTGTCAACAGAGATGTTATTAATCGCACTCACATTGGACTGGAGGCATTACTTTGCGCTGTGTGGGGTAGAGTTTGGAACGTCCAACACACATCATGTGCTTAGAACGGACAAGTAGCGCCATCCCGCGGAGCCCGACGTAACCGGGGACGGCTCACTCACATGGTTGCCTGCATGCGTGCCTCGCCAGTGAATACAACCTATAGACTGTCCTGTTTCGGTCTGAATTTCCTCGTTGTTGCCGAAGACGTGGTTGCTGGCGTCTATTTTTTTCCGCGGGTTAAGTAGCCTTCCTTTTTTAGTATTTCTCTGGGCTTCCTATTTATTGGAAACGGAAACAGTTCACGCACGGCCCGCTTCGCGCAGTCACGCTGGCCGTGCGCACGGGATACGCGAACCGGCGTAGCATGGAACGAGCAAAAAATGCGGCGCAGATCGACAGGAGGCGCCACTGGTTCAACTTCAGTGGCGCCACAATACCAGCGCACGAGGCCTATACCCTGTTCTTGTTCTTTTAAATGCGGAGCATTTCTTAGGCTCGCGATGCCACTCGTCCATGTTGTCGGCGCCGTCCACACGCTCACTGCGCATGTGCGTCGCGTCGAGGTGCAGGTGCGCGTCTCTCCCCCGTACCCTCCTCGCTCTCAACAACAGGTGCGGCGGTGCGGGAGGAGCGCGTGTACCCCGTGCGCTCCGTCGCTCTCAACAACAGCTGCGGCGGTGCGGGGGGAGCGCGTCTGTGCGCGCATGCGTCGTAGCTACCCGTGCGCTGCGTCGCGCTCAACAGTAACGGTGGCAGGGCGTGTACACGTGATAACGGCGTGGTGGGTGCGTGGACAGTTTGCGCGCTTGTGTACGGAAGTGTGCGCATGCGCGTCTCTCCCCCGTACTCCTCTCCCTCGAACGCGGGTGGTGTGTATATAAGCGGCGGAGCGCGCGTTCGGAATGGACCTCTCCCGGGGTACGTCACGCAGCGGCCATGACGTCACGGAAAGCGCACGTGCTGGGTGTGGCCGGGAGGGTGGTTGGCAAAACATTCGGACCGGCGCGCGGGGCGTATGCAGTGAGGCCTGCATTAGACGCACGCCAAAGTGGAATTTTTGTTTACGTGTTGGCTTTTCTGATGCCGGTGGGCTGCTGTGCTCTCGGCTACGCAAATCTTGCGAGCAAAAACAGCGGCATCAGACTTTTCGGGTCCCCAAAGAGGTAAATTCGGCGTGTATTGTGGATGCGCGCAATGTGCCGAAGAGGATGGCAGCCAAAGCAGCGACATGGTCTGCTCTTACTCGTAGCAACGTTTCCCATTCTCGAACTTCTGCTGCCCGTGTGTACGAGGTTTTGGCGCACGTTAAAGATCCCCAGGTGGTCAAAATTAATCCGGAGCCCTCCACTACGCCTGCGCCTCATCGCCTGCGTTGCGTCGGCGCGTTAAAGCCCTACAATCAGTCAATGAATGAATTGAACTTCTGCTGTTCTCCAAAGCGCAGTAATACCGTCTACATTGGCAGTCCGCGCTGATTCGTGCCATGAAATGATGCTGTTTATCAACCATCTGCTATCATGCAGCACCAGCAGAAATTTGGTCAAGTGAAATAGTGCCGGGGGTAGGGGGCTCACGGAAATTTTCTTGCTGCGAAATATTGTCATGTTTTGAGGAGGTAGAGCACAGTATTAAAAACACAATGAATGCCTAACCTGCTTAGGCGACGCGAAATAAATGTTTCGACGAGGGATCGCGATAGCCGCCTGCCGCCAGATCGACAACGACAAGTTTGGTCTTATGGGGGGATCTGTTCAAGACGAACGAAATTCATTGCTTGTAAGTGCAATAAATTTTTACCTTGAACAATTATATTCTGCCTTGAGGATGCGGCAAAACAGAGATGCTGACCGTGCTGACATGTAGCATCGTGCCTTTGGCGCGAGATGGGCCGCTCACGCGACTCGAAAAAACTCGAAAAATGTGTTTGCCCTAAGCGAACAGACTCAGTGAATGTATTCTTTTGTTGCGGTCTCCCGACGCTTTCGTATTCAGCGGGCGTACAAGGACACTAACTTTAACTATCATGAAATAATGACTACAGAAAATTATTTCAGTGCACTGTCGCAAGCTATGCGCACTAACCATATGTGGCTGCTATGTTACTCACACAATGACGATGAACCGTTTCGCGATTTCACTGGGGGAAAAGGTAGCAAAACAATCGGTCAATCACGTAGAGAACGACATCATCGCAATATTTTTATTGGAATAATTTTTGGCTGTTGCTCTTCATATTTTTGTTTCGTTGCTGCTTATTTTACTTTTTAATCCTTTCATGCTTTACCTTTCCTTTTTCCCTCGACATGAAGTCGTGTGTACGCCACTGTCTCCGGGCGACGCAAAGAGACCAAGAACGGGGATCGTATACGTACGCTGCTTGAGGCACCGCGCTTATATAGCTTAAGCAGACCTCGAAATCAACAATGAATTAGCTTTCCTTGGAATCTATCCGAACACAAAGAATCTTAAAAAAACATTCTTGGAATGCGTAGCAACAGCACCAACCTTCAGAATGACTCGTTTAGGCTGTCGCGCACAGATTAACCGAAAGCGTCGCCCTTCAGTTGACCGTACGGTAAACGAAACTGTTGCGGAGGTTGTAGATGCGGAAAGCTACATGGAGGTGCGACGGGCATAGCTAGGATAGCTAGACCGCCACCTGCAATGTGGGCGGCCAGTGACGGCCCGAACCAACGGCACATCGTTCCTTTCGGGCGCCGCGCGGCCAGGCCAGGTCGTCGGAGCAGGGCGTTCTGCCAACCGCCACCGCACTTCGCCGCCGCGAGCGGCGCCACCCGTCGCGCACGTGCGCTTCGTGACGTCACGTTGTTTACATACAGGGAGAGGTCCATTCAGTCAAGGGCGTCTTTGGTTGGCTTTCGCTTGACTTGACGCTTTGCTTAATGGCACCAAGCAATAAAGACAGACTTTAACTTTACACTCCTTGCCTTCGCTTCTCCTTCATTCAATAAATAAGAATAATAAAGACGACATAACAATTAAGCATTCCCAAACCATACCCAATTACGCAACATGCACGCGATACCCCCACCACTCTGCGACGCATTTACTCGAGTTCCCCCCCGTGGGAAGATGCGGGCGGGTTTTTTTGCTTCGCCCGGAGGCAGTGGCGTACGCACGATTTCATGTCGAGGGGAAAACAAAGCACGAAAGGATTAAAAAGTAAAATACACAGCAACAAAACAATTATGTAAAAAGCCAGAACCAGAAATTATTCAAATAAAAATATTGCGATGATGTCGTGCTCTACGTAAGTGACCGATTGTTTTGTTACCATTTTCCCCAGTGACATCGCGAAACGGTTCATCGTCATTGTGAGAGTACACATAGCAGCCACATATGGCGACAGGGGGCACTGAAATAATTATCGGTAGTCATTATTTCATGATAGAAAGTTCGCGGACCTGCACGCCCGCTGCAAGAATACATTTATTCCGTTCGCTTATAGGGCAAACTGATTTTTCGAGTTTTTTCGAGACGCGTGAGCGGCCCATCTCGCGGCGAAGATGCGGCGAAGGCACGATACTACTACATGCGAGCACTGTAAGCATCTCTGCTTCGCCGCATCCTCAAGGCATTATCAAATTGATCAAGGTAAAAATTTATTGCTCTTACAAGCAATAAATTTCGTTCGTCTTGAACAGATCCCCCATACGACCAAACTTGTCATGGATCGCGATCTGGCGGCAGGCGGCTATCGCGGATTGCTCGTCGAAACATTTATTTCGCGGTTAGGCATTCATTGTCTTTTTTATACTAGTACTCTACCTCGTAAATACATGGCAAGATTTCCCAGCAAAAAAAAATTCCCTCTGCCCCCCAACCCCCGTTGGTATTTCTGCTGGTGCTGATAGCAGATGGCTGATAAACAGCATCATTTCACGGCACTAATCAGCTCGGTCTGCCAATGTAGACGTACCGGTACGACTGCGCTTCGAAAAACAGCAGAAGTTCGAGAATGGGAAATTTTGCTATATGAGTAAGAGCAGACCATGTCGCTGCTTTGGCTGCCAGCCTCTCCGGCGCATTGTGCGCATCCACAGCACCCGCCGAATTTACCTCTTTGGGGACTCGGCAAAGTCTGATGCCGCTGATTTTGCTCGCCAGATTTGTAGATTTGCGTAGCCGAGAGCACAGAAACCCACCGGCATCAGAAAAGCCAACACATAAACAAAAAAATTGGCCGCGTATCTGCTCCTTTCGTTGCAAATGTCGTCAAAAGATGATAGTCTTTGTAGTCATTTGCCAAGGAAATGCCCCCCTTTTGCTTTCCCGCTCACCTTTCATGCTGTTTCTGTACCGTGGCGCTCATCCCAAGGTAAACACAGTAAAGGTTTGCGCAAGGCGATTTGAATTTACCGCTTTCCACTGCTACAGGTCGGGTTCCTGGATGCCAGCGCTGCAGTACGGCGGAGACGCGCGTGAATGGAGGCGGCCGACTAGAAGGTTTATAGAACCGCGTGGCCGTGCTCCACGTGCGTTCCAAGCAGAACGCAGAACCTAGCTAGTGGAACCTTTCGTTGCTGTCGCCGCGTGATTTTTTAGGGTCGAAGCTCCTTAAAGGAGCCATGAAGACAAAATGCAAGTTGGGTTTATTAGAAAGACTGCTTAGTCCCGATAACAATGATACCAATATCATCGCAATCTTCGAACAAATAATGGAGATATTAAAGAAAACGTGTGAAGCCGTGGCGACCCCCTAGGCAATTTCCCGCAACTTTTCTATGACGTCACGGAACCTTGTTTGTGCGATTGGCGGCCGCCTAACTGACCTGTCGCGACGACACATGACTGGACGTCTGTAATGGGGCCTCTAGTTCCATTTGACCGCATCACTTGAATGCTAACGTGCAGTTAACGCACTAAAAATTATATTTTATTGTTGGCCCGTATGACGTCATTCTTGCTCATAACACGTCACTGTGGCGCAAAATTTGAAAGTTTTTAAATACTTCTTGCTTTTTTTTGTTAAAAAAACACCTTTTGTGGCTCTAATGGAGCTGAGTGAGATACTGAATCCTAGTGCTTTCAAATTAAACGAACTTGTATTTTCTCTTCATGGCTCCTTTAAGTCATGGGTCTGTCCATCCCTTGTGTCTCGTGGTACGTGACCGCCGCATGCTGTCGGAGGTGTCGCAAAGTGGGCCGCGTTGCACGCGCAAGAACCGGATGCAACCGGCAGCGCAAACTCGATACCGGGAGCGCGAGCTTGTCTGTGTTCGCCAACGGAGGCGCGAGCGCACGTGCACTGCGAGGGGGAGATCACGCAAGAGATCACGCCACGAACGCAGGCAGTCGTTCTCGGAGATCGAACGAGACGCAAGGACCTTTGCTCGTTTCCTCTCGTCTAGTTCGGGCACAAGTTCGCCCTAAATAAAAGTTCTTTCTTTATCGTTGTGTCCCATCCTACGTGACAAATTGTGGTGTAGGTGGGTAGTCCTCGATGGCGCGGGGTCTTTCACCAGGTCTGGGCCTGGGAGCATTGACTCCGAAAATAAAAGTTGATTTGTACAATGTACGCACACAGTCTTACGTCTTTCTTAATGATGTAATGGGCGAACTTTCACGGGAGAGTTACGGTTACCGATGATCTCCCCCTCTCGAGCTTCGCCCCACTTACCATCATTCATTCCGTGGATATGGCGTGATTTTTTTTTCATATGCCACCAGGAGGTGGCGGTTTTCTTCAGTAGATGTAGAATATCATTTTTTTTATCGAAAAACCAAGCATCCATGAATTTTTTAATAAAGGAACACTGTAAATATCCCTTGTGTACTAATTTCCTGTCTTATATTTGCGTAATGTCTTATTCTTGTTCAACAAAGTTGACAAGTATGAACATATAAACCAGGCTTAGACGTTTACATTTGGCTATGAGTATATAAGACTATTGCGCAGTGAGCAGTTTACTTTGGCCGAATGGCTGAATCGAGTTACAGAGAGACGGACATACATACAGACAGACCAAAATTTCTGGGTTTAAGTAGCCCAAGAAAGACTATCGTCTTTAAAACTCCACTTTTACGCTCGTCTAATGCAGCTTCAGTGCATACGCGCCGCGCCCCGGTCCGAATGTTTTGCCAACCACCCTCCCGGCCGCACCCAGCACGTGCGCTCGCCGTGGCGTCATGGCCGCCGCCTGACGCGCCTCGGGAGAGTTCCATCTGAGTGGGCAGGAGGTAAGTAGGAGATCATATACGGAATCTAGTCATAAATTAACGTTAGAAGGCTGTCAAGAAGGAATGCCTTTCATATAGAAATCGAGGTTCAGTTGCGCTCGGAATTTCATGGGCTGTACATATGCCCCAGTAAGGCAAGAATGAAAAAGACTGGTCGCTTGGCAGGAAAAATGTTTTTCAAGGGTCGTTAGTTGTCTCAGGCGAACTTGTTGGGAGCGAGCGCACACACTAAACTTTCTTACACTCTTTTTGGCCGAAAAGGGTGTAAGAATCTTGTCCTGTGGCGAACCCCTTTAAAAGGTGTTTTCGCTAAAAAAGGTTCTAAGGATGAGAAAAAGGGTGTTCCTGTGACACCCTAAAAAAGGTGTAAGGTTGCTTAACACCCTAAAATAAAGGTGTGGGCAGTGGAGCTACGCGTGGTGGTGTGGATGGGCCGAGAGTGCAGCATGACATACAGACACATTTACACTTGACCCGAAAATGAATTGAGCAAGAAAACCAACGGGGCGCATGGGGACAACGAGTACATACTCATGGTGGGCTTGTTGCAAAAATAAGATATTTTAGCGCTAATTTTGGAATGCATTCATTTTAGTGTAGCATATACAAGTCAGCATGAGGATTTGCAAAAACTTTTTAATCGCGAGGGAGTTATTATGTTCAATAAGTCATAGAATTTGATTAAATACCAAACACCTATTGCACATCATTTGAATACCCATTAAGAATGGTGTTCAGTATTTCAACACCCTTTTTCCAAAAAGGGTGTAGAGCTACAAATTAGGGCGTTGGAAACTAAGAGGGTGTAAAGAAAAAGGGTGCATAAAAAAATTACGCCCACCTCCCCTCGCGGGAACCCTGGTGTGATGCAACGCATCTCATGGGGGGTTCCATTGGCGTTTCCCATCGTATTGATTACGCTTATAGCAGGGATTCTCACGCGAAGGGGAGGTGGGCGTAATTTTCCATTTTCACCATGCAATGCACATGCAGTACACGTATGCTCAGGTACGCTCTTTATTGCAGACGAGAATGAGTGCCTTGTGGTCCGTAAAGTGCACAGTTAGGGTCTCGACGATTGCATCAAGCAATCGTCGAGTACTGCGAGAGAGTGTAAGCGTAACGCGGATGACCCTCGACTGAGACCGTCGGAGCGCGGCATGCCGCTTTATATTCACAGCGCCCGAAGGAGAGGACAGCGCGGAGAGCGAGAGTACTGCACATGCGCAGCGCCGCCCACCGGCGCCTAGCAACGGAGTGAGAGCGCGCTGCGCCAACCCGCAGCTGTTTGGGAGAGAGTGTTCGCTATCGGAAAGAGGAGAGGAAGAGAGGCGCAGCTGTGCGGACAACGCCGGACAGACGCACGAAGGACAGAGGGGCGAGCATGAGATGCGTTGCATCTAAAAGGGTGTAAGAAAAGACCGCCAACTGAGAAAAAGGGGGTCAGAACTCCAACTTTGGAGGGTATTTTTGGAGGGTATACTTTACACGGGTGGACAGAACGTTTTCTACAAGCGTGGTATGTTGTACCTCACGATGTTTAACACATTATAAAGTGGCATAATTTATTACCAATGAAGCTGCGTAAGCTTGAACTAGGTTCGGTGGCGTTAGCAAAAAAAAAGATAGAAAAAGAACTGCGCCCCCTGTAAAGGGTGCACCACCGCAGATTAGGTGTAATAGCAGAGAAGCCGGCTTTGGAGCCTGTTCGAGTGTGATCACAGAAGGCGAAAGCGTATGCACACCTCCTATACTGTTCCATATCAAAGGTAGTGGTCTTTTTCGGATTATAAAACGAAAAAAAAATCGGCGCAGATTGCAATAGTGGTGCAAGGCTGTACAAACAGCAGAACTGGGGGGGGGGGGGGGTGGGGGGGGAATCGACCTTGTTTCCCCCTTGGTTCCGCTTCAGTGTGGGGGACACACTGGAACAGCCTTGTAAATCCGGTTAAACTTGGCCTCACTCCTCAGCCCTTATCCTAGCTTAGCAAGAACATCGCAAAGCCTAGCAAACATAGCAAAACGTAGCAACACCGGAGAAACTAGGTCGACCCCAAGCTCCGCTGTTCTTTTTTTTTTTTTTTTTTTGCAGCTGAACACCTATTTGACACCGTTTCAACACCCTACAGAAAGCCAAGCGTGTTGCAGTCGGTCAGCACCCTTTTCGCCACACAACTATAATCTTTTTTTTGATTTTTGATTGATTGTAGGGTTTAACGCGCCGAAGCAACGCAGGCGGTGAGGCGCGCTGTAGTGGAGGGCTCTGGATTAGTTTTGAGCATCGGGTATCTTTAACGTGCGCCGAAATCTCGCACACACCGGCTGGTTTTTGCTTTTCGCACTATTGTCTCTTTAATTTTGAAGGGTCAATTGATGTTTCACGTGGCAAAGCTTAAACTTGGGGCATGAGGTGCACCATAAATGGAAACACCCGATCATCGCAGACGAACAATTTTTTGTGTGCTTTTGAACATTTCTACGGGTGGTGGAGGGTATGAGGGGATGTCTTGTTCTTTACAGTGCAATTATACATGAATGCATAGCCTTATTCAATTACAGCTGAACACACCTTTTCCACACCCTAAGAAAAACCAGGGCGTTGAAGTTTATCAACACCCTTTTGTTCACACGAAAAGGGTGTAGAGCTAGGAGAAGGGTGTTGAGATTCAAGAAAAAGGGTGTAATGGCCTCCCAACACCCTTTTTCGACTTATGCTGCACCCGTTTTGCCAAAAAGGGTGCAAAAAAGTTTAGTGTGTAGGACGTGGGAACAAGAGCAAATAAAATATGTCTATTTCCTTGAAAGGATCTCTTATGAGTACATCTTCGACTACAGACCACGGCGGAGACAAGCAGTTGAATATTTCCATAGGGTGACGGCAGACTTCGCCGCTGTTTAACTGATGATGATGATGTTTGGAGTTTAATGGCGCAAGGCCGACTAAGGGCAAAGAGCGCCAAACAATAGCATAGCTTTCTTTCCCTTTTCAACTCTCTACCGTGGCCGCTAGTTTTAGCGCCACCTATTCTCTCGTCGGCTGCCTTGTCACCGATATGCTTCTTTGTTGGGTAATCACCTGTAACAGCAAATTATTCACAAAAAAGGTTTGTTTTAAAAGTTAACACCCCATCCCACAAACCGCGTGGCCACAATGTGTTGGCGTGCATGATGAGTCTGCACTTCCAGGATGGTTTACGCGGAACGAAGATGATCACTTAAATGGTGTTTTATTATACGGTGACAAAAAAAAACAGGCTATGATCGGCGAGCTCACCCTAATGCCGAACTATTTTTATTTGTAATTGCGTGAGAAATAATATTATCAAGCTATTTTTCGTGTAATAAAAAAGAAACGGTCAGCACAGATGACTGACACGAGGATCCCCGTACGGGGGAGGGGACCGGAAAGACCTCGTGGGCACTCTCCAAAGCCGGCACGCTGTGCAGGTAGCCGCGGCTACCACACGAGGCATCTCCTCTCTGGGCTCATGATCGTTCCAGTTCTGCACTTGAAAGCGTACGCGAACCTGTCAAAATTCATCAGGGGAGTCATGGTCCTGCAAACCGAAAAGAAATGCAAGATATGGGTAAATAATGTACGTAACCAGTTTTCATCAATACTAAACCTCCCACGTGCCTCGCTGCCAACTACTCCAAAATGCCATGGCCGTGATACGATTCGCACGGTTATTTGTTCATACTACACGCTGCCAGAGAGTTTTATGCATGCAGAACATATACTCAGGGCTATGGAGTCGCGCGGTACCAGAGGGCAACGGAATAATTTTGACAACCCGAGGATTTTCGACGTCAATAGAAATCTTGCACACATTGGTGCCTTTGTTTTTCACCTTCACCGCAGAAAAAGCAGCCACCAGCGGCCGCAATGTCCTCAAACTTGTGCTTAGCCACCCGAAAGCTGTTAATTGGATCTACTGTGAATGTTGTTTTTTTTGTCAGAGCTTTGAGCTACGTGAACGTCAGCTGGCTATCTTTGGTTTGACCTGGCACTGGTTATTTTCCTATGACCGATACACGCGTCGGCATATATTAGCGTGGCGTAACTGAGCCAGGCTACCGTAATCTTAGAATGGCAGATTTTATGAAAGCTTGCCTCCGAATTGGGAACATGGGCCACCTGTTAGCCTTTACGGAACTAAACCATGCGACAAGCCATCGCCTCCTGTATTAGGAGGCTGATGGACAAGCATTCGCTTAACCCTATAATATCCACTGAATGTCCGATAGCTCCTCTAACAGTGCAGCTAAGCTTCCCTCGCTAGACAAGGTGCGGGCATTGAACGTTGCCAGGGTCAAGATCCAAAGCGTCGCAACAGAAGATGGAATATTCTTTGCTTTTAAGTTACTTATCAGCCAATTTACTGCTAAAGAGCATGCGTGAGAAGGTGGTTCGGGAAGGAGATTGGACTCGACGAGTACGACTTAAGCGCTTTCGCAAAATCGTCTTCACATATCTTGTGAAGGACTTTCGTATTTTCCGATTTCCGCATCACTATTTTGCCATCCCAGACCCAGGTAAATTTGCAGCTGAAATATCTCGCAGGAATTAGTTTGCGCACACCTAATCAGATACGTGGCAAGGTTTTCAAAGCCTTCTATTTTGATTGGCATAAAAGATAACGCTTCCAATTTTCTTCAGTAGTGCCGTCTCAAATGAGGTTGTCTTTCCTGCAAACGAGTCAGCTGTATTAGCTTCCAGGGCATTTCCAAATTCTAATTTCCCGAGATACGCATTGCACTTGTTAATTATGCGTGTTGTTTGCTTTCACACTGCCGCCAACAGCTATGCCCTGAAAAAAGTTGCTTTCCACTGTACTTTTTTTTTGCTGTTCATTCTTTCGCTTTATATATGCCATGTGCATGAGATTATTGCTGCTATTGCCACAGCGCTTGGGATGACTTTTTTCTATATGTACGTGGTATTCTTATACGATATTTTAACCAGATGTGCCTATGCAGAACTCACAGCCGTTTGCGCATCCTAACTAGGCGTGGCTGTTACTTGTAGTAGAATGCCAAGAGTTCACTAATGAAGTTAATTCAGTTAAGATGGAGCTAACGACGTTTTGGACTTGTACTTCCTGGAAATTCCACTTGGTGAAGTGAACATATGTAGCACATACGAAGGGCTAGAAACCTAGTAGTTATCATTTATCATCCGGGAATGTCGGTCGCACATACGAGGCTTGTGGTTAATTTCTTATTTCTTGGAAAGCTAGCAGAGCCGCAGGAAAGCACAATGGTGCCTGTTAAAGAAGGAAAGGTGTCCATCTTCAGGCACCTCAAATGACAGTTACTCCGGCAAGTGCAAAAAAGTGTCGAAGTGGGCTGGGTGATCCGGCATCGCCTCGAGTGGACGTATCAGACATACCTGAGACGACTCGGTGCCTGTTCCCTTGGACGCAGAAAGTGGTAGATTGTGCGGTTGCGGGTCACTTCGCACCTTGACTGCGTGGTAGGAAACAAGCAGAATTTCGGAACGATTTAGACTACTTTGATAAAGCTATGAGTGGGGTCACAATACGACATTAAAATGAGCATTGTACTCGACCAAATGAACACTAATAGAGATATAGAAAGGTGAAAACAACTCTAAAAAGAAAGCGTTGTTTATCGCAGTAGAGTTGACAAATTGGTTCAAGATTTGAGACCCTGCAGTGCGACGAAACGAACAGTTTTATGACTGATTACTAAACAACTACCTGCATTGTTACACTCCAAACAAACAAAACAGCTGCATTGCTGTTTCACGTACCGGAACATTGTGCAGGTGCATCATTCATGCGGCGGAAATGTGGCGTGGAATCGATTCGGTATGTTAACGAACCCTGTGGCCAGTGCGATGGCATCAGCAGAAAGCAGCGATTTTGCCGCCGGCTTTTGAACCCGTTAAGTACTGTTTCGTAAACCTTTTCGCTATACGTTATCTCATGCAAGTTCTTCGTTACTTTACCCCTTCCGTCTCCTACTGCGTACATTCTATTTAACAGTAGCCAGCTTCTTCTTGCGTGCGCCTTTCAATGTTATTGTTATGAATTCTGTTCTTCATCCTTTTATATATATATATATATATATATATATATATATATAAAATCAGAATAGGAAATGAGGGGCTCGTTGAAAATAAGACAGAAATAAGAGTTGGTAGTCAAAAAAACCTCGGAAAGCAAAGGGGAGGTTGTTCTGGAGGTCGTGGGTTCGGATCCCACCTGGCGGGCATTTTTTCTCTACTTTCTTTCTTTCTTTCCATATTCTTTATCTGTTTCAATGACCTACCACAACCTCCCCTTTGCTCCCCGAGGTTTTCTTGACTGCCAACTCTTATTTCTGTCTTTATATATATATATATATATATATATTATATATATGAGAGAGAGAGAGAGAGAGAGAGAGAGAGAAAGAGAGTCAGCCGTGCGCGAGGCTAAAAGGAAGAGATTAAGCAGTTTCTGCCTTTTCTGCGAAAAATTTAAAATTGAAGGATTTTTTATTTTTGAATTACGAATTTCAAACTAATTATCCGTTCATTTTTTGAAATGGGGTCTATAATCTTTTGTTTTGGGCGGAAGAGCACAATGGGACGTTACATATTACCCGAAAATGGAATAAATCTGCGTGCAACGTACCAGTGCGTAAGCCATGAAGAAAATCTGTTCCATGTGATACCCCTCCATGCCTGGTATTGTGTATAAAGAGTAGTACTCTTCGTACTTGGTGGTGAACACTCGGAAGGCCTGGTTTAAAGAGGGAGGTAAGTGAACAATGAGTGCGCTTTCCCAATCCTGAGTTGGTTCAGACAAACTCGCGTGAGTATAGCAGGTGTTTCTAATTTCTATCTGTCCCTCTGGCTGACCCAGCTCACCTTGAAGGCGAGCCGAACGCCTGCATTGTCGGCCACAATTGTTTCTGACGTAGAATTCGTGTCGATCTGGAAAAAAAACAGGAGTGGCAAAAAATGATTGGTCAGAGAAGGGGGATGCATGTTTGTCCACAGCTATATCTGATCTGGTACGTGCCTTCAGGTTTGGATTTGACGAAAATCCTGCCATTAATTGACTTCTCTAGAGGAGTATATTAATAATAGCTTACTCTCTATATCTCTCCCCTTAATTTTTTTGTGGCCAGAAAACTCACGGTTTCTTTATTGCCTTCCAACGTAACTCTGTTTCCACAAAATACCTTAAGGTATTTTGTGTGAATATAGAGACACGTGTGAAGGCAATAAAAACCGTTAGCAGTTATTTGTGGGGTTATAGAAGTACGTTAGAGCGCAATCAAGAAACCGTGAGCTTTCTGGTCACAGAAGAAAGGAGAGGAGAGCTAACGCCTCAGCACAGCACTCATGAGCGCAGCGCACTAGCCAAGCTTTACAGGGTGCACGCTCAGGACTAAGAGGCCGAGCCAGACTTCTACGACGGCTTGAAAGTTTTTATGGTGATTTTGGCACACAAGCACATATAATAAAGATGCGGGTACGAATAAGCACTAGATGCCCTGGTCAACTGGGCACTTGCGTATGATAAGAGCAAGCTGACACAGCGGTCGTGTTTGCATGAGTTACGATGACGCGTGTGACGCGAACACCCCTGCACGCACCTTGAGTCCCGTGACGGGGTCTGTGTACTCGTAGTACTGCTCAGTGAGGCAGCGCACTGCCGTGACAAACTTTTGGCGAGTGTCGCGAGTCCACCACTCGGTCAGCCTTCCGTACTTGTCGTACAGGGAGCCTGCAGGAAGGAGGGAAGAGAGCTGGAGAACGAGACATTGAATGATACTGAGAGTATGCAAGTTTGTTGTGAGATGTTTCTTGTTCATATTGTTTGTCCAGAAAGGGTGATTAACAATAAAGCACAACTCAGTATCCACGGGGAATGATTAAAACTGTTTCGCTACCGCCGGAAAATGGACCAATTTTTAGGGGTGCAAGAAAACATTTTCCCCCGCAACAGTTCGTCGGATATAAAAAAAAAATGTTAGCACGCACGGTGCTCAAGTCATGCGGTGAAGCCCAATCTCCAATTCAAAATGTGCAATTTCGGGTGGTTCTCTGGAATAAATCTGGCGGTTTGACATTATCAGAGGCACCAGTTTGCCCCCACATAACGTAAAACATCTTGTCATTGAGTGACTTTGCATTTACAGGGAGTGCAATATTTGGGACAAGCACGCGATGCGGAAAAAAAAACATGCATGAAGTTGAAAACGGAACGCTGCGGTTGATGCTTGTTGACGTTCACGGTCAGTTATCTCTCAAAACATAAAGCTGAGCTTTATTATCATCTTCTTACTCACAATTGTAGCCTTGCTCGCAAAGATGAGGTACGATGCGCTAGAATCGTGCGCTGCGATCTTTGGCCGAGTAGCAGTTGCGCGATGAGAAAGATCAGCACAACGAGCCTCCTCTATTGCAGCGCCGCCTAACAGTTTTTAAATGAAACAGTACAAAAACTTATCGGAGCCTTGGTCCGAATAGACAGTTCAACTAAGCAGCAACATTAGACGTGCGGATATACCCTCGCATGAAAACGAAACTGGAAGGCGAATAGCTGGCAGTGTAAGCATAGAGAAATAAAAAATTGTGTAAGGCCGGTTTGAAGCGCTGTCCTCGGCGGAACAGATATCTGGCGACTGGGTGTGATCTTTTGACTTGCGTCTGAAGTTCTTATCGCATAAATCGGGGAAAGCAGGAGTGGCGTGCTTTGTTCGAGGATCAGTCGCGGACGCTCCAGGCGATGGAAAGCCTAAAGCTGCAAAAAGTACTACTATAAAAGGCGCATACATGGCGCAAGAAATTATTTGCAGCAGAAAAAAATCTGCACAAAAGTTTAGTCCGAATACCCATCACACCAGGTCATTAACCAATAAAGAGTAGGCATTATCAAAACTAACCGCGCTGTGTAACGAAAATATAAATTTGGAAGGGGAAGTATATGGTAAAGTGCGCGTCCAAAAATAGGTCGATAGCTTAGCAAGCCTTTACGTAGATGCAGAGAAACAAACGTCATTCTGGATATTGTTATGTGAATTAATCGAACCGAGGGGCTATTGTCCTACATTTTTCACGGACACTACGATTTATATTTCCTCGCTTCATGCGCAGCAATCCACAGATGTACCAAAGCTGCTGCTCATACAGCACGTGCGAACGCATTTGGTTGCGAAATGTCAAACAGTCACCACTCAATTACTTTCCTGGGGCCACCCTTTAGGATTTCTTGCAACGGTGACGTCGAAGGATCAGCACAGTATCGTTATGTGCTCTGTTTGCAACTACAGGAAACGCCAACGTGGATTCCGTCCCAACACGTCCGCGGCTGCTGCGCAAAATCAAGCAAATTCTGGGATTCGCTTGACCTTGCCAAGGATTCGCTTAAAATTCCAAGTGAATCCTGGGATTCGCTTTATATTGCCAAGGATTCACTTGAAAAGCCAAGCGAATCCTGGGATTCGCTTGATCTAGCCAAGGATTCGCTTGAAATGCCAAGCAAATCCTGAGGTTCGCTTGACTTTGCCAAGGACTCGCTTTAAATGCCAAGCGAATCCTGTGATTCGCTTGATCTTGCCAAGTATTCGCTTAAAATGCCAAGCGAATCCTCAAATTCGCTTGATCTTGCAAGGGATTCCCTTAAAATGCCAAGCGAATCCTGAAATTTGCTTGATTTTGCCAAGGATTCACTTTAAATGCCAAGCAAATCCTGTGATTCGCTTGATCTTGCAAAGGATTCGCTTAAAATGCCAAGCGAATCCCGAAATTTGCTTGATTTTGCCAAGGATTCGCTTAAAATACCGAGCAAATCCTGAGATTCGCTTGATCTTGCCAAGGATTTACTTGAAATTCCAAGCGAATCCTGGGATTCGGTTGGCATTTTGTTTCGTTCGTCACCGGGGCACCCCTCCTCCCTAGCTTTCAAAAATACGGCTCGTCGTGGCATATGGGATCTATCGAGTGTGCCAAGGATTACACATGCAGGGGAGGCACAAACTCCTACTACCCCTACCTCACACATAGGCAGCAGGGGTAAGAGGTGTAGCGGGAATGATAAAACACCTAATAGCAGCAGCACTATTTTAATGTCTGGTTAGCTTCTTGTTAGCGGGTGATTGCGCATTCAAACTTCCTTACCTTGCTCTCCGAAGCCGTAAATCATCTGCTGCCCGACTAGACTCCCAAAGGTACCAAAGTTGACGGGTCTGCGTAACACAAAGATGAGCGAACCACTTTGTGACATCAAGGATCACTTTAATTTATGTATGAATTCAAATTATGGGGTTTAACGTACCCCACCTATACCTGGGCTATGCGGCGCACCGTAATGGAGGGTACCGAAATAATTTTGACCGCATGGGGATCTTTAATGTCTCCCGTAATCCGACACATGGGTGTTATCGCGTTTCGCCTCCATCTAAAAATCGGCCACCGTGGTCGTATTGGCCTGCGACTTAGCCTTTGAGCTACCGCGGCGGGCATGTAGAATTTTAATCAGGACTATACCACGAGCTTTTTGTTAACCAGTTGAAACGTGTCCAGTGACTTTTAGTACTTAGTGAAGCGGCTAACTTTTAAAAAACACCAGCAGGGAAACAGCCACTTTTCCAGAAGCATAAATTGCTACGTGCTTGTGATATATACACTTATCAGCTATTGCGCACCTACAAGAAGGCATCGCAAGGAAAGCTAAGTTTTTTTTAAACTAAAGCTGCTCTGGCAATTACCCATAGGTTTTTATTCTTATCGATACCGATTCCAGTGGCAAGTTCCATTTTCACGTACTGACTTCAGGTGCCAACAAATTACGAACACTTTGCGTATTGTACTTTACAAGTCTGACCGGGAACAAATATTGTTAAACAATTAAGACATTTTAAATCGATTTTTTACATGATAAAATGTGCTTTTACTCCTGTGAACACGACGTCTCTCCTTTTCCTGACGTGATAAAGCTCCCTACACCCGTATGGTGAAAGTACGGGAACGAAAGTCTTCTTGTACTCGCGTTGCCTGTCGCAATTCATGTATATGTATATTTTAGTACTGTGCGCAATTATGTACTCCTGTCGTGCAGCCAACCTAATTCTATTGTATTTTAATTTTATTATTTTATATTATTTATATTTTATACCTATATAGACATATGAACAAAGTGTATTCTCATTGTGTTCTGTACATATATGCTCTCTCAGCGCAAACCCCGTTCCCTGCTGGACGGTGGCAAGGGCTCTGTCAAGCCGCGTCTACCAACTTTTTTCCTTGCCTCTTCGGTGTACCTTTTTTCACTTCGATGTAACTTTGAAATAAACTTTGACTTTGACTTTGACTACGGATACATGCTACGGATATACGGATATATGCATGAATATAGACGACGTGTAATAGGCGACACTTCGTATTGGTGTTCCCCTCTTCGCCTCAACATCATTTTCATGATGCATTCCATTCCGTACTTACGGAGGCATGTCGTAGAGAAGAAACGGAAACTGGATGTACTCGATGGGCAGCACTGCAACGGTACGTAAGGTATACATTGTGAAAAGATGTAATTTATGAGACGCCCATTTGAAATTTCATATTTAAGTGAAAACAATATATACAAAGCATGCAGAAATAGGTGGGGCTTTACTGCGCCTTTGTTCGTATACCGCATTGACGTGTGAATAATGAATGGGAAGTCAAGCAGATTTATTTAAACGGGAAGCCCGCAATCACAGTTATCCTCCACCTTCAAGCATCCGCAACACCCACTGACGCTCCTTCCCAGCTCATGATCAGAAAAAACCCGATTCCGACAGCTGTGCTAAAACGTTTTGCAACACCATTATTTTAGCATTCAGTATCCCTTATGATCAGTATGGAGGAACGCACTGCCAGCGTTTCCTGCAATGTACCACACGTACTACGAAAGGAATCAAAGTTCCGCACGTACGCAGGTAATTGCCCACCAGGCTATAGTACATGGTAGACGTGGGGTCGAATGGAATCCACCTGCGAAAGACATGAATTCGAAAGTTGTCATTGAATTTTCCTCGATTGTTCGTAAGTTTTTTTTCTGTGAATCTTCTAATAAACTAGTTTCGGCGTCCCGATATGTGTTTACCCGCAATTTTACTGTGTGCATTAAGAAATCACATTGCGCCCACTCGAAAATGACAAGAAAAATTCCTGTTTGTCGTATTTTTGCGTGTCGTACTGTCGTCTTGTCGTATTCTTGTGTCGTGATTCTGGCAGCTGGCTATGTCACGACAGCATGATGACTGTCGTAGCGGCAGGCAGTCCTGTTATGACTCCAGGAATGTTTGTCGTTGAGAAAATTGACTTCGTCGTCACGACGTAAATGTGTGTCGTAACAACAGATGGCTTTGTCGTAACGACAAGGCTTCTGTTGTCACAACAAGTTTTTTTGTCACGCGACAGGAATTCTTGTTAGCAATTCTGTTGCAACAGAATACCGGAATTCTGCGGTATTCCGGTTGTAGTTTTAGACTGGGAGGTTGAACAAATCACGAAACGTGGTAACGACCACTAAAACACACAAAGAGCGCATGCAAACAGCGCGCTAAATTTGACGAGTGCCCAGCTGACAAGCGACAATGACACTTGCCCGAAGTCGCTGGCCTTGTTCAACTGCCTCAGTCGACCCAACATGATGCGGTTGTAGATCCTCATCGTGATCAGCAAGCTGAAGAAAAAATCCTCTTTTCTCAGGTCGGGAACCTGCACGTAACCGTCGAGTACGCAGAGATGAACCTGAAACACCTACGTTCAAGTATTTTCCTTCCAATGACCAGTGTGGGCGAATTAAATGAAGAACAGCATCTAAAAAGAATTGTTGCTTTGTGGGGAAAAACTTCATTCATATCCTTGGGTGCAGTAACTAGTAAATGAGGTGACGACTTCTTCTACATGTAAGCAGACCAAGTGTTGCTCAAGCTATATAAGTTCACAGGGTATGCTATGTAATTGCTCTCATCTGATGATCATATGCAATACATAAAAGGGAACTAAATGGTGTTGCAGATAACAGTCTCTTCCAGTCATCCGTTCAACTTTGCTGCAAGAAGGCACTTCTTCATCTGCATGACCAATATAAAGGCGTTCTTTGCAGAAATAAATTCCTTGAAGAATGCTTGTTTCACTTGACTATGGTCTTTGCCTAATGAAGTGATGGGATCTGTGACAGCGCTCTTGTACGTAGAAAGGCAATATCGAGCGATTTGCGCTCAACCACATCTATTAAAGCGTTCTTCACAAAAAAAGGTATTTAACGATAACCACGAAATCGTTTGACAATAAAATGTGATAATCTGAAGTAGCAACCAACTAGATTCCAAAACTGTGCGACGTAATTGTAATTCGTACGGCAATGGGCGCCCGGCATTTCCTGTCATGAAGCCCTTCTTGTGCACCGATGTAGTAAATAAAGTACGGAAGTATTTAAGGTGATGAGAAAACAGGCAATCAATGCATGATATCAAGAGGTACAAATTCACTAAACTTTGTACCAGACGCTTGCTCGAATTTAAAACTGGACGGAAACAGAACGTGTTATTAATAGTCCGAAGAATTACTTTGGGGTACTTTTAGTAGTGTACTACAACCGGTGCTCACAGGCAATCACGGTGCGACTGAATTTTTACAGCGATGGTGTCAGTAGTTAATACAGGGCGCTCTTCCGTCCGTCAGTCACGCTGAGCCATGCTTGTCGCCAATGAAAACCCGTTCCGCGCTCCGCGAAAGAGCGTGTTTGCGTGACGCATGCGCGGCCAGATGGAATGCCCTCAAGGCACCTGAAAGGGTCAGTTAAAATATCTTTTGTGGGAGGACTGCTGTGGCTACGTTCAATCTAATTAGAGCAATAGACTCTAAGAAGTCCCAATAGGGCGTATTCACCACAATGTTCTAGAACAGGGGTCGGCAACCTTTCGAAGTGGAGGGCAAACTGCTGTGTGGCTATAGGACGCTCATAGCATTGCCTAGTGAGGTAGTTCACCTGTTTCAAAGGGAACGCCATAAATCCGTATCCGTATCCGGGTCGAGTTGCGTGAAGCCGACCCAGCAAGGGCCGGACGGCCAATCGGGGAAGGGGGGGGGGGCGCTTTTCTTGATCATTGCGAAGAAACGAAGTGAAGACGTTATCTGCCTAAGTGTAATGATGGGGGGCAATGCCAATTAGAAGCGATCTTGCTTTGTTCCTGTCTAACCCTATTTGAAGTTCAAATTGCCATGTCAGCTTCAGCTAAATAGGAAGTGACAAGGGGAGGGGGGTTCTGACGTCGGGCCGGGGGCCACGTATTACTTCCCCACGGGCCGCATGCGAGTTGCCGACCCCTGCTCTAGAACGACCAATCGAAGTGGCCTAGTGTGCAAATTTGGCGGATGACGTGGCCGAGCATTCAACTCGAGGGTAAAAAGGGCATCTGCGCAAGGCCATTGCGCAATGCAAAACCCTATTCACGCCTTGCTTGTTTTTCTTGCGCACATCTTCGCCAAATCATAAGTTGCGCTTCGCCATTCGCAGAATTCGGTCCCTTGAATTGGTCATTCTGGAGCACTCCGGTCAAGACCACCTACTTCTTTAGAATGTAGGTTGCGGTAATTCGCCATGGATAACTGGGTGGGTGGTTACAGGCGTTCACTGCGTGAAAACAACGAATACGTGCGCCGTTCCTACACCACATATGCCGAAACTGTGAAAACACTTCATTCTGCAAGCCGTTCGAATTTGTAATTGTCGTCATTTGATGATTACATGCTATTCATAAAATGGCCCTGAACTTGCGGACATAAGTAAAACAGAAATGAAAGACCCAAGATTTTCAGCAGCGATGGCTATCTATAGCACAGCGTCACTCACGTCCTTGTAATAGTCGTCGAGGTCTCGGTCACTCCTTATCCAGTGGGGGAACCCGATGTGCAGCTGGAGACGATGCAGCTGGAAAGATAAGAAGCGCACGAGGGGCATCAAAGAGGGAGTGGAACACCAGCTGTAATGGACGCCGGCAGCGATGCTATAGGAGAAAAACGCGGTGTGCCTTTATTCGGTTTAGGAACTGCAGTTCCTATGAAGGTGTCCACGAAGGCGTTGATTCCATCCAGCTAACGGGAGAAACGATTGTGCCATATCCATTACCCTGGACGGTTTTACTACGAAAAAACAAGTATGGAGGCCGGCTCATGTAACGAACGGATCTGAATAGTATGTACCGTATGTGCTCGCCTAATGATCGCACTCGCGTAATGATCGCACCCCTCAAGTCTGTTGCCAAAATACTTTTTTTTTATTTCCCGCGGTATGATCGCACCCTGAACTTGCCACAGCAATATGTCGTATGTGTGCCAAGTCTAGCTGATGATGGCCGTACTTACCTGTTTCCTCCTCTTTTTAAAGCGGACATGGCTACGGTATTGCCGCAGACTTTCCGATAATAGCGATATCGGCTAGCATAAGTACATTATTGGTGCGGAAGGAGCTGGCACTAAATGCACATAATGCACTCACAAGACAAAGAAAAAAGGCGCTCATTTTGCGGCGTAGGCAGCTGTGTCTGTATTGATGTCCCGCACTGTGACAGCAGCAGCCACTTATTGGTCGACCTGTTCTCACCTCGCCGCAAACTCGTTCCGGTGCGTTCCGTAATTCACAAAAACACTGCATTTTGCGTCACTTTGAAACGCGGCTGGCGGTGGTCCGTGGAGTGTTTATTATGTATTTTATTTATTTTTATTGTGTTCATTAGACCTGTCGTAAAAATTCTGACGTGCAAATTGCTTGCATTTTCTGCGCTGAAACTTTTTTCGCGAAATATTTACCTGGAGTAATGAACGAACCCCTAAATTTGCATCATATTTTTTTGGAAAAAAAAAGTGCGATCATTACGCAAGTCAATACGGTAGCTCCCCGAAACGTTGTTCCGCACCAAGCGATTTTACCCATCAACAGCGGCTGCCCCCGGAGTACCCCTCAGGCGCCAACACTCCATACATGCAAGATCGCGAAATTCCAACACATGCAGGACGTACAAATAAGAAAAAAAAATCAGAAAGTCAGCATTGGAACCATCCTTGTATGTAGCCTACGACGTATAGACGAGTAGAGCACTGTTCAGCTGCGTCATCTTGGATAACTTTTCAAAATGTTTTGCCTTCTATGACAGCTTTACCTACACCTTCAACGTTGAGCGGAGTAAGGTGGGGGAAGGACGGAAAAGGGAGGGAAGCACTGTTTGGACAGTTCTCTCGAACTCTGTAGGCGAGCATAAAGAAACGCCGCGAGCACGTTATACAGGCTTTTGAGTGCGAGTACCAGTGCAGGCTGTTCTGATGGTCCAAGCCTTTGTACACGCCAGATGTGCATGTATACAAAGCCACTTGTGGGAAAAAAGAACTGAACTGCTTGAGTGCGACGCGACAGTCCGTTTGCGCATAAGTACAAGCCCGGAACTTCTTGTACGCCCCGACACCCTGTACGGGCTCGCTTGGAACACTCCCTCTGTACTTTTTGCCAACTGCTAAAACCGCTGCTCAGCCTCGGTAGCGTTAGCGTGGAATTGCGGGGTTTGGCGCCAACGGCCTGGTTTGGGGCACCAGCATGGTACTTTTTTCCCCCCTAAACCATCATTTTTTTTTTACTGTGAGGTGACCTCTTAGGTCACATCTGCGCTTACATTTCGTAAATAAGGGTGACTTCGCATCTTCTAGGTCAGTTTAGGGGTGGTTCGCGGCACATCAGCGCGTTAAAATAGAGTTCTGCAATGCGTCGGAACAGCCGCGCTTGCACATACCTATGTGGGAACGGAATATCGCGGGTGCGATTACCCATATTACACTTTCGTCGCGCTGCCCAAGGCTATGAACGGCAAAGTGATCACCGCAGATACGACTCCGAGCTGAGGTCGCATACTGAGAGGTCGCATGAGAACTCGCGCCTGCCGGCATGTCTCCCTATCGCCCAATACTCTGAACTATGAACTGACGAGGCATGGTGCGGAGTGTCGAGAAGAGAAGGGGGTTCCACCCGGGGTTCCATTCTTCTCTGTCTGGACTTGATTCCAAGCCTTGAAAGACCGGCTAATGTCTCCGCTTGGTGCATTCGCATCCGCCAGGCGTTAGCGCCTGCACTGAAGAAAAACTGGGATACAAAGGACGACCATCCAGCCAACCACTTCTATCTGTACAGGTGGGTTGTAGAACTATCCCACAAGCCGCTACCCTACGCTGCCACCTTGCCGGGGATCGCTTGGTTCTTCGGAATCTCAGATAAGAGGGCCTACAAGGAACCGACTACTCTATAGCCCCAGCGGCGAATGCTACGTGGACTGGAACTGTCCTTCAAACTTCCTACGTATTTCCCTCAACGCATATTCAGCCTAATAAGAAAATGACGTCGAATATAGTTGGCTAGTGTAGAACCCGCATCCATTTTATTTATAGCCGGCTATTGTAAAAATCTTCGATATTACAACTTAACGCCACATTTTGATAGCACTGCCCGTCACTGACACCCTAAAAATGATCACTAGTATTTAGCGATAGCTCCGCATCATTATTGACAAGCTGTTTTTCGTAACCGTCGGCCACTTAAACGCATTCGGGATACAGCAAAAGGGTGTGAAATTCGTCGACTTCCCTAGCCTACCATCAGTCGTTGCGCACTATTACAGCTACAAAGATAAGACAAAAGCTCCTTTCCTTCCTGGCCTATGTATACAACTGCGGGGCAAAGATGACGCCCGGCGGAAGACATGTAACGTCTCTCGACAAGACAACGTTCAGCTCCTCGTATTAGCCATTTGAGTTTGTATGTGTATGTCCCATCTGCATGATGCTGGCTGCAAATGCTTGGAATCACGCTCATTTATCCACGCTAACACACTAGGGCAATGTGCGTGGCAAACAGCCGTGCACGGGCAGCGATTTCAGCTAACTGAATGTAAAGTAATGAGCTGGGACTCAGCTAAAGTACAGTGACAATAATCGAAATATTTAACCTACTAAACTGTTCCTTCACCATTGTTGAGATTCACTTTTAGGAAGTCCCGACAGAACAGGAGCTATTTGAAAGACACACTTATTAATGAATCGAATGTGTTACATTACGAGGTCGAACATTTTTTTAACATTAGCGCAATACAGATTACTGAGCATACGTCACTTTGAGGAGAATTTCAGGATCTAAACAACATAAAACAGAGTTACGAATGATTCGAGACAGAATTTCAACTCAGGGTTTAGTATATCATTATTAATCGGTGTGCTGCAGCTCTCGCAATGAACGGCGTTTTCATCTAAACCACATTTAATATGAATCCAGGCTGTCGTTAGGCGATAAGCGACATCAGTCATCCAGTCGCCCACCTAGAAGCCACCGCTCAATTTTTCCCTGGGAATGTCCATTAGATTCAATGTGGTTTTATGCTGCCACTTCCACGCTACGCCGTGGTAATGCATCGCCGGGGCAACATTGTGCGATATCACCCCGACTATGGTGCCCCGACGCCCTTGTGTGAGTCTGTAAGCACAGTGAACAAGCGCGAACATCCTGCACCGTGCAAATAGGAGCCGACCTTTTCCCGGGCGAGGGCCTTGGTCTCTGGGTTCATCCAGTCGCTCATGTCGATGAGGACGTCGAAGGCATCCCGCACTTCTTCCGCCACGTCGTGCACCTGGCCACAAGGGGAGGGCGGGCACAAGTTGGTGGTAAGCGGCAACAAAAACGAAAGAAAAAAATCTGCGGTTGATTCCTCTGTCGTAGGAATCGGTAAAACACGAAAGTGAAACATGCAGCGAAATCTGCAGTTCAGCATGATTTGCGGGCCGGCGGCTTTCTTGTGGGTGTGCCTGGCGAGCGACATCGCGCTGGCGGGTCACTTCGGCAAAGGTGTACTGGCGCCATTTCCGTAACGGATATGACATCAGTGAATTCTTGGTGTATCCCGGCATAAAACACTTCCGTGTTAAAATATAAAACATGAAAACGATGAACCCTAAGTATAACGTACTCTTTAGTACTAAAGGTTGCTTCCCCGCAAGAAGACCCTGCGTGTCGGGGTGCTCCCTTTACAGGTCGCTTGCTTCGTTGTACTGGCGTCATTTCCGTGACGGATATGACGTCAGCGAAATCTTGGTGTATCCAGGAATAAAACACTTTCATGTTAAAAAAACTATTTGCGTTGTCGACTCTCTGCAGTGGAATGTCGCAAAGAAGGGTAGAGAGTGCACATAAAAGCGATAGCAGGCTTTAAAAAAAGTGGCGCCTTGCAACATCAGTACGCACGGCCTCCCCTACAGTTATTTCATCGTTTTTTTCAGGCCCACATGACAGGAACAAACTGCACTTTCTTTGCGTCGCACACCTGCCTGGAAATTTCTACTCCAATTGAACACGCACGAACTCGCACACGCACATACAAAATACGAGTGACATTCGCGGGGTGGTTGTTTACTAATATATGAGGCGTTTTTTTCTCTCGAAATGAGCCATATCCAGAAACAGAAACTAATACCCCTGCTACACCAGGGTCCAAATGTCATTTGAACCAAATGTCATTTGACTCAAATGCCAAGTTGTGCTGCTACACTAGGTTTTCAAATGCCATTTGGCTCAAATGACATTCGAGCCAAATAAGCACCGAGAGAGACATTTAAGATTTCAAATGTCATTTCCAGCACTCTCGGACGCAGCGTCTTCGATCGGCAATAAAAATATAATACTTCCGTACGAAAACAAACAAAATATTGTTGTTTGTGAAACTTTGTTCACTGTTTATTTACTTAAAATACGAAATCAACATATTTAATTTTCCTACTCTCAAAACCAGTGGGTCAGTTGCAAAAAACACAAACAAAAACAACGCAAGGCAGCCATATTCAGAGTCAAAACTGGTTTGTATCGTCAATTTCCTATCATTTTCCTGCCTCGGACTGCTTCCTAAGTTTGATTGTTGTATCTAGTGTACGACACCGGAACGGGGCAACAACGCGCCACTACAGCACAGCGAACAGTTGTGAAAGCTTTCAAATGCCATCGAAATTGTTAGTGTAGCAGGCGGATTCTGAATGGCATTCGAAGCAACCCATTTGAGTGAAATGACATTTGGTTCAAATGACATTTAGATCCTAGTGTAGCAGGGGTATAAGTAGGATAAAACTGCAGGGACAAGAAAAACTTTCGGCAGCTTTCCCCTAAAAGAGGGGTGGCAAGAAAACAGTAGATATAACGCCCTGAAAACGTGTACGCAAATCGTAGTTCGTATAAAAAATGAGCCAGATTCTGCTGTTTCACAGATCTACATGAGGCAAATCCATTTGCCCAAGGGCTGTTTGCTTTTGGCTGACTGTTCAGACGTTAGGAGGGTGTTTTCGGAAGTTTTTTTTTGTCTTTTCGAAGCTGGCTTACTATTAATTCAGGCGATAATTTTAAGACCAGCGAAAGATCTGTCCCCGGATGCACACGACGAAGGGAACGGAAGTAGAAGTGAAGGAAATGAAACTGAGAGATGTGAAAGAATGATTTCATTTCGTCTTACCAATCCCTACGAAATAACTCTGGCTATATTTATTTTTTTACTCCCATGTTTACCATTTCAGTACTTAACTAAATAGCTGCTGCTTACAAGCCCTGGCAAATCCTCCCCACCTACCCCCTGAGAGTACGAACCACTTCGTTAAGGTGACGAAGAAGATACGAGCAGCTTTCTCATGACATGTTTTGGAAATTCTTGGCAAAGCAATGAAGAGCTTGCTTACTTCGTGAGTGCCTTCAGGCGCGCCCAAGAAAATCATCCTAGGGAAGAAATCGAAGAGAGCTGCTAATGGTGCCGAGAGCACACACGTGCTTCCCATGTGTAGGTCTACTGTTCTTGAAGCCCTGTTGCATACTTTAATGCCTTTTCCACCAAAACTGAATCACACCATGCTTGAAAGTCACATTAAATAACGTTTTTATAAGAATGCCTAATCAACTGTTTCAATTCAATATGAGCCAAATGCGAACTTATTGCCCCAATATTGGCCAAATTCACTGCATAATTTTCAATTACTTGTGGCCATAACCTTCCCCTAGCTGACCTGTAAAATATACCATATAACAGATTTCACAGCGTTGCCTTTAGTTCAGGTAACAAACTTCAGCTTGTTTCTCGAATTCGCGTTAGGTGGATCTGGCTCATTCAGAAAAAAGAAAAAAAAAGCGCCTCATATGTATTTCGGTTTTCGTGTCATACAAACGGGCATATCGAGTGGATGAAATCATGGGCTTCGGAAGGGATGGGGGGGTTGCAAAAGGGGCACTTTAAGGGCTCGCCGTGCCGTCGTAGCTCACTCGATGGACCCAAGTAGAGCCACACGGCCTCCCGTCGTAGCGGCTGTCGTAGCGGCTGTCGTCGCGGCGTAACCCACAGGCTTCGAAAGCCAAGCGGTTTACATTGTCATAAGCGTTCGAAACTCGTGAACCGCTGCCGCTTGTCATACACCTACTCGTTGTTTAGCACAGGGAAAACTGCAGGTACATCTGAGGACAAAATATACGCAATTAACCGGCAGCGCCTGCGTTCATTTGGTTAGGAACGCTCGTTGGGTTGGTTTTTACGATAGTAAGCGAAAAGGAGTGGCAGCGCAACGCCGGCACGAGTGGGAGGAAAAGCAAGTCCACAAACGAAAAAAAACAAAAACAAAAAGAAAACAAACAGAACTCCTGCTGGCGCAGTTTCAGGCAGGGGGCGCGCCAGCACTGCGGAGGCGGGAAATTTGAAATGCCTTGGACAAATCTCCGTTGAATCCATCAGGACAGGAATGAGACCTGGCGGCGAAGAGCGTGATGTGTGGTAAGAGTGAGCGGATAAAAGCGCCACAGCCCATTATGGCGAATCACCCTCTGCACTTCTGACAGATTTCGCATTGAGTGGTACGGCTTTAATTTTTTCTCCTGTGTCGCCCGCCTCGCACATCTTGCTTTTGCAATGGGGAGTCCGTCCGCAACCTACTGCACTGCTACTTAAGTGCACCAGCGCTTCGCGTTCATCTCTTCACGCAACATTCAGCGCGAATGCGGCGAAAACACGCTTCACAAAGCGCCCCCAAGAGAAGAGTATAGCAGTACGACCTCTTGATAACTGTCAGCAAGAAATTACTATTGATTATTTTACGGTGACACACTCTGGAAATGGTATGCCGTTGTTCCATGGCTGGGATGATGCCGAGTTGTTGGCTACCAATCGCATGATTATCGCCCCACCCATCTGCGGTGCTACAAGCATACGGGTACCCTCACCTCCGCGCACGTTACCGCGAGGCGTTAGCAGCCACCGCTAGTGCTAAGGTGCAACAACAAAACAAAAATACTGAGGTGCAAACAAAAGGTGCAAAAAGAATTTACCAATAAAAGGTATGGTAATATCTCTTGAATAAGGTGGTTGTAAACGAAAATGACGTACTTTGATCCTGTCTGACAGCTATCAAATCATCGTTCAAAACGAATACGAAAGTTTGGACGCCTTCTCCTTGCTATCACTCATTAGTCTCACCCAGGAAGGCATTTTTGTAGCGTCGTTTTAGAGTAACTCAGAACTCTCCTTTCTCCTAATTGCGATCTCAAGACAAAAGCTAGGACGTGTTTAGGGCGTTGAACTTCAACGCTGCGCGTTCACACTTAACGCACGCCCAAACACCGAGTAGTGTGCCGCAAGCTCTGTTCTCTGCGTTCTCTCATCCACTCCTCGATGAGAGAAGCGTGCGTCCTCCTCCCCTCACCGCCTTGAACCGGCGCACGGGCTTGGTGACGCGCCGGTCGAAGTACAGCCTGCCGACGGCGAACCTGAGGAAGCGTGCGCTGAGGCGGACGCACTCCCTGGGCACCTGCACGTCCTCCTTCATCAGGTACCGGTAGCGGTCGAAGCGGAACCGCGCCTGCCGGAACCGGCCCACCGCGTGCGGGCCCATCTCCTGCACGATGCGCCAGCCCACGTAGTTGGCCACCACAGAGCTGCAAGAGGGAGATGTGCGTGTGAAACATGTGTGGCAGTGAGCAACTGTGATGGCACGCAACGTTTTCTTCTACGGGATAACTTCGTGACTAGAAGAACGGACGGTGGGACGGACGGACAAACACAAAGATGCCCTATTGATGACCGTCCCTAGAAGGCATAGGGGAAACAGTTGGTGTCTTTTTGTGTGAATACAAACACATTTGTAGTTAGAAAAGAAAGAATGGCCTTTAAATATCCGCCCGGGTGACATCAAAAATCACAAGCATCAGCAATCCCGTCCGACAGTTCGCGGAGGGGTGGCAGAAATTTCACGGGGGCAAGGAATGAGTTCATATGATGCTTGGTATAGTTTTAATTCTGTTGGTGAGGCCTTTCGAATAGAATTTTGTTGAATATGATGATGATGATGATGATTAAGTTAATGTTGATGTCAGTGTTACACAGGCTTATTTTGTGCAGTTTACCCGGAATTTCTTCCCTTAAGTGTGACACTCGTCTCTTTCGCTCTCACGACTGCTTTCCTGGCATTATCGTTGCGCGTTACCTGGGGACGTGCTTGAGCAGCCTGGAGAGCCTCTTGAGGTAGATGGGGTTCGTGACGACCACGTGGTCGTTCAGGTCCATGGAGACTCCCACATCGCGCAGGATGAGGTTCAGGAAGTACGTCCAGCGAACCTGTTCTCCGCCGGGAGATTAAAAAGTAGTGGTCAGAGCTCTGCTGGGAAACAAACTTTCGACGAGGGATGCCGTCAATGAAACTGTGGGTGCATGACTGCTAACGTCACTGGCAGCCGCACACTTCAGCTTATTGAAAATGTACAGCCGGTAAAAGGCTTGTCTATAACACAGCTTTCGTACTCTCAGCCCTATCCTGTCCCGCCTTAGCGGGATTTGAATAAAAATACTGCGGAATTCTGAAGTCTAAGCCCTTCGCTTTTGCCTCCGACATGTTTGGAACGAGTATGTGTCGGCAGTTTTCGGATGTAGCTGGTTGAAGTTGCAACCGCTGTTATAGACAAGCCTTTTACCGACTGTAAGTCGTCCAGATAGTATTCGCTACTGCCGATCTAGCTGAAACTTCATACAGCGGAGGTTTATGCTAACGATGAGCCAGACGAAAGGTGAAGAGACAAGGATGTCTCCCGGCTGGTTACAAGATATTTATCACAAGGACCACGAAGAACGTAAGCATGTGGTATTGTTTGCTTGGGTTTATTGTTATCAGAGCTGACTCTTGACAACACTTGTATTTGCACCACAAACTTTCTGCCTCAATATTTAAAATTGTCCTTGCGTAGTGTTAAAAAAAATACATTTGCAGGATTTATTTCGAGGCTTTCGAGAACACCTTCGGAAACAAGGATAGGCTTAGCTAAGGACACTTTTTTGAGCGATATTACCCCACATTTATATTGAATGAACAAGACGCACGGAAGATAGGATACCGGTACACAAACCTCAGGTATGGCACCTTCGAGTGTTCGCAAAGCCATGAGGTTGTAAACCCTCCTCGGGTTGTGGACGACGTCGGCAGGTTCGGATATCTGAAAAATGTTCCGCCATAAATTCGACAATCACGTGTGCGCTGCACCCGCTGCGGTGGCTCAGTGGCTAAGGCGTTGCGCTGCTGAGCACGAGGTCTCGCGTTCGATTCCCGGCCGCGGCGGCCACTTTTCTGATGGAGGCGAAAAACAAAAACGCCCGCGTGTACGAGATTTCGGTGCACGTTAAAGATTCCCAGGTGGTCAAAATTAATCCGGAGCCCTCCACTACGGCGCGCCTCATCGTCTGCGTTGCGTCGGCGCGTTAATCAGCGTGTGCGTTGCAAAAAGAAAGTTGACGGATCCAACGCAGGCGGGAATCGACGTAACCACGATGCTTTAATTTTTCGTGGCTTACCTGGGTTGATGTGAACTGGCGTATGTCATTTTTTAGTGTTATTTTGCTTGGCCCAGTGACGGATTATTCAGGACGGCGGCAAGCCGTGGCCGAGTACGTTGAGAAATACGAAACGTAAAGGGAAGCGTTCAGTTTCCCTTTACTTCAATTAAGGGAAGTTTTTGTTCAATGGCAGCTGAAGGTTCTGATAATTGAGCCGCCCTCCGTAAGGTTTTTCCACGCCGTTATTAAAGGGGCCCCGCAGACAAAATACGTTCGTTTTATTCGAAAGATTACGGGTTTTATGCTACCCCCCATCAACTTTGCGGAAGCAAACAATGCCGTACTCACTGAGAAATAATCAGTTTAGGTTAAAATTCTGACTATCCCGCCAAAATGTGTGTTTTCTTGACGTCTGCCGTGAAGTCACAAAGGCAGGTATTCAAACGAACTTCCAGTGCGCAATTAGGCTCTACAGCCTCACTTAGCGTCAGTCCTCCCTCATGGCGCTACTATAGCCGCGGACCGTTGTCCGCCGTTGCTTTGTTTTTGAACGTATTTGCACCTGGACTGTTTTTGTTACGGTAGAAAGTAATCATTTCGTGAAACATGGGGTATGCTCGACAAACAGGGTCACGTAAGACTAACGTCGCTTACGCCAATCAGCCCTTGCTCCAAAGCGGCGGACAGCTGTGCAGCTAAAACAAGCATAAAGCGCAAAGTACCAAAACAGTGCGCATCGGTACTTCTATGTTTACAAGTATTTTAGTAATTGTCATTCTTGCTGCTGTAAAATATTCTAGCATTCTTGCTGCTGTAAAATATATATTCACTACATTTAAGCGCAAATAGCTCGTTCGGCAAGCTTATAAGCCCGGCCTAATTTGCGTTTGATTTTGCCGGCCCCAGCCAATCGCACAGTTGGGCATATGTCATCGTAGGTTCTGTTACGGGAAATTAACTAGCGGTTCGCATGACCATTCCCCTTTTTTCCTAATTATGTAGCTTATTCGAGTGAAGTGCGCGTTAAAAGTGGTGTCAGTATGATTATAACGAGGCAATCTCTCGAACGAACCAAACTTCTGTTTTGTCTGCATGGCCCCTTTAAAGTGGTAAATGGTTGTCCACTGCTAAATGCTCTGTTTCTAAGAAGTTTACTGGATCACATATTAATGGTGGGTAATGTATGTGAGAGGCGAAAACCCTTTGCCCTTTGTAGTGCAGTTGCAGAGACGAAGCACTTTGTCCTGTGTACTTGCCTGTCTCCGTCACTGTAGCATAATATTCACGACTAATATACATCAACACTCCCGACTAGCAGCTCTTCTAACTCTCATTTTAGCTCTTGCTTCAACCAAATTTCTGAATCAACGTGTAGTTGCCGTTATATCCCTGAAGGAAGTCTATCGAGTACCGGGTGGGCCATAGCCTCGGTTATGTTCGGCTGAGTGGGAAAGATTGCGTAGCAATAGAGGAAGCGAAGAGCGAACACTCCGTTACTCCTGTCAACCAGCGTACCGTTGCCAGCGCCGCCTCGAAGCGGACAATCTCGTTGACCAGGTCGGCGGCGGCCACGTTGGATCCCATGAGCAGCGCACTGCGGTACATGTACAGCTTGTAGCGGTGCAGTATGCTGAAGAAGGGAGACCGGTACCGGGACCGAAGCACCGCGGTCTCGACGCCGAACGACGGCTGTCCGATCTGCGCGAAATGCGCGGGCAGCAAACACCATAATTTGTTTCGCCCCGACAGGCTTGCCATGTTGGCTCAGTAGATAAGCCGGTGCTGCTCGGCTCAAGGATGCGGGTTCTATCCTGACTAAGGTCCCTGTATTACAGGGACCTTAATCCTGACCGCAGCTGGCCTTTTTTTTTTTTTGTTGGAGATCAAATACGATAACAGTCGTGCGTCGAGATTTTGGCGCATAGTAAAGACGCCCAGGTGGTCGAAAGCAATCTGGAGACTTCGACTGCGGTGCCCTTGATAGCCCAGTTGCAGCTTTAGCGCCTAAATCCCAAAAAGTTTGAATTTTTCTTCTATACCAGAGAAGTCAGGGCTTGATGACCTCATTTTTTTGTATATTAATTTTCTCATGTTTCTTTGCCTATCGAAGTAATGTGTGCCCTAGCCGGCAGCACTTTGTCATCCGTCGCAAAGTCGGTTGATAGTTTCCTATAGACGACATTCTTGAATAATGCACTTCGTAAAGAAACTGCATGCATCTGCTCGTAAAGATAACACGTGTTGCCTTATATCAGCTTCGCAATAGTTTATGCCTCGTAGGTGCCCATGGTAAACAGAGGACTAAATGGCGAGTTTTGTTTTGTTGATAACACATTTTTCGATCTTATTCACGCCAAATGGTACAAACTATCACTGTAGCCACTGTAGTCACTGTAGCCTTTATTTCTACCCGGCACAGCTTCGTTGTAGACGGGCGGAATGACAATATTTCGTGATGACAGTAAACCCGCCTTTTTACCCCTTAATTGCAGAATTCAGATGCACCTAAACTTGATCGAAAAGACTCCCTAAAAAACCTGATCTAAAAAATCTGCTACATGCTTTGAAGGCGACAGCTTGGTGATACTTATCAGACTTCTCTACCGCAATTCGTTTTGGCGTTTATTTTTTTTGCTCTCGTTTCTTCGTCTTTTCCTGCTAATTATTTAAACAAAAAGCTGGTAACGTACGCCAAAGCTCCCCAGCTAGGATCACAATTCTGAGTCGTTCAGGTGCCCCTGTTCTACTAACGTGCTGTCACGTTCGTGTGTCACGTGGCACCTGTACATTATTAAAACTATTGTTCCACGGTTACCAGCGGGTGGAGGTCGCGCGGTGATAGTTAATAAACTCAGATTATACCCCGCAAACCAGGGTTAAAATTTCATGCCGAGTCAAACGCGCTTTCAATGAACTATGTACAACAGCGGCCATTGTTTGTGCCGGACAACAAATAAGTTTGTTCGCCAAGTGAGGCCCTGCAGGATCTTACTTTAAAAATGCGTCATAACCACACAATGGGATGTTAAAGGAATAACACTGTTGAATGAATATTTGATTCTATTATAATTTTCCAATTTCATTTTTTTAACTTGGAAACTTGACACGCTCAAGCTTCACCTTGGCTATCAGGCGCGCTGTAGTGGAGGACTCCGGATTGATCTTCACCACCTGGGGATCTTTAACATGCACCGAAATGTCGACACACGGGCGTTTTCGCATTTAACCTCCACCAGATTTCAATTAGATTCCTTGGGTCAATTGCCTAGTTCTTTGGTCTGCTTTTACTGTCTGTTCTAACACTCCAACTTACAAGAACGGAGACCTGAGCGATTTGGTACACGCTCATTGTGAAAAACGGCGCTTACAAAACAACCACAGTGCCAAATTTGCGGCATGAGCCTAGACTGTCACCTTCATGTTCATTCACAGCGACGCAAAATATATCAGGGGGCAGCTGGCCCAACCAGGAGACACAGAAAAAACAACCGCGGCAGAGCTTGCAGCCAGTTAAAAATACCGGGCCATCTCAACTAACGTGAAACCTGGGGAGGGTGTGTAAGTGTGTAAGTGTATTCTTGGCGCCTTGGCGTTTTCGCCAACGGAGATGAAACCGTTGGGGGGTACAGGTAT